>JAMALA010000020.1:0-304250 GCA_023628255.1 Cystobasidium sp. 2NF920
AAATAAATCCTTTGATAGGTTAATGATTCATACAAGTACTGGATCTAATCTACAGTGCGCAGTGTGATATCCTGACATGAAGCTTGAATATCTTGCTTCTGGTCCAAAGCTAACCAACTGACTACAACTGACTTCAAGACTGTCGAGCAGGTTGAGTGTCCTTTCCGACGTGGGTGGACTGGAATCACCCGAGGTAGGTGAGGTCATCTTGGATTGTGTGGAAGCAAGTAAGAGTAAGTGAGTAAGAGTGGGCTGAAGCTATTGATTGATGGATTGATTTCTTGATGAAAGAGCTAACATTGATTCTATCTTTACGGCAGCTTTTATAGACTCCAGATAAGTCTTCTAACAATAAGCTTCTTGATGTTATAATAAGCTGACTTGTTGTTGTTGCTCCTAAAATACCAAACAATAAGACAATAAGGTAAGTACAATGAGCTTCAACTTGCTGTTGGTTATGAATCTCACTGGCGCTACCAGCTTCGTGCTGGTCAGCGGTGTTTGGCACGTGACTTGAGGTATCTGGATTCATTGTGAGAGGTTGAGAGGGGTTGAGAAAGATAGAGAGGTGATTGGAGCAGGTTAGACTAGTAGAGACTTGAGCTTCTTGTTGCCTTTAGGAAGCTGATGTATTCATTGTGTTTTTGCCGCTTCTGGTCGGTCCGACCTTCGGCATCCGGGGTATATCAACACTTTCCTTATTGTTGCCTTATTGTTGGCAGTCTCCATTGTTGCACTCAGCCCGATGGGCCTTGCACCTTACAGCATACCCCTTTGAGTTTTTCGATCTTATTGCCAGATGTTTCACTGTGATCTATTTCAGCCATGTAAGCTTCCAATCTTCTATTAGAGCTGGGCGGTTCTTCGCGTAAGCTTACTATTCTATAGGGCTCCACTAAGTGGAACTCTCCTCTACCTGCATATTCAGGCTGGTACTGGGACCTCCCAGCTTCTGCATGGCCTGCGTTAGCTGGGCCTGCTGATAGGTGGTTCTCCGGATTACTTTGGAGTCCTTCCACATTTGCATAGCAATCTCCTTCAGCTCTGGGTCTTTCATTCTGCCCATGAGTTCCCGACTGTACCCCATGTACATTTCGAGCGCCTCCTTCTTCTCGGATAGTTTGGCTTGCTTCGATATCAAAGCCTCTTTGTCCATTCTCATGTATGGTTGATTCCTTTTCCCTCGTTTCCTCTTCTGAGGTTCGATTGACTTCTGCGGAGTCTGAGCTCAACGCTTGTCCGGAGCGACCGCTCGACCGGAGAATATAGCGATGACTCACTGTGGGGGCCGTAGCACCTGGTGCTACATCAGAGCCACCAGGGCTCATAACCTGTCAGAGGTCAGGCGCAGAGGATGGACCTAAGCAAGAAGGGACGTGAGTAAGAGACGGTGAACAGTCTCAGTGTAAGGTGCAAGGGTGATCGGGCTGACTTCAACAATAGGGGCAACAATAAGGGCTGCAACAATGG
The DNA here is from genome assembly GCA_023628255.1 of Cystobasidium sp. 2NF920. Lineage (NCBI taxonomy): Eukaryota > Fungi > Basidiomycota > Cystobasidiomycetes > Cystobasidiales > Cystobasidiaceae > Cystobasidium > Cystobasidium sp. 2NF920. The sequence continues at coordinate 1,471 of JAMALA010000020.1, forward strand.
GGAAAAGTCAGTGTTCTTTAGTGCAAAGAGTTGTAGTTAGCAGGTTAGCCTTAGACCAGACCAGAAGCAATATAGCAGCGCTTTCTGCTAGCGTTCCTCGCAAAACAGAACGTCTGGGTCTGACACTCAGATATCCACTGAGATTCCCTTGCGGAGACAACCTTGAACACCTAAAGAGAGCAGCTTAAAATACTAAAGCCAACAATAAGATCATCCAACAATAAGAGTTGCTCATCAATGGTTTTGCCGGTATCATTGATGGACCCTGGGATGTCATCGCTCATCTCTTCGAGCATCTCTTTCAACAAGAAGTGGCTTGACGGAGTTGACGGTGTTCTAAAGAGCGCGATCACATATGTAAGTCCGCAATTTCGTGTCTAAAGCGACTAAAAAGTATCTCAGGGAGGCACATCAATATCGTTTTGCAGTCATGCGACCCCTTGTTGCTCTGCATGATCCCCTATAGTTGAGACGCTTTCTGAGTCGCGATACAAAAGAGAGGCTCTTAGCGGCCAGACCTACTATCGAACAGTTCCATGCGCGACCAGTGCAGCATATCAGGAAGCAGACTCAATCCTAGTAGCCACCGTAATGGGACTTGCCCCTCAATGCCACGGCCCTTCACTACTCAACCGCTTGACGTTATCTCTTCTAGTGTGCCCTCTAATACTGCTCCTACTTTCCACCACAATGCAACCTCCCTACTTTTCAGACTAACAACCTACCACTCCTCAGCAGAAGTGCACAAAGGTTTTCCATTCTCAGCCTGTAAAGTAGCTTCATTATGCGCGCTTCCTGACTGTCAGCTGGTATGATCCGGTAGCGAAGCGACAGGTGCAGAGGTTTGAGTGGCGTAAGAGGCTTCCATTGACTTCAGCAATATACACAAGAAGCCGCGAGTGGGATTTAGTACGGACAGGCGAGACCGGCCAGCCGGGCATCATGTGGATGGCAAGTATAGACCCCGATTGCCTTGTACCGTACATCGTCACGCAAGATCTTCAACGCTGAGCACTAAGGAACTGTACCGGTGATTCATATGAAACCTCGATAAGCAAGGTATCATCTACAATCATATTGAAATATTCAAGGCAAAAGCTTGTACTTCGCGTTCATTGCGCTGGCCCAATAGAAACTGCTACTGTTGCTTCCTGCTACCTTCTGCTACTACGACAAGCTAGACTCAAAATAGGGAATAATAGACTGATTATACATCTTACAACACCTTTGAGTTTATAGGAAGAAACTCCAGCTAGCTCTAAAGTAAGGAATTCAGTTACATCTTTCAAAGTGCGAAAAAGAAATGCTCCGATTTCTTTTTCCCCTCTCTTTCGCTCTTCCTCTCTTTCTTTCGCCTCTATCGTCCTCGCTTTAGTATCTGTTGTTGCCTGACCCGAATAGATCATCATACGCTCTATAGGTATTCATATTACCAGCACCAGGAGGTCCAGCTTGTTGAGGCATATATCTACCCCTTTGCTGTTGCTGGTGCATTTGTTGCTGTTGTTGGTGAGGGTGAGGTAATTGATGTGGTGGACTATGATACGGCTGCATGCCCTGTTGTTGCTGTTGTCTTGGTTGTCCAGGATGGGTAATAGGATATATGTTACCCGCACCATCAGAGAATGATATAGATCCTCTCTGACCACCTTGTCCTTGTGGGCCTACTGTATTACCACTCATCATCTGTGGTTGTTGCTGTTGCTGTTGAGGTGGAGCTACCATTTGTGAAGTAGCTAAAACAGGTCCTCCTCCAGGCGTCGAAGTACCTGAAGAACCACCGAACAACAACCCAGTAGATTGAGGGAATAATCCAACACCTGGAGTAGGGAAATAATCCATCCATGCTGTATCTAGATAACTATCTTCAGGATTGCCTCCATTATTGACAGCGTTACTATATTGACGCTGTGATTGACCATTCTGGCTCGTTCTCATTGGAGCTTGCGACTGCTGTGATGTTTGCTGTTGCTGTGAAATACCATCCAACATGCTATCCTGCATTGAACCTCTTCTTCCATCTGATGCAGAAGAAGTAGCATACGATCCATAAGGACTAGTACCACCAGGTGAAGGAGCCAGTAATCCCGGAATAGAAGATAGGAAAGAGGATCCTGATGCGACGCCACTGCCATTTCCAGTCGGAGAGACGACGTCATTCTCTGATAGACCCATGTCGGATTGACCGAAATTGAGACCTGAAGAAGGACTGACTCCAGCATCCGGAAGTGCTGTATAATTGCTGGATGATGCAGTTGAGGACTGGGAGACTGATCCACTGGGGATATTAGTGCTGCTACTAGTTGTTGATGTTGACTTGCCAGAAGTATTAGCAGTAGGAGAAGTAGCTGAAGAAGATGGATTGCGAGGTGCTTTGAAACTATCTTGAGTCGTAAAGCTGAAACTTGAGAATGCATTTCCTTCTCCTTCTCTATTGACCCCACTTGCCGATGGAGAAGTAGCTCCTGGTGTACTTCCAGAAGGCATGTTGAAGTACATCATTCCGCTATCATCCTCATCGTTATCCGTGCCTTCCACCCCTGCGGCACTTGTCAATGCAGGATCTCGTCCAGGCGTAGACACCTCAGCTAGCATGTCAGCTAGAGATTGATCTACATATCCGATGTTGACAGGCATAGCTCCTTTGCCCATCGCGAAAGGCTGTGATTGAGCAGTAGGTGTAGAAGCATTGTGTACAGGTAAGCCAGTCGAGGAACCTGTAGACATGGAAGCTTGCTGTTGTTGCTGTTGCAGCTGCCCTTGCTGCAGTGAACCAAATGATGGACTATAGCTATTCGTGAACGACGAATACGAAGTCAAGGAAGCGGAACCAACTCCATTGACACCTGGTGGCGTAGCTGAATTATAAGAAGATCCACCAGTAGATTTACTTCCTCCCATGAGTTGCTTATGTGAATTGTTATGATGCCTTGAACTTTGACGCAATTTACCTTCAAGTACTCTAGTAGCAGTTCCCAAGACAGCAAGTTTATCATCTTCTCCAGCAGCGTTTGCTTTGTCTTCAGGAGGACTATCACCTATGTTGGCAGATTGTGAACCATGCTGATGATGTGGTGAACGATTCTCCCCATCATAATTTGCATTGACGCTTGGGTAATTCGAAGAGATGATGCTTTGTTGATAGGCATCTAGCTTGAGTTGTGCCTGTTCGCGCAGTCGCTTTAAGCGAGGCGCAAGATCTCGGGCGTGACCACCTTCTGGTATTTGGTTCTCCAGTAAGTTAACGGCATCACATAATTCAGCCCAAGCTAAGCGCGTTAGAGCGGAGGCTCTGATCAGATTGGAAAGTTGCAAAGTCAGCTTTGCAATTTACCTTCACGGTTAGCGCGGCTTACGGTGCTTTGATACAGACAGCTGCTAGACATGTTGCGGCGCCAAAGCAGTGGATTTGGATATGCCACCATCGAGCGGCTAGTTTTGGGTAGCTGTGGAAAGCTGATCGCGTTACTCCGATGAGTGTACGTGCTGCTTCTAGACACAGTGACACTACACTTTGTGCCCATGGTGACCGAAGCTAAAGCGACGCAGTTTCTCAGCCTTCATCTGGATCAACGTAAAAGAAGACAAGCTTACTGGTTCTGCAGGGTAATTCTCGATAGCATTGGCGAATGCGACACGATGCAAGAAGCTATGATGAGGCAGACAGGAGAAGTCAGCATACAGGTCGCCGATTGTGTGCCAGCAACCAACTTACAGCAGGGTCTCATGAATCATGACGACTAGAGCATGTCGTTGAGCCATCTGCCTGAACTCCCTCGAGCCGGGCTCAGGAGGAGCCTGTGCAAGTTCCGCTTGAGGGTCGAACCGCAGCCAGGCTGGGAGATTCTCCTTGAAAGTTCGGATCTTTCGATCATGTAGTAGGATAGCTTCGCAAAATACAAGTGCATCAGTAAATTGAAGGAGAGGTTCTGTGCGCGCCGTGTTGCTCACTGTCGTAGCCTGGTCGACCGACGGAGAGACACTCGTCGCAAAGTTCGCCAACGAGCAAAGAAAACTGCCATTTCGCGCGATGATACTCGATGGACTGAGGAGACAAGTTCCGTCATCAGCTTACTATACATATCATAGATTACAGAAGTGGTCTCTCACCTCGCCAGAGTCAGCACTTCCACCTTCTGGCATTAAAGTATCAAAGTGTTTCGAGTTGAGCATGTACGGGCGACCTGAGAGATAGAAGCTTAGCACACATGTCGAGGTCATCACTTGCAAACGAGACCACTCACCGAGAATAAGGCCCTGAAAACGATCATAACTGGCTAGCTCCCAGAAGAGCTGCCTGCGGATAGTGAGGTGTGGGTCTGGGATCGCCCATATGCTGCCGTCTGTCGGAAGAAGGAAACAGGCAAGACATCAGTAATCTCGACACTACTGAGATAGCGATAATACATATGAACGCACCTCTATGTATACCAGTCGACAAGACCATTCTACCAGCCAGACCTAACAAAGGCCAAGCTCTAAAAGCGCCAGTTTGCGAATGAGTCGTAAGTTGCCAAGTGCTCATGAGATGTAAACACTGAATCGAAGCCAACGAGGGTACATTGAGGAATTTTGCATTTGTAAGACAAGCTTGAGCTATATTGTGATATTTATTTGATGCTGGATCACGGAATTCGGCTTCTAGGTCGAATGAAACTCCTAACGCCATCACGATGAAGACGCAGGCTAGTTGCTCTAAGGGCAGTGGATCTTGGACGTTGAAATTATAGGCTGATGAGAGGTATTTGTCGAATGCGTCGCGTCGGAGAGGTTCAAACATCTGAGAATAACAAGGCGTCGACACGCGTGGATGGGACAGCGACGGCGAGCAAGCGTCAGCAAGTGCACGGAGCATGAAAGTTGGATACCAGCACAGTGACTTGAATTGACTTACATATGCACAATTCGTGTAGTATGCATGTGCCAAGCGTTGCGCATCGGGCAGGGGCGGCAACATCCCTTGAAAGTCTTCGACGTCCAAACCCCTCGATACCATTGGGAAGCCGCCAGGTTGGAATCTGCCAGAGAAGGTACTTGCGATATCATCTTCATCATCTTGTGAACCAGCAGAACCTTCACCATCGTCTGATCCATCTTCGTGGAATAGGGCATTTGCAGCACTTTTACCCAGATAACGACTGCTTCCATCGTCGCCAAGGAGGAGTGTGCCCATCACTTCAGCTACGTCTTGGATACCGGGCGCATGCGAATCACCGCCGGCTGTCCCTGATGCATTGTATGGCTCATAAGACTGATAAGACCCTTCATCTTGTATTGATGAAGAAGCATTTGTGGGGCTTTGAGGTCGTGTTCGATGTCCTCCTGAAGCCGATGGTTCTCGACCTTGACTTGGAATTGCCCCGTTCTTTGCAGCTAGACTTTGTTCGAGTTCGCGAATGCGATTTTGCAATGCTCCGACTTCTTTTGTGCGTGATGGTCGTACTTCTTTCAATACATCGTCTGGACATATGTGCGCGCATTTGCTGTTACAGTTAAAGTTCGATGGTGGTTAGTGATAGTGTAGCATAGAGTCAGCTTCGATTCGGCACGGAACTGCAGAGCCGTGATAGTGAGTGAGTGAACCTACCGCTTGACGCAGCTCTGGTGTTTTAAGTCATTGCCAATACGCACCACCTATCAGCTTTATGCGACTGTGCTACCCTCTCAAAACGCTGTCGCAGTGTGCTCCACTCACCGTACAAGGCCACACACGCGAGCATTTCAATTTCAGTCGCCTACACTCGGCGCACGACAGAGCATTTCTGTTCCTTCTGGCTGCTTTTTTGGCTCCCATCTCGCTTGCATACTGGTGTTCATGTTGATAAGGATGTGGTGTCTGATATGCTGGATAGAGCTGCTGCTGATACTGATGCTGCTGTTGGTACTCGTGGCCTCCTCCTGCTCCTGCTGCAGATGAGGATGCGCTCGTGCTGCCGAAGAGCTCGTGGGTGGAAGTAGAGGCGAGTCGAGATGAAGTCTCGCCCGGCCAGGCCTGGTTGCGATCCATCTGACGCTGAGGCCGCTTGTGCGGTACTACTACTACGGTGGTTGTGCTGTCTCGTCGTGATGGTGCGAAGGAGAAGAGAGCTCGCCAGGCCCACAGCTACACATGTATCACACACATCCATGACCATCGGCTAATTATGCAACACAACGTGGGTGGATTCAAGCAGCAAAGGAGCAAGTCAAGCATGTCGTCCACGGTATTGCCTAGGTTCAGTGCTTTCATGTCATTGCTGTATCATTTTGCACGCTTCCATCCCATCTCCAATACTTTGCAAACTTCGTGCCGGCTATCTTGCAAGCTTGGCGACTGCTTCTTTTGTATACGCTTTTCGACAAAGGCAAGGACGAGACAGGGAAGTCACACAAGACCCGTCCCACGACAAGCTTCTCACAGCCAGATACACTGATGTTGCACTAAGTGACAGCTCATTCAAACATCAAACCCACGTTCAAATTCAGCACATGCGACCACCTCGGTCCTTACATCCGGTTCGGGAGCCAGCTTTCCCAACCCTTTCCAATCCCGGGTCACGTGTTCAGTGAGGGTGTTTTCTAAACTTGTAAAAGATGGGCCCCCGCTATCTCGTTTGTAAGCGGGTCATACGGAGATACGGTAGGTGAATGTATGCTGTATATGCTGTATTGAATGTACCTAGAGTCGCCTTACAGTTAAGCAAGAATCATTTCTGTGTTGTACACCTGAAAAAGCTACAAGAGTGTCATATACCGGTCAGAGGGGTTCGAAACGATACACAAGTCGTCGAACATGCGACGCTAATATAGACCCAGACAGTCCAAATCAAGCAGCTGCGACTGAGATGGGTCCCTTAGGAACATCATCGATGCCGACTGGCTCAGTGTAGTCCTTGTACCCATTGACCTTGAGTCGAAGCTTGCGGGATTCGGCGTACTTCAAGAGCATTCCGTGAAACACGTCAGCTTGGCTATTATTGTAAGCTGTCGAAGAAGAACCTTTGCTTACGACAACACGTCTCATTCGGTTGGTACTTCCCAAAGGCTGGTGCTCCTTGAGTCCGTGCCAGCTATTGACTGTGATCTTGTCATCCCACCAGTTTCGGAATTCATGTCGCCAACTATCCTGAGGTTCGAATTCAATGGTTCCAATTTCTTCCCATGGATACTTCTTCTCGTCCCAGATGATACCGATGCTGTCAAATCCATCATGAATTAGTCTTCGTGTGCAAACAATGAAGGAGAAGTGAGACAGTCTCACTCATCGACTGGCTGCTCTTCTAGATTCTTCAACATCTGAGCACAGAAAGAATAAGTCACTGTATTCTTTTTGTGGAAATCTTGTAGTGTGGTTGACAGAATATTGATAGGATCGTCTTCCTTAACTCTCCAGTCTGCCAACTTCTTTTGCTCTTCTCCTTTAGGGAATACACCGTACTTGGCGACGTATTCACCATGTCTGTATGCGGACTGCGAGTATTCGGGCATAGCAGCCACTGTAACACATGAAAGCAGATTCAGTACACGGTCCAAAACGCCCTGACTGCACACAAGGACAGCTGCTCAGGGTAGGAAGAGATACTACTCACTGTGTTGATTAGGCAAGCTACCACCATAGCAAGCAACATCCGCATCTGGTCTCTTCTGTTGTTCTTCAGCGAATTTAGGGATGTTGTTCCAGTTCTTCTCTAGACAATCTGCAATTTCATAGGTGACCTGAGGTGTTCTCAACTCCAACAAGGGATAGTTGTTGAATGTCCAATCTTGGGTCTTCTTGTCTTCTCCCCAGAGCTTTTCACCCTCTATGCCAAAGATCTTCATTCCGATACCTCTCGGTGCTGGAATATTGTCGGGTACTGGATGAGTGAAGCAGGACCGTTAGTATAGCACATTTGGAGCATTATGTCCTATGACATGGAGAAGGATGACACTCACCTAGCTTGGGTGTCAAAGAACTGTAGCGCATGATGACATCGTATGTGCCTGGCTTCTTGAACATGCCTTGTGCGAGGTGTTCTGGCAGATTGTCATGAACGGTAAACTTGCCGATGACACACTGTAAACGTATTACAACAATGAGTCTCCAGCGAAAGTGATGACAGGGACAATAGACTTACGCCCTGTGTCTTCAAGTGAGTGCCTCTGAAGCAGTGGTGATGCTCGTTACTGTCGAAAACAGTTCGCACGTGTTAATCATGAATGCGATACGTGGTGGCAAACGCCAACCTGAAATCTAACACTTACAAGTTGTTCATCTGGAAGCGGTTGAACTGGTTGGAGACATCCCAGATACGCTTCTCTTCCTCTGGAGTGACTACCTCAACGCCTTCTGCGTCCCTGCATAGTTGGCATGAGCAAACACGATCTGGATCAGCTTGTATTCTGTGCTTGAGACTGGTTGTCCAGACATGTTTTGGCTGACTTACCACTTGATATATTGATCGCTTGATCCGTTGGTTGCCATGTTGAATGTAGTGCTGTATTGTATGCTGATTTTCGAATTGATACAGCAGATTCGATGGAGAGAAGTCAAGAAGTGACCATCGAGCTCTTACAAACGACTCTCAGCCAACGAATAGGATGTTCTCCATAGCGTAGCGACGTTGCAGGCCTCGTTTGACCAGAGCAGGTCTTGAAGCGCGGGGCACCAGCTTTGCGCCTCTAGTAACAAAATGGCCCGGCAAGGAGCGGAGACGCAGGTTTCTTGATCACGAGAGCTGACTCTACTCTTTGCCGCGGTAAACATGGCTACAATACATAGGCCTTTTGATCTCGCGGTGAGAGGACGCGTTATGATAGAGAGCGCGTCGTCAGTCTTCTGGGTTTGGCGGATTCGCAATACCGCCTGCAAACAATAGTGAAGTCGTCTTCTGGCACATCCTGCGCGTGCCTGCCGAATAGACACAGATCCGGCGGTATCATCAAGGGAGACACATTGGCTTTGGGGTGTGATGAGCTTTGTCTTCATCAAGTATTGATCTTGACGGTATAGACCTTTAGTAGAGGGCATGTGACGCAAGCCAATCCGATACCGTCGCCGGTATCAGAGGTGTTGCTCTTTTCAGTCAGTGATAACGCAGGGGAGCCACCGTACGGTGTCGCACTCGAAGAGATCTCCGACGATTAGTAAATAAATGATCAGATGGATAGCCTGCGTATCATGCAGCAATCTCCGGCTCGGTATCGTTCTGTCACCATCGTAGAGACAGGCTGTCAACTTCCAAAGCCGGCCGAGTTGCCTACTATGTATTTTCGATCACTTTTTTTCCGACGAAGGGCGCAGTCGTATCGTAGGTAGACTCAGCTTTGCTTGTTTCACATACTCCGGACAAGCCTGGCGCTTGACGAAGTCTCTTTCCAGTTTGCCTTCTCTCTTTCTCTTCATACATAACTCCTTTACTGCTGCTCTTTCCTTCTGCTTCAATTCCGGGCGACGTTCGTAGATAGCACCTTTCAATACAGAGGAGGCGGGTGACGCGCGACTACCGGCGGCTGCCGAAGACAACGGTGTCTAGAGTTTCCAGATATACAAGACGAAGTGTATACCACTCAGGGCTAGCTATTCCTCACGCATATGGCACCCTCAAGACGGTGTCGCAACTGTACGCCCAGCCCCAACTCCGCTCTCGCCACCGACAGGGATAGCGTCTACAGCACTCATTCACTGCGCTAGCAAGGCATACATGAAGTAGAATAATCGTATCATCATCCCATCAGAATATAGATGATATCGTCCGAATATGATCTCCTCGCGGCGGCGGACCCGCACTACCTCGATTCGGCAGGCAGGCACTGGGGCTATTCGACTATGCTCAAGATCAATCTCATTACGTGTAGTTTGGTAAGTTTACCGATAGCTTAGTGCATTGAGTGAAGCAAGCGTCACGCAAGCTTACGAATGGATACACCCAGAGCTTCGTCGGCAGTCTTGTCATGATCGTGCCATTTATACTCTTCAAACAACTACGAAAGACTCGGCACCGTTTGATACTCGGCATGGCAGTCAACGACCTGTTTCAAGCTATAACTGTAAGAAAAGTGGCATCTGTCGCCTCTATGTAGGCATTCACTCGTATTTAGACTTTGTTTCGTGACTGCAGGTACTCCTTCCTTCAGCATGGTCGTTTCGCCATGGCGCTCTTACCAGAAACTCCCCAGGCTGCAACGCAGATAGCTTCTTCTACCTCACCTTCGTTGTTGCCGGGTGCTTTTGGACGCTAGCGTAAGTGGCGCTCTTTCAGATACAATTAGGTTTCTCGCTGAACTTGGGCTGTGATTAATTACAGCATCGCCATCACCACCTGTGAGCGCCAGTGCCATCGCCGACCTTGCAAATATGAATTTGAGCTGACTCCGCTGTGCCCTCCTTCCAGATACGACATTAGTTCAACCCATGTCCAAAGCAGCAAACTACATGCATAGACCTCGCGCGATATACTACATCTGGGTAGCGATCTGGTTGATCTGGTGAGGGGATATTCCATTACAGCCTTACTGGTACAGCAATGATTGACCTTCTACTGTGAATGGCAGTACAACCAACTCTGCCATAGGTACCGCGCTCAATGTATCTGTTGACGGTGGCGGATTTTGCTTCTTCCCGAGCGTGTCGCCTTACCTCTATGGCAACCTTGTCCTCTTCATTCCTCGAGCCGGCACTTTCGCTATCATCATTCTAATCTATGCTAGATTATTCATATTCTTTCGACAACAAGCAACTTCTCACCACAAACAAGAATCCAATATACACGAAGCTAGCTTCCATCTACCGCTCCCGACGCCAGCTAGCGACCTGCAACATAATCATCTTGCCATGACCTCGTTCGATGAGCCTTCCAGTGGGAGATCAAGTGACGGCGTGGCGGATCATCGTTTATCGGGCCTGACCAAAATGCCCTCCACGCTGCAGGAAGATCAGACGACGGCTATGCTGCAATTTAAGCTAGCTCACTACAAATTCAGTCGTGCCATGTCAAGGAGAGATAGCCAAGAGTCCGGGACCACTCTGGCTTCAGGACGGCATCAAGGCTGGTTGGGCAGAGCAAGGCGGCACAAGAGCATCACAGGGCAAGAGCAATCTGATGTTGCGACAACGCCTGCCATCATGGAGTCGATAGAAGGAGGAAGCGAGCCCATCAAGCGATCTAGTGCGAAGCTGCAAGATAGCGCTGAAATCCTTAACAGCCCCCAAGGGTTCGAAGAGCAGCTCGTTCTGCTGGGCCAGCAGACATTCTCTATGCAGCTGCCGCTCTCCAAGACTCCCTTGCACACACCGCCGGGCGAAAGTGCCAGCTTATTGTCTGGCAGTACGCGCGTGACACCTACGATGGAGAAGGATGAGAAAGCTTTAGCAGGTCACACGATACCTGCAGGATCGCCTCTGCGTGGCATCGTATCCATGAACGATGCAACCAGTCCGGGATCGGACAGTTTACTTACTTTAGCAAGTCCAGGACCAAGAGCTGGCTTTCCGGGATTGGAGGCGCCAGATGGACAAGAGGTACAGAAGGCAAGTCCTGTAATGGGACTCTGGGAAGCATTAGCTAGCGTCGACCCCGTTGATTCAGATGATGCAGGCTTGGCGGAAGCTTGTGCTGAAAAAGGTCGTCGCTTGTCTGCTTCGGAAGAAAATCGCAGGGTGTCGTATCTGATGTTGCTGTACCCAATGGCGGTGAGCTTTAACTAATCAACTCCTCATGTTGATCTGATTACTGACGTTCGATTTCTTCACAGTATGGCGTGATCCTTGCAGTATCCATAGCTCGCTTAACGGTCACACTAGTCACGGGAGCGTCGCCTTCGCCTTGGTTGCAAATCCTTAATCGAATATGCGTATTGGGCACAGGCGTGGTAGACGCTATCATCTATACGATTATCGAATGGCGATTCCGGGCATCTTCGCAGGCAGCAGCGGTGCGCTCCCAGGAGAGAAGAGCCGAGACCAGTCAGATTAAGTCATCTTTGTGAAGCAGTCAAGGTCAGGAAGGGATGAGTGGTAAATTGTAAGCATGGCAGATGAAGGAAATTGGTGCAAGAAGTTACCGGATGTATAATCAGGACATGCTTAGAGGTTTCGAGTCACAGATCATGCATTTTATGTCCATAGAAGCATTCATAGGAAGACTGTATCCCATCAACTCGTGTAGCAGAAATCCGCATTATTTCATACAGAGCAGTCATAATTAATCATTCTAGCATCTCACGTCTACAGCCCATTTGATCAGGCCTTCAGACTTTTTCTTTCCTGCATCCGGCCAATCGGTTAATTCTGATCGTCCTGCTGACAAGATTAAAACGAGATCAAAAGAGATCAGTTCTTTCCGCCGCTTCCTCCGAAGCCAGATCCGCGCTTTGTCAGGTGTCTGATTGGATGAAATTGCATTTCAGTTGGCCACCGAGCCAGTTGAAGCACGAGGACGAGTTGAAAAGACTCGCAATAGAAGATTACCACGACATTACTGTATACTCAAGACGCCTTTGGTAGAATACCAGATGATAGCCTGCTTGGTCTCGCAATGACCACGTCGCCGGATCAGCTGGCTGCAGAGAGCAGCAGCAGCAGCGCGAATCCCGTCAAGCTGGAACACGAAGAGCAAGACGAACTCGCGCCAGATAGCCCTCAAGACGGGAAAGCCGTATCCAGTAGCAAAGTTCGACCTCCTTCATCCGAAAGAAGTCCTTCTGCTTCAGCTCAGGCGACTTCCAATGGATCTGTACCAAGTTCTGGCTCTCACCAGCAGCTCCAACAAGTCCTTTTGCAGCAGCAACAGCTTCATCGTAGCCGGCCGCTTCATGTAGGAGGAGCACAAGAGAATGGCGTGACTACAGCTGCAAGAGCATTAGCACATGCGCAGAATAGATGTGCGTTATGTGGTGCGACCAACGTTCCATTATGGCGGAAAGAGCCGAATGGACAAGCTATATGCAACTCGTGTGGTAAGCAAAAGCCGACAGAAGCATGGCTTCACACGGCGGAAGTCGGTTGTCAAGCAAATGTAATTGCATGTCCAGCTAACACTCTTGTCGTTTTCCACCTGCTCATCCAGGTGTCGCCAGTATCAGGCGTCAACAAAGCCAAATCGAATTGCAATCGCGTGCCCAAACCTTAACATCGACGACACATCAACAGGCCAGTGCGACACTAGAAACTCGCCTGAGCAGTCCTGCCAACTCCAACGCATCGCTTCCGGCGTCTGGCAATCCATCGTCCGCCGTCAATGCCATAGCGTCCTCCTCACGCCTCCTCCCCGAACCGGCTCTCCGACAGTCGCAAGCTGGTTCAAGTTCTTCAAGCCTGAATGGAATACTCCAACCAATTCCCAATCAAGCCTCCGCCAGCAGGTCACCTTCGTATGCTCCCGCCAACGCCGATGCAGGGTCACAGCTTCCTTCACCTGGGAGAGACTGGTGGCGCGCTTCAAGCAGCAAGCCTGGCGTGACAGGTCCACCGCAGCTTATACCACTAGCAGGCAATGGCAATTCGGCACGACCCATACCTCCCACGATATTGCAAAGTAGACAAAGCAGTGATAATCGCTCTGCTGAGCAACCCATAGGCAGTTGTCCAGGAGGTGGACACTGCAATGGTCAAGGTGGAAAAGCAGTCTGCACAGGGTGTCCTGCCTTCAACAATCGTTACAGGGTCATAGCTTCGGCTTCAACTCAAGGAAGTGATGGACAGTCGAACACACAGACACAGACTGTCACGATAGTACCGCGAGAAGCAGTGGCCACCATTCCAGCGGCAGGACCTGTTCCAGCTGGTCAGGCACTGGGACTTGCTGCAGATAACAGAGTAACGACTACAACAAATGGTGCAGCAAGCGATGCAAATGGTTCGCAAGGTCCAGGCTCCGAAGTTAGTGCGATGGCTTGCGAGAATTGTGGCACACGGACAACGCCTCTTTGGAGAAGAGACGGTGAAGGCCGAGTTGCATGTAATGCATGTGGTGAGTTGCAGTCAAATCATTCCGATGGCGCATTGATCCAAATCTGACACCTACATGTGCTTTGCAGGACTCTACTATAAGCTGCATGGAGCGCATCGACCTGTGAATATGAACAAAACGACTATTAAACGTCGAAAGCGTGTACCTGCTGCTCCTGGTTCAGAAGGCAACCAAGTGAGCCTTCCAAATGACGCGTCTGCTTTTGTTGCACAATGCTGATCAATCTTATCAGATCAACTCCGCCGGTACTCCCGGTACAGATCAGAGTGAGGCCCCTGCGAAGAAGAAGCCTCGCAAGAACCAACCAGAGCAAGATAGAGGTCACGATGCGGGCATGGCTGTACGAAGCGCTGCAGGATCTTCAGATGGCGGACAGTCGAGTCGGCCACGCGAGCTGACGCGAACGGAGCTTGAGGTCATCGCCGCTCTGGCCATGAATGCGAACCATGAACGGTCGCTCATGCATTCCGCCAATCTCGATAGCGACCTCCTAGATCACCATGCACATCCTCTACATAGCGTTCCCGCATCAGTCTCAGATGACCGCTTTGGCTCCCTTGTTCCTCCAGCTGCGCATCCAGCTGCATCAGAGTTGTCCTTCGGTTCGCCGCGCGATCGGGCATCGAATCTGTCATTGAGCTCAGACGAAGAACAGGTATTCCTGCATAGGCAAGAGCTAGCGAGAGAGTGCGAACATGCTAGGAGCACAATGTCTCGCCTAGCAGCCTTCCTGGCTAAAAGTGAACAGATCATCGCCTCAATGGATGAGAAGTTAGCCCGCGCAAAGAGTGTTGGCAAGTCGAGTGACCTTAAGGAGTACGCCCATTCTCCTCTGAAACACCAAGGTAAGCTTCGTCGTATTACTCACCAATCAAGACACATCTGACTTGCTTTTCAGTCGTCTCCGCTACCGCATCAGGCTCTTCCACTCCCGCAGAAGTCGCAGATCCGCCAAAGCTCGAGTCAATATTAGCCAACTTTGTGCCATCGGAAGCCAAACCATCACAGCTTCTACGTAAACGCAAAATCGAAACCGCTACAGAGTCGAGCAGCCAAAGAGCGGCATCTCCAACGGCAAGTAAGTCAGCAGAAGAGAAACGCCCTCGCAAGCTACTCTGGGAAATCTGTCCAAGCGCAACGCCTCCCGTCGTCGTTATTGCAAACTCGCATAAAGGCAGCAACTCGTCGATAAGCACTGCAAGCCATGCAGCACCTGCTGCAATTACAGTCTAGATACACGCCTCTTCATTGTTCTTCCATGATCTGCCTTGACGCATATATTCTCCTTCTTATGAGCAGTAGTCAAAATGTTGCATGTCTCGAATACAAGTTCGGTCATCGTTCAATCCTTGTATCATAGAATCATTTGACCTTCCGCTTTCGATGCCGCATATACCGCAATGCCAGGCACATCAAGCTGCCTCTTCCAACCCGCCCATATTATGTATTGATGTCCCAACAAACCAGGTTGAGCTATGTCTTCGCTTGCCACCAGGTCTGAATTGGCGGCGCGCGCTGGCCTGTGTACCGTCCAAGACCCACTGGCCAGCCAGCGCTCCAGGAACAATTGCATTACATCGACACTCCGCAACTCTGAGACGACCACTACATAAGTGCTCTTGATTCGGTTGATGGTGTCGACGAAGGGCTGAACAAGCGCTTCGTTGTATAGACAGTCGACAGCAAAGACGACGTCGTAATGTTGACTTGCTATTGTTCTCGCGTTCTTCTGAAATTGCTGCGGCGTCCATGTCCAGTCCAGCTCTTGCACCTCGACCTTCGCAGCTGACAGTCGTGCGTTGTTTACCTTGTGATTCTTCTGTATCAGCGGCAGTAACTCGGCCATATCAGTCGCAGTCCAGCTGTCGACGAGAGGTGCGAGCAAGGTGGATAGCACACCCGTGCCCGCCCCAAGCTCCAAAACTTTTGCATGTTTCAGCATGTCTGGCATGAACAAACTGTTCCGCATCAGTGCCACCTCCTGTAGCACGAATGTAGCAAACAGGATACTATGTGAATACTTATCAGCATCGGCGAAGCAGATTGTGGTGACCTGGCTCACCTGGCTTGCCAGACTACCGACCCTGTATCTCCCTTCCTGGCATGCAGCCCTCCAAGGTCTTGCTGGACTTCAACCTCCAGGGTATCGGACTCTTGAGCCTTTGTCTTATCGGGTTGTCTTCTGGCTGTGCAACTGGAAGGTCCGGCTTGCGATAGAGATGGCCGCCTCTTCGCACGCGCACGGTTCCGCGATGTTGGTGAGGTCGGTAATGATGCCTTAGGTACATCTACGCTGATATGGAGGGTGTTCTTCTTGGGGTCAACAAAGCCAAGTCCGATATGCTTTTCCGGTGGATTCGCAGCAGGGGTAGTGGAGCCATTCACTTGCTTGACGTGCTGTGTCCCGAGGGACTTTATGTGAGTATACAGATCGAAGATCTACACGATATGTTTGAGAATGGAAGCAAGCAAAGCGCGTCGGCTTCAGTGCTCAATTACCGATTGAAATTGGGCGCGATACCTCTTCATCGGCATCCACGACGGGGACAGAAGAAGGCGAGAGTTGTATCAGAGGACTAGGAGTCGGTATAGCGGAGGTCGGCTTGTCCACCAGTATGGATTCGCTGATATCGACATGCTTATACGTTGAATCATTGGCTCGCTTCGCTTGTCGTTGTTGCATACTAGGTAGGCTATGTCAGCGTGACCTTAAGGCAGACTGCGTCTAGTTCACCCACAGCTCGTGAGCCCACTTCTTGACTTCTGGATGCTGAATCTTGGGAATCGAAGACTCGAAAAAAGGCTGGATCTGGTTAGAACCCCGATCTTAACGAAGATGGAGAAAGTCAGTTGAAGTAGGTAGTGTCGCGCAAGGTAGACGTCGGACATACCTGCTTCGTACTCGGATCCCTGCAGAGCCATCTCAAGTAGGTCAAGGTCTTTGACGAATCGAGCTTCTTTGGTAGACCGTTGCTCGTATTCTTCGAACAAAGCTCGTATGCGCTTGGAAGCTGGTCCATCTGGGTTTAGATTCTCTTGAGTCATCTTATGCATGGCGTCCTAAGACAGGAGATGAACTCAGCTGGGAGTAAGTATTACAAGCCTCAATCGCTCTCACTTCTTCTAATTTTTGCTTCTCGGCTTTGCTTATACCGTCGTGCGGCGTGATATCGCCTACTAGAGCTTCGGCGAGGTCATGCACCACTGCCATCTGCACACACTTCGCAATGTCGAGCTCTTCATCCTCTTCTGAAAGTAAAGATAGCATGGCCATGCGGTACATATGGTCCGCTATGCTTTCAACGCGACCTGGAACTTTCACATTGACCCAGCCTGTTCTCGTTTGCGTTTTCAGGCGTTCGATAATGTGCATCAGCTCGACTTTGCCCTTCACGCCTGAAGGTGTCGATCCATTCTCTTTTCCCATCTTGTCTTTGGGGGAGGACACGGATGTGTATGCCCAGATAGTCGGCTGTGTTGCTGGGAAGATAAGGTCTTCCAGGCCAAAGCACTCTCTGCCGACCTGATCGATTCTCTTCTTCCGTACAACCGGCACGGCTGACCACAT
This sequence comes from Cystobasidium sp. 2NF920, assembly GCA_023628255.1. Taxonomy (NCBI): domain Eukaryota; kingdom Fungi; phylum Basidiomycota; class Cystobasidiomycetes; order Cystobasidiales; family Cystobasidiaceae; genus Cystobasidium; species Cystobasidium sp. 2NF920. The sequence continues at coordinate 18,967 of JAMALA010000020.1, forward strand.
GAGAACTGGCGACGTTCAAGGACCATGTCGAGCTCACCAAGAGCGGCGGGAGACAAGGACTTGGAGATAGCCCCCACAACAGACTCGCCATCTAGAGAGCTCAGTGCTGGCCAGCAAGCAATTGCAGCCACTCAGGCGTCCGATCACGCTTTCGACCAGCATGATGAAACAAGAACATCCGGAGGCGCAGATGGAAAGCACAGTCGGGAAGATGCCTCTCGAAATGCTGCTTCCAAAGGTTCAGGCCGGCCAATAGAAGCGTTACAGTCTTTGTCTGGTGAGAAACGGTGGGATGGTGAGTATTGCGTTCCGGTTTCAGCCACCTGGGCTCAAGCGGTGCCGACTGACCGGCTAGGCGTTACTGACGTATATCCTGCTCGCATACATTTTGGTCTATAGATGCACTAGCACGCACGAAGTTGAATGCAGCCGCTCAAGCAGCTTCTTCTGGCGAAGATAATAGTCCAAGAGCTCGTTGGCACCGAGCATACACTTTCGCAAAACAGATATCAGGGCCTAAATTAGAACAAGCCCGCAGCAATAATCAAGATCCCATAGGTATCGAGAAGGGGAAGAACGATGACCAGACTGCTATCGCAAGAGCTACAAGCTTCGACTTGAAAGGCGTCGTACAGCGAGCTAAAGAGAAAGCGTATAACAGAGATCCGGAAACTGGTAAAAGAAGACCATTCAAAGGTGCAAATGGACAGAAAGCTATTAAGGTCAAGAAGAAACTTGAAGAACAGCATTGGCTTGAGATGATAGATCCTAAGCATCGATATGGATCTAATTTAAAAGTAGGTTTAAGCTTTCATGCGCAGTTTCGGCGTGACGTGAAGCTGATCACGTGCTATTGTTTTCAAGTATTATTTCGAAGAATGGAAGCTGTCGGAAGCTCAAGGCAACTTGTAAGTTTATTACTCCACTCAGAGCGCCGCTTTAGTCTGCTGTCTTCTGATATGGTCATTGATGCTTTGGAAATAGCTTCTACTGGCTTGACAATGGACCCGGCAAGAACCTCTCTCTAGCGAAATGTTCACGTGAGAAGCTTGAAAAGGAGAAAATACTCTACTTGTCAGCAGATCAGCGTCGCCATTATCAGATATACATTGATAAAGAAGATGGCAAATTCAGATGGATGTGTCCTAGTAAAGAAGCTGTGACGTATTGCGGGGAGGAACATCCGTTGGTGGATACGGTAAGCTGAGGTGGTCTTTCATGTTCTGTTTGCGTCAGAGTGTACATTGACATTGTTCTCGTCTCCAATTGTCTATGTCCTATAGACTGGTCAAATGTGGACTGATCTAGGGAATGGCGAGGGCGTTGCGCCAGCTGCAGCTTTACCACCGCAAAAGCTAGCAGCGGAGGCTCAGGCCTCGACACTAGAACAAGAGCAAGACGAGGAGGATATGTCGAGCACCGAGGATGACGATGTGGACGACTCAGCCGGCTACTCTTCAGATGCATCTCTGTCAAGTGTCGACATACCTCCTGAAGCCCGGCCTGGTGTATTACGACGTACCTCATCCGCTTCAATACCAAGTTCATCTTCGCCTTCACCTGAACCATCCCCTGCCTTAGAGAATGCCGAGGTGAATAACGAAGATGAGCAAGGATTGACATTTGACGAAACGAAGAAACAACGAAAGAAGAAACATAAGAAGAAGAAACAAAAAGGTGATGTCTGGATCTACGTTTCTGATTCCGAATACAATCTATATCTAGGAATCAAACAAAAAGGATATTTTCAACATTCTTCCTTCTTGGCTGGTGGTCCTATTACTTCTGCTGGCACTCTGGTAATTCAAAATGGTGTTTTGATAGCTTGTAATCCCATGAGTGGTCATTATAGAACTAAAGCATTGTATTTTAAGAGATTCATTGAGGAATTGGAGAATGAAGGTGCTGATTTATCACAGGTGAAAGTTGGTCAGACGGAGGTGAGTCGCTTTCAAACCCCATACCACTGAGTTTAGGGCTGACGAGCTCAAACCTGATTGACTTTTTTTTATCTTGTTCGATAGCTCAAGCTCTGGTTCGTCGAAAGAGCAAACACTCTACATGCACTCAAAGGCAAAACACGTCGCCTAGCGAAAGGAATGGAGAAGAAGCTACACATAGATGAAAGGCATCACCGGCCAACGGATAAGATAGCCGAAAAGTCACAGGAAGGGCCAGCTCAACAATGAGGCTGGGCGATAGCTCCCTTCAAAGACTCCGAACTGAGGTGCTAATACACGAAGAAACAGAAATACTGAAAAGCTTGGGAAAGGGATGTACATAATAAATCTACATGTAGCTTATCAAGAAGTCTTGAATAGTAGGTTTGCATACGTGCAGTCAGCCCTGTATTGAAAACTCTTGCTTCCGACAACCTTAGTATCCATTGGTGCCCTGAGCATTGCGCTGGCAGCGGGATCACTTGCTGACGTCGCTAATGGCAGCAAACACTTGACCTTTGTGATTGTTACAGTAATGGAAAACTGCTAGTCTAGATCTGAAATCCTCAGGCATCATAGCAAAAAAGAATTCGCACCAGTCATCACGCGTACGAGGGATCCAACGAAGATGCCCCCAAACGGAGATTGTGAGCTTTGGGCAATGCTTAGACGAACATGTGAAAGCGTGTGTTTCTCGGTGGGCAAATTGAGGCGCACACCAAATAATTGCTTCCCTGATGGTAAACTTACTATTCGGTAGGTGACTGCGAAGGATCACCGGGATGAGACAAATAAATAAGAAGAAAACGCGCTAGCGAGTATCCTTGTCTCGTTGTTTACGAAGCGCATACTTTGTAAAGAAAGCATAACGCAATAATACGAGGACAGACCTTCTTGTTGCTGTTCCGGATGCAAAAATTATTGGTTACGAGAAGGGCGGTTATAACGGGACTCCGCGATTGATCGAATCGAGAGGTAGGTAGTATTTGAGGTAAACGTAACGAGACAATTGGGCGAAGCGTTTGCGCGTCGCTTCCCGAAGCCTTGACGTAAGGACAGTATACAGCGTAATGACATACGAGCGTAGACAAGGTTGATTGTTTCTTGAGGCTTGGGCTGATGGGATTCGCAAGTGGGAAGCAGAGCTTGTTGACGCAAGAAGGGATCCGAGCGTTGATCTGTGTTGAGGGAACACAAGAAGGCCCCACCTCGTACAGTACGGTAGCATGTTGTTTGCCCTACGTATACTGTCCTATGCTACATCCTACTGGTGTTCAATCTACGCGTATATTGAGGTCAGCGATAAAAGAGTTCGATTGCATTCCTGAGTGTTTGCCGGCAGCTCAAGTGCACGAGGACAAAGCGTCACGGTCATCCGTCTATCGGTTCGAGCGCAGAGCGCACCAGAGTCGCGTAGGGTACAGCCGAGCCGTAAGAATAGACAAGAAGGACAGTAAGGGAAGAGCGACATACGCGCAGAGGGTACCGTACAGACGGGATCAGTGACTATCTGTCACTGTCTGCCGGGGAAACACCAGCAGTGGTTTACGGTAACCCTCGTCGGTGGCGATCAACGCGTGACGCGAAATTAAAGCTAAGCAGCAGCAGCAAAAGAAATCAAGGACAGTCACGTCGGAGAGAAGCAAGAAGAAAGTCAAGAAGCTTCAATATAAATCTCATCTTCCTCTCTCTCTTCTTTCTCTTTCTCAAACATATCAGTCTGCCTGGTTCAGACCTGTTTACACTCTCACTTCATTCCACTGTTTCCTATTGAGCATTGACTGTCTCTGTACGTTTCGTCAACGGTAGCGATATACATCCAAGAACGCACAGACACTTTTCCATCAATTCATTATTGTTGGATTAGGAAGCTATTTGCAAGACAAGTAGATACGAGATAGGATAAGATAGGATACACTTTCTCTCCTTCCACACTCTACATACATACAAGGGGGATTTCCAGGCGAACTCCGCTCTCACTACACTACTCCATTCGAACCGAGAGTTCTCCTGCAGGGAGAATCCAGTACTGGAGATATAATTAAGGAACAAGGACAACGCACAAGCACAAGAAGAGCAAGGATCATCGTCCTACTTTCATCTTCAGCCTTTGATTGAACTTATCGCCGTCCACCCTCACTTCTTCTCACTCCTTCCATTCACATTCACTTCGTTCCATTCAATTTGGACTCCTTCAAAGCGCGATACCCGGGATACGCAGTTACAACGCACAAACTTGGCAATTACAAGTGTTAGACAATTCCAGCCTAAATACCCAAGACAAACAAGCAAATACCTAGACTAGTACTGGAACAATGGCTCAAACACTGGCGTCACCCGGAAGACTGCCTGCGCCTCTCTTGAACAATGCGGGTGCGACTCCGCTTGCTTCGTCGAGTTCGAGCTTGTCCTTTAGTGGGAGGGCTAGCAGTAGTAGCAGTGTAGCACATGAAGCAGAGAATTTTGAAGCTCAGTCAGCACAAGAAAGTCAAGACAACCTTGCAGCATCTTTGTACTCGTGCTCTTTCTCTTCTACTTCTTCTTCATCTTCTCAGCAATTCGCGTCTACTGCGTCTTCATCGCCGATCATCATACCAGTAACGCGTCAAGAAGAAGAACAAGATAGTACAATGGGGAGACCATCCGTCTCTATGTCGAATGCCACTGCTTCTGTCAGTTTCAGCAACGATACAGATAGCAGCAATGCTCTACCTTGGTCTAAAAGCCACTGCAGTTGGGTGAGTCTTTCTTTGAGTCTCTACGTCCTGTTCTTATGGGTCGGACTTGCGTCGATCAGTTGCGGTATACCCGAAAGTACCTGAGACGAGTTGATGACCCATAAGAACTGGCAAAATAGCTCTTTGGACGAAGAGCATACCGCTGACTTGTATGCTTTCCTTTCTTTCACCTTTCTGCAAACCTCCTGCCATTGCTCTTCACCCTTGTTCATACTGGGTCATGTGCCGTTATTCCTCGAACAATGGTATATATAGTCCGCTGCCCCTTCACCGACTACGCCTGCTTCAAGCATCCCCTCAAACAATGGTCTTCTACTCAAAGAGCTACTTCACGAGGCTATGTCAACGACCAGCACACCTTCATCAACTGGTCTGCCTGGTATTTCAGTACCATTACACCCACACCCTCGTATGGGTAGAAGAATGGGACTAGCAGGTGGTTCAGCCGTACCTGTTATGCCTTCATCGTCGCCTATGATGGCTAGCTCTGCAGCTGCAGCTATGACTCCTTTAATGAGCAGAACAGATTCAGAAGCTAGTACTTCGTCGACATCAACAAACTCATCAGTCAACACGACTGGAAGTGCCGATGCCTTCAGATTTGACGATGATGAAGACGAGGATTTGGAAGAGGTAGATACTGAATATGAATCTGAAGTTGAAGAGGATGATGATTATTATCCCTCTTCTTCTTCTGCCGTTGCTGGTAGTTCAAGTTCTGGTTCAGTCAGAGGAAGTGGACATTCTTCATGCCCTTCTAATTCTTCCTTGGATAGCTTTACGCTACCTAGAGATTGTTTCCCTTCATCTTCGTCAGCAGCTTCATTAGCTTCGTTCTCAATAGCTTCTTCTTCCTCTTCCGCATCTTCACAAGCATCATCGAGCAAAGCTACCCGTATCGAAACACCATACACTTTTCCATGCCCAACACCAATTTCCGAACTTCGCCCAAATGATCTAGAAGCAAGTCTCCGCTTTTCATCGTCTTCAAATGGATCTATCCTACCTTCCTCGTCATCAGATGAAGAATCTGCTCCGCCTGCTTTCTTCCCTCTTCAAAGAGTCAGCTTTGCTCCTCAATTGAAGATCAAGACGCAAGGTGGTGTTCCGTTAGCTATGAGCGGTAGTGGAAAGGAGACGACGCCGCAGCAACATGGCATTTCTGGTATGATGTTGGGAGTTACGGGTACAGTGCAGATCCTGGATGCTGAGAAGAGCAGAAAGGCTGGAAGGTGAGGATCTCTTCTTAAAGGTGCAGGCTTGGAGTAATCTTTACAGCTTGCTGATGCCTTAACCTTTTCTCCTTGTTGCATCAAACAGAGACGTCATCAAATCACAGCGAATGATAGCTGATTTCGCAACTGATCTAACGAATGGTCTGAAAATATGGAGAAGGGATGCATCTCCTATTGTTAAAGAGAAGATCAAAGTCGAACGACAATGGAGAAGGAAATATAATCTGAATGAGGAGGATTTGGATGATCAACGGTGGGATGAAATGCTCGCTCCTGGTACTTTTATGCTTCCTTTGAGCATGAAGATCCCTTGCTCCGATAAGCTGTAAGAACATTTCTCCCACACCGAGATGGAAATCTCGTGACTGACTACTATGTGGTTATATTTTGTTAGACCACCGTCATTCGAGTCTGCTCACTTCCGCATCCGATACGTCATGTCTTTGGCTATCTTCGGATCCCATAAAGGTCCAGATGGCAAGCCTGAAGTACTCCATGTCCACTCTATTCCCTTCACTATTCTCCCCTCGACACTCCCAACACCAGCACCTCAAATACCAATGCTCACCCATGATTCTCGCAAGACGAGCTTCTTTTCTGGCATCACTCGAGCTCTGTCATTAGGTGGTGGACCTCAAGCCCCCTCTCCCAAGTTGAGCGACAAGAGCTGCACACACATCATCTGCCCTTCATTACCTACATCAAGCTTTTCACCTGGTTCCGTCATTCCTATCACCCTCAGAATCGCAGATTGCCCCACTGAACCTACAGATCTATACATTCGCTTATCGCTCATTCGGAAAGTATACGTCCGTGACGCTGCTTATCCAATGATGAACGAATGGGGCCTGCCTGAAGATGTATTCTTTGAAGAATTCTGCAAGGAAGAAGAAGAAATCGTTTCTCGATGGGGATATGTTCCTTATTCGGTCAGAGCACAAGAAGGCGCTACTCCTGGATCGAAAGCACAAGTCATCATCTCGGACATCACACTGCCTGTTGGAGGTGCCAATGGAGAATGGAATCATGGCTATTCATGCGCTTTGGATCTAGCTCCTACAGTATCACCATCTATGAAACATGGCGAATGCTCCTGGTTCTCTCCGGCGCTAAGCAGAAGACCCCCTGCTCGTCAAGAATACGAACGCTATGTTCACGCTTCCACTAGACATTTCGTTTCTATCGAAATTGGGTTTGCCAATGATAGATTGGGAGACGTTCTAAATCAAGTTGGAAATGTAGTTCAAGATATGGAAATTCCTCAACCTAACACTTTCACTTATCCCGCTTCACCTTCAACTTCTGCCTCTACTGGCTTACCAGCTACCAACCCTTTCCCATCGATGAAGGCGAGAAGAGCAGCGTCTGCATCCGCCAACTGCCCTAGCTTTCCCGGTAAAATGAAGGAGATCCTCATTCCAGTCACTATTGGATCAGTGGCAGAACCTCAAATGTCCTGTTTATTGAACAGGAACACGGATGCTCAACCAAGTGTCATCCCTTCACCTCCTCCTAGAAACGCACAACCTCAACGAGCAGCTACAGCTGAAGAATCAGCTGATAGAGCCGCAAGAGACGCAGATGAGTCGGACTCGGAAAGATATGAGCGCGTGGGAGACGATGGTGAGGAACCTTGGATGTTCCCTCCTCCTTCATATGCCGCTGCTGTCACTACCGCACCGGCCTACTCTTAAGGGAATTGGTCAAGAAAGCGAATTGCACACTAGTAGCATTTATCACACGCAAGATACTGAGTATCACACCTTAGCAAAGCTACCATGGAAGGAGCTTTATTATCATATAGTCACAAAGCAGTCATTAGCCCAGAGCTATCTCATTAAAATGCGGCCGAGCCAAATTCGTCAGTCACAAGAATAGCAAGTATCTTTTGCAGCAGCGAGTACACACACATATTCACTCATCAATCCACTGTCAATCAAAGTCTTTCTTTGTCCCGTTCAAGCACTTTTCTTTGTCCCGTTCAAGCACTTTCTTTTTCCGTACAATCTTTTACTATATATCATATTCTGTCAAAGCTTTTCTCACAGCATGAGACATTGTAGGGTAGCAGTCTTATAGCACAATCATATGTCCAAAACAGGCACTTATCGCACGCACGCGTATATATTAACACACTGTCAGTACCGACAGACTGTGCTGACTGTGATTCTATGCCTTCAATTCTGCTCCACAAATGGTCGGTAGTGGCAGCCATGCCGATACAACTCGGCAATATTGATGCAGTATGAGGATAAAATCAAGTCATCCGGCAAAGCTAAGCCATGTATATGGGGTATTGGCATGCTGAAACAGCACTGCTGGCAGTCAAATAAGAATAAAAGTAGATTAGTTAAGACACAAGCACCGAGTCGCAAAGGTGCAATCTCTGCGTCCAGTGCGAGCAGGAGGACAATATTGCAAAAGCGCATGTTCGCGTATCACTATCGGACGCGTCCGAAGTTGAGTGACCCGGGCTGGAAGCGTGAAGGCACCCTCGTCCTGCTTGAAGGCTTGTCTTATCTCCAATGGCATGCGCATGGAGCGTAGGCGTTTCCTTCTTTGGATCTCGTAGCTGCGCTCGTTTCGTCAAAGGCTTGAGTTGTGTGCAAGTGCAGTGGTACTCGCAGAAGATTCGCCCACTTCCACCCATCGATGAAGCTGACGTCGAGGAGACCTTCGTGAGAGGCAGCGGGCCTGGAGGTGCGTGGAAACGATGATCGCATTGGTTTGTGAAGGGTGGGAGACTGACTGACTTGGTGACGCTATCAGGCCAGTCCATCAACAAGACAAACATTTCAGTATCACTCCTGCACAAGCCAACCGGTATATTCTCCCTTCTGCTGATTGTTTTACTGCAATGTCGCTAACTTCCGTCGTCACCACAGGTATCCGCGTTCAATGCCATCAGACCCGCTCACGAGAATGGAACAGAAGTTTAGCCAGGAAGATACTACGTGAAAGAGGTGCGCAGTACTCTCAATAAAATCACTCTTGCCGTGCTAAAAATGCTTGACAGTTGACCTCGCTCAAAATCCCGGCGAATCGAAATTGGAAAGCAAATGGTCTATCGCAGCGGCTAAGAAAGCAGCTCAAGACCGCAAAAGACGTCGGAAGATCAAGAAACAGGAGCACGAGAAGATCGGCAGTGAACAAGCCGACTCGCACTCCGCTTCACCTTCCTCTGCTACATCCTCAGCACATGGATTCCCAAGCCTGTCATATCCAAAGGAGGCGAAAAAGATACAGCAGCCAACAGCCCCCATTGCTCTGATCAAATGAGAGATAACCCTGATTATCATGATAAAGTAGCACTGCCTCAGCAGATGTTCTACTTAGAAGTGGGATACCGACACTTCCTTATGTGTTCCTTTTCCGCTGCCAACCGGAAGTGCACAAAGGCCTCGTAAGATTGCTGCCGACCGGGAGACAAAATCGTGTGGAAGGTCTGCAAAGCTGTAATGAAGCGGAATGAGATAACATGAATGCGCGGCAAGCGACATGGCAAGACGTGGATATTCCTTTTCTTTTCAGGCCACCGCGCTCACTACTATATGGCCGTGTCGTAGAAGCGCACGCACGCAAGCAATCGGTACACACAAAGCGGCCGGCAATCCTAACACACGAGCTACTGAGTATCAGCTGTCAGCTAGCTACGAGAAAGCTTCTTCTTATGCAGCTATAAGGCGGTCGCCAGGGCCAGAGTGTAGTGCAACCTTCCACTTAGTGGGTTGTTATCTAAGCAGCCTCGGCATCAAAGGATCAGGCACGGAGCCAGTTGCAACATGCCTCGTCGTCGATATTTCTAGATATGACCTCGGCGCTACACTCGTCGCGCAATCTAACTCAAAAAATAGCGAGGTCTGCCGAAAAAAGACAGCTTCTCCACTTTTCAATCAATTAGCTGTCGTGCGTGCATCAGAAATTCGCGAACTCTCTCTTTCTATTCAGGTTGGGGTTCAGCTCGCCATGCAAGTGGAGTATTCAGGAGCACACCACTCACGATCGTCGCGATATTTTTTTGGTAATTTACGTTCCGGTGTAGTATCACCCAACGTGTTTCCACGACGTCTGGGAATCTTGCCAATTCGCCAATTTGCAAAGGAATGCATGCTCGCACGTACCATTCGTCGCTTCGAAGCTTGTTGCACATGTCTAGTATAGTCGATCCCCTGTGCGATCTGAGTCCAGCAGTCACACCGTTCGGCTCCTGTACGACGAAGTTCCAGACATTCTTGAGTTTATTGGGCGCGGTGTTCCCCACTAAGTCCTTATACTCTTGCGAAGCGTAGCTGCCTACCATCCGGAAAAGGCTAACGTCTGGTCTCTTCTGGGCCCCGTAATCGTGTTTTGCGATGAGCTGCATCCAGTCAACGAATTGATTGAGTGAGGACTGGTGGCCAATTTTCCAAACCGTAAAGTCGACTACATACAAATCCTGAGGCAAGGCTGTGGGGAAAATGGGTCGGAGCATTTTCTTCGACCACTGGACCGCATCCTTCACGTGGAAGGGACATTTAAGTCTCAAGTCGCACGAGCTCAAAGGCAAGTTGACTACCGACCAAGGCCTTTCCCAGAACTGGAGCATTTCAGCGAGCGTATGATGTATCCAGCTGGGCAAAGACATAAGAGGTCAGACTATGCGCCACTGGTATATCGTCTGAACACCTATACGGCTCTAAGACTTACCCTGGTGAATTACCCAGGAAAATCACAGGTCCGTGAAGTTTCTTGTTGTCGAAGAGTTTCGCTAACATCGCACAAGTCCGAATCAGAGCATCTACTTCCTCAGTGGTGAACGCTCGAGGCTGGTCTGGAGGCTGTTCCATGGCAGGTTGATGTGATGAAGTCCGATGTATTGAGCAGAGCGTGGAGGATCTGCAATGAAAGGGCCAAAAGAAGATAAGGAAAAGGGCCGTTGCTATCTATTTGTCAGGATGGAGGATGATGCAGGTCTGATGAAACTTAAGCCAAGGAGTGAAGGTCGAACCAGCTTTTTTGTGTCTTTCTTGAGTTGGCAGTGTCTTCACGATCATGCTGTGTTTACACAGGCTGGGTTGCCATGCACCCCGGACAGCATGGGCGATGTCATGTGGCGAGCGTTGACTGCCGCGACAATAGTAGAGTCTCTGCCAGCAATGTGAAGAAGGTCCTGATCTTGGCTAAATACTGCAACTCAGGTACGTATTCTGTGTACTTACAAAGATGCCTTGACGGTTTATCTAAAGTGCCGAATCTTCTGCTTCGTGTCTGGATACCATGCACATGGCTGTACACCTTTCCAGCTTGATTCCCCGCCGGTACCTGCCAATACGCGGGATCTTGGCTTGCATATATCAAGCTCCAGCGACAAGTAACGTCGAGTCGAAGCTGCCAACCAAAGGACAGGGATTTGAAGCTATTCTCATACAAATTAGACTTGTCTGTTGTACCAGCGGGAACCCAGTGTACCAGTTCGGTGGCCCAACGCTATTTGGAACTCAGCAGAGTATCCTGGACAGAATCCCAAAAGTTAGCACGGACCGTTCAACGACGAACAAATCGAGAAATCCAGCCTCACCTTGATCTTCTGAATGCACTTATGTAGTTTGGGTTATTGCTCGCTCTCCTTCTCAAGCTTTCCACATCTCTGACGATCCTTTCGATCCCATATTTGGTTTGGCCTCGAGGGAAATGACCGTTGATTAGGCCATACAGCAGACTGAAATCACCATCCGCGCCGTAATGTTCGACAGGGATACGTCTAACAACTTCCACGTTGAAAGGGCTGGAAAGATGCTGCGAAGGCTGTCCAGCAAGATCTCCTGGGACCATATGCAGTAATTTGAAGCGAGGCACGGTAGTATATTTGATGACATCCTTCGCTATGACCTGGAAGAAACGTTCAACCAAGTCCACAGTCGACCACCGACCGGTAGAAGGTCCAGTGAAATCCATCACATATATTTCAGCCGGAAGTTCGGTTGGCCAGATCTGCTTGATGACTTGATCATAGTAGAGCTCTGGTATCGTAGCTCTAGCCTCGACGTGCATTTTGGCAATCATCTGCTCATTTACTTGGCAAAGCTCCGGGTACAGTCTATCGCTGAGGGGAAGCTGTAGGGGTATCCAGGGTTTGGAAGCCTCGATGTTGAGGGCCTTGAGAGTGTGGAAGATCCAGCTGCAAAGGACGTGAGATCAGCAAGACAAAGTAGCTTGTACACATTATCGATCGTACAGCACTAACCTCGGCGAGTCGCCAATGAAAAGGACGGGCCCCGCGGCTTTCAGTCTATCTAGTTCATATCCTACGCGTAATGCAGAAATTTTGAGTATGCGGCGGGCTTCTTGACCAAAGACTTGGGATTGGCTCGCCGACAGAGTATTTTGATCACAAGGACTCTTTGTTGTCGGTAGGACATCCCAAGCCATCCACTGCTGTCGCGACGATCTTTCTCAAGAATCCTGTTTTGGAGTATTGTGACGGATATACCAGTTCAGCCTCAAAGCACTGTGGTAATGTACCTGTTGAGGTCTCTTTGATGTCACCCTCGTTACATAGTAGAAGCAACCGGCCAGCTCGGATGGGGGAAGATCATCAGGATGCACTGGCTCCGAATGCTTCACATTATGGCGTAAGCCCAGCCAAGGACCGCCGGGAATTTTGACCTGGTAGGCACCAGACACTACCTTAACAACTTTGCAGAAGCAGCATCGAGGGCACCATTTGTCAGCCATTGTGACCAGACTGCGGCTGGTAGCGATTCTAGGGGGCTCTTCGTTGGCGTGGAACTGATAAGGAAAGATGAACGAGCGACCATTGAGGCTTTTATCATGTGAATTGCGGCAGGTCATTGAAGTAAGACTGGTAGTGTATAACGGGCTTGGTGGTCCCATCGGTGTACAAGGAGGTTGAACACGTACGTCAGTGCGTCCAGTCGAGCGACGAACGGGACACTCGGTCGCAGATGGCAAGTGAGGTTGTGAAGCATCCATATCTACTCCAGAACCGTTCCTGAAAGAAAAGCTGACACCAATCTGCTGTCATTGCCCCACTGCCAACTACCTCAATTCTATCTATTGGCAATTTTGCACCACCGGCAGGTCTTGGCAGACTTATGCCTTCGAAGAAGATTCCAGCCTGGATGCAGCGGTCTTCAGGATGGTCACAGCCTGTTCTCGAGCTTCGCGCAATACATCTCCCGCTGAGTGCACCTCCCTTGTCAGTCCTATACCTGTCCCGGCGTATGTGGTGAGTCTCCCTCTTTCGCCCCAGCCTTGATCTCCTACTTGCAGTGCTTCATCGTAGAGTTTTTTATTGTCTTCAAGAGTCATACCAGATAATGAGTCGGCATAGCTTTGATTGATAATAGCACGTCCTCCATAGCCAGATGGCCAATCTGTGGTTCCTCTCAGCTGATCGTAGACGCTCGAGCGTACAGTCGTCATGCCTCCATCGCTTGAGTCCAGCACTGCCTTTTGATATCCCTTCGCAATATTTGCTTCATGCGTTGTTAGGAATCGAGTACCCATGACTACGCCTTCTGCACCTAATGTAAGTGCAGCCGCCACTCCGCGTCCATCCATGATGCCTCCAGCAGCGATGATATGAGGTAACTTGGTATTGCGTCTCGAGAGGGTGTCGATGACTTCAGGTACGAGAGTGACGATACTTGCTGCCGAGTCCGTCAAGCCGTGTCCGCCTGCATCCGTGCCTTGGACGACCAAGACGTCCGGTTGACATTTGGTAGTGATGTCAATTGCAGCTTTGACGGTGCTAACCTGAATCCAAATTTGCGTTTCAGGACAAGCTTTGCGCATTCTTTCAGTCCATTCTACCATATCTTCATCTTTTCGAGCAGCAAAGAACCAGACTGCGCATGGACGGTATTTCGCAACTGCTGCTACGGCTTGTTCCAGATCAGCTCCCCAATTAAGGAAGCCAACTCCGACTGGTAATAGATTGTCTTTTGTTTTAACTGTATCCCCTAATATAGACTTTACGCCTTCAAACATTGCATCGAGAGTTGAAGTATCACTTCCCGCTCCGAGAAAGCCGAGTCCGCCTGTATGAGCGCATAGGTCAGTATGAACGGCCAGACAACGAGGCAATAGGGAAGCTCACCTGCTAAGCTGACTGCAGCTGTAAGCTTCTCGAGAGCTATCAGTCGCATAGGAGCACATGCTATGAGAGGCTTCTTAACCCAAGGGAGCTTGTCGGAGAAAGACATATTGACATGTGGTGGCGGTCCAGGGAAGCTGAACCGATTGGGATGCGAGGACGTAGACTCCAATTGTGACTTCGCGAGGGAACTTGATATGATGAAGTAAGAAAGGTATGGCAGGCAGATCCGAGTGTCCGCCGAGTGAAAGCCGCGAATATTGGAAGTACCCGATGACTGTAATGGAAAGATGGCAAGAGGAGGAAAGCGTGACTTGGATCCGGAAGGTTGCGGAGGCAGAAGAGTGCAGTGGCGGACATATAGCTCGTTCAATTGTCCTCGTCTGTTTCACTGGCAGCTTTTTCAATACTATTCTACAAGTGACCTAGGCCAGTTCCTTCTTTGTCTGTGACTGGCGTTCTGCTCTTTCCGCTCGATACGAGCGAGGGTTCTCCAAATCATTGAAGCCGACTCTGAGACGATATTGGCTTTGCAGAGGCCTTGATGAACTCCGGCAGGATCATGCTCTCTACTATATGTCCTGAAGCTCCAGTCCTTCACACTAGTCTTGTATGTAGTGCGTCTGGCATTGGGGACAGCATGCTCGACTGGCCCCAGTCCCCGGTAGTGCTTGCATTCGTTATTCGATTGAAGAAGGCATCGATGACATGCCCTATGACTGGCATGCACCAAGTCTACTGCTAAGAGACTCTTCAGTACACGATGGGAGCTGTTGGTCTTGTCTTAGGTTTGTAGGTCTCCGAGCGAGGTGCGAGGAATTTAGGATTGAAGCCTTCGAATTTCTTTTTCTTCTTTCGGAGAGGTTTCGGGACTAGGGATTCTTCACCCTTCACATGCGAATATCGTTCAGCATCTATCCACACTCTTGTAGAATCTTTTTCTTCCTCAGCTGCCATTTTCGCCACTTGTGCTTCTTCTAATAAATCCTTCACATTTGCCCTCTTGCAGGCTTGAATCCAGGCGTCTATGGTTGTATGGCCGACCTTGCCGTATGCTTCCAATTCACGCATGTTGTCCTTCAGACTGGGTTTGAGCATCGTCATTATCAGTTAGATGTTGTCCAGGATATCAAATAAATCGGCAAACTTGGACAGGACGAAATGCTTACAATCTGACTGAGCGGACGAGGTGGTCTGGATTTGGCGGTGGAGTCGTGCCAGCAACGATAGTATCACCGACAAGCCTCCATTCTCTATGGCCTGGCTGCCTGTATGATTGAGCAGCAGGAGCATCCTCCGCTAGACATGCACGATACAGCCGATGTGTCGTGGAGGGTCCATCGCGACGAAGCACGTGCTGGATGACCTGGGAAGCGAGAGTGAACTTGCCAGACATTACTTTTCAAGCTTGAAGGAGTGGATTGATGATACGATGGATGGGTGTGCTTTTATCGAACGATGTTTTCCTCTTTGTTTGATTAAAGTCCGAGAGGTTCCAGCGCTCTGGGTCGCTTCAGGGAAAAAGCCAAAATCCTCGATCGCCTTTTCGCAGAGACGGCCGGCATGCAATGGATTGCAATTGCAATTGCATTCTGCTGGTTGACTGTGAAGCAACAGAGCAGCAGGACTCCACTTGAAGCCTGCATTCTATCATGGCGACTCCTCCACCTAGAGTCATATACCGCCCGAAAGGCCCGCCGGGTGGAACACGCAGGACAGGATGGACCGGAAAGTCGCTTCTCACTTCTGGCCTGATCTTTGGAGTGCTCGTCTTGGTCTATACTGTCTTGAACTCTATGCTTGTGAGCTGCAAGGAACTCCATCTCACATGAGTTGCCTGCCATATCCAACATGTTATATGCAGGACCGCTTCTATATCTTTGACTTGGCCCGTCTCCGTCAACTGCAAACGGAAGCACTCGATAAACATGGCAACAATACACGCGCCGTCGTTGATGACATCGTTGGACACCTGAAACAAGAGATGCCTGACTACGCTATTTCATCCACGGAAGAATGGGTAAGTAGAAGCTTGATACGTTGCGACTGCTGTGTGCGGCAAGGAAAAGTACCATTTACTGATTGCTTACATGTACCTGTCGCAGATGTTCAATAACGCTGGAGGAGCTATGGGCGGCATGTACATCATCCACGCTAGTATTACCGAATACCTCATCATCTTCGGTACTCCCATCGGCACAGAAGGACATACAGGACGTCACACAGCCGATGACTACTTCCATATCCTGCATGGAGAGCAGAGTGCTTATTCGCTTGGAAGCTTCGATAAGGAGGTAAGCTGACTGCAAAAAATAAATACTGGCGCCTTACTAATACATTTTTACGGATCAGTCTTACCCTGCTGGATCTGTGCATCACCTGCACCGCGGCACCATCAAGCAGTACAAGATTCACGAAGGCGCATGGGCAATGGAATATGCTCGAGGTGGGTATCCTCTCCTTTTCCTTGAATGGCATTACACTAAGCACTATCTCGTACAGGATGGATCCCACCTATGCTCTTCTTCGGCATGGCTGACCTCTTCAGCTCAACGCTTGATATTCCGACACTCTGGATCACGGTTCGCGTTACAGGACGAGAGATGATCAAGAACTTGCTACACGGAAAGCTGTAGAGAAGTATGCGCATTACACACTTTAAAGTAGCAGTCATATACCCTTCTTACTATAGTATTGGGAGCTGTCAGAGCACTGAGCGGCTTGTGACTTGGATGTGCAAAATAGCTATAAGAAGGCCTGGGAGAAAAGTGAAGAAGCACGTGCCGACGTTTTATGCTGTTGCTCCTTGCATTGCTGCCGACTGCTGTCCCGTATTTCAGAACTTACCTGTAGTATGGCGAGACCATCACCGCGCATGCGGCTAACAAGCCCATCACCTAGTACACCAAGCACGCCCCGAGGTGGCTCCCCTCTACCATCGCCGTCGCCTTTCGCAACTCCAGGCTCGCCTGCTACTACACCGTCGCGTTCTGGACCCACAGAGAACACCTACCAGCGAACCTTTCGAGCAATATTGAAGAATGCATCCTTGATCAACAGTAATTGGATCACTCTATATGCTAAATGGAGTGATAGCATTGCTCGTATTGAGAAGCTGAAGGCTGTCGCAAAGTGAGCGTTTGCCTGGATGATCGGCTGCAACTCATACTGTAAAAGCTGAAGTACCCTACCCTTGCTCACAGGGATAAGCCTACAGGCGCTAACATTGCTGAACTCCGGGCAAAACAACGAAAACAAGCCAAGACCCTCGAGGATGAACAGGTCTACCTCCTTCAGCAATTCGAGAAAATGGTAGGCTACGCCTTACTATCAATTCTAGTCTGCTCACAAGCACTGACAGGCTTACCTACTCTGAACAGTATCACCAGGTAGATCAGCTGAAGAAAAACTCCAACAAGGCTGAAGAACTGCTGCTCGAGATGAGCAAACGCAAAGGCTTTGAGGCGGCTTTTGCAGAACCTATCTTCCTCACTTGGCCATTGGCTCGTTTCGGTAAGAGGTTCTCTGACATGCGTCGATCTATAGTCTAGCTCACTGACAGTCTTTTGCTTCGTGCGCTAAATAGTCGATGCTCTAGCCGCCTTTACGGATACTTTCGTTCGACATCTGGCAGCCCTGGAAGGTCCAACTGCCGCCGCGACTTCAGACCCCTTCGATCCAGAAGAGATGGCAGAGGATGATAATGATGCCGACTCTGGCTTCAAGGTGAAGATTATGGAAATACGCAGAAAGGAGTTCATGGACATCTGTGAGGTGGAACTCACGCCTTTACCATCTGGTAACGGGTAGAAACGAGGTATGGCACCTGCAAGGTGACAGAACAAAGGCCGAATAGCCTAGGAAGACGCAGAAATTAGTTCCTCATTACCATGCTTCACATCTGGTCCCTCGAGGTAGCAATCACGCCCACAAGAATCACCCACCTGGTGCGCGGACTGTTCGATAGAACTGGGCCAGCCTTTGCTTTCACCCAGGCCGAGCAGCAAGAATGCGTACACGAGCACAGGAGTGGGCTTAGGCGCGAGAGACCATACGGCTATAGTCAGCCGTGCTTCCCCAGTGAAAAATGCCACTGGCAGCCACAATGACACGAAGTCCCACAGCAAGTGCTCAAGCGTTTTGTATCAGTGCTTACGCTTGCGGCACGAAACGCTTGAGCCCTTGCTTTTAGTCGCAAAATGGTCAACCACTGCACAAATTGCAAGCATCCGCTATCATGATACAAGACTACATATGCTATGCGCTAGCTATTCGTGGGATCGCGTTGTGACGCGCGGCAGGCCGTTGTAGACACATCTTACATTTAGTAACATTGTGCAAACAGTATACCCAAGTCAGATGTACCCTGGCCTGTCATCACATTATACACTGTTTGCCACCATTATTGCCGCGAGAACTTGTAGCGCGTGCCCTTGAACTTGTTACTTCCGCTCCGACCCAACATTGCATCAATGAATGAGCAGCTCAACAGGAGCGACTGTCTTACAGGCAGCGGATAACATCTTTTCCCAGCTGAAAGTGCGTTCGGAATACCTGCTGTACGCTGGAGCCGGTGTTAGTGCTGATCTCCACCCGTCGAATAGGTTGTCAATGAGACACTTCGTATGTCGAGCATCGATAATCATCGTTACATTGCTGATGATAACGAATCTGAATAGTCAGCCATGCTCACGCATACATGGCGTATCGTACGCAGCAGAAGAACATGGAAGCCTTAGCAGCACGCAAGAGTGGATCGTCTTCCAGTTCGATCAGAGAGCGGACAGCCCAGCGTGTGAATGCGCAGGTGGACGATGCTATCAAGAGCATGCACGAAGATCTGTAAGCTCATGGCAAATTATCAAACAAATTTGTAAAGACTTTGCTGACTTCATGGTCTCGTTTCAGCAAGCAAATGCAGAATCTCATCGACCAGGCTTCACTTCTCCCTAGGCAGCACGTGAAGTCCGAAGAATCGGAACGCATCAATGTTTATGTGCAAGCTCACCGGCAGGACCTCATGCGCAAGCAAGCTTTGGTGAACATTGGCTTGAGTCAGATCTCGGAGGAGATGCAAGGCATGACATCGGAACAATGGATGGCAGCGATGAAAGAGCCTCTACAGTATAAGGATGCTGAACGCGAAGAGATGGACGATTTGGCGAAGGCACTAGGTAACTGGTAGTATACTGGCCGTACTAAGTGCAAGCAGAGTCGTTGCTGTTGTTGTACAATGATCTTACATCTAGGCTTCTATACTGCTACTGCTACCAAATCCTCGTGACGTTATACTGCAATGTAGTTTGCAATCATCGCGTTTCACAGAACCCTTCGTCGACTTGGCATGTATTCTACTGCACACATAATCAGCGGATTGTTGACGCGCTGAGGGAAGGGACACTTGCCAGTTCATCACGCCGTGCCAATCTGCGACTCTCGCCTATCGTATCTCCGAGCTGCAGATACTCGGCGACAAGTCCTCGCATAATCATAGACCAGGCTTGTATTGTTGGCAGGTCTAATGCAGAAGCATCGTCGCGAAGTGTGTGCCACACACTCGGGAAGCTGACGGTAGAGGCGCGAGCAGATCAGACTTGATATATGACTTAAGAAGCGGGCAGACGGCTGAGACGTACGGAACCGGTATCACATGGAGGATAGGCACTCCCCGAGCCAGGAAAGGCAGATGATCATCCTCTATCCGCCCAGCGTATGTCTCAAAGGTGTTCCTCCTTTTGATGAAGAAGCTTCGGCTTCTGTCGGTGCTGGCTGTCTGCCAGTCGTCACCTTCTACGTTGTTCCAGAGGTAGCCAGCAGCTCCTAACCGATCTTCTACATCTACCATGGCATCGTAAAGCCACCCTGTCTCCTGGAAGAAGTTGCGTATTGTCGGCTGCGCCACGCCGAGCAAGTCGAGGAGGATGAAGTCACTGATCTCGGCGATGGCTGACCGTTGCGGGTTCGTGGGCGATGGAGAACGTGTAGGCTGGTCCCATAGTTCCGCAAGGTGTCTGTGGAACGCGGTCAGTATTGAGCAGCGACGGCTTGAGGTAGGCAGGGCTTACCTAGCACCGTAGATGGAATCTGTGTTCGTCCATTGCTTGAACGCTTCTTCTCCGTCTAAGAAAACGAACTGTATCGTCGTGCCACTGGCTATTGTCGGGTTATATGTATCTCCCGCTGCGTCTGTAGCGCTATCTAGGAGAGGCGTCAATGCACTCGCTACTGCCAGCATGATAGCACAAGGGACGGCTGAATCTGTTGCTCCAACGAAACCATTCTGCGGTGCTCCGACAAAGTACTTGCTGTCTGTATGAGCTGCAATGACCAGCTTCCTGCTCGCTCGAGGATTGTGCGTAAATACGAGATTCGTGAACTCCTTCTCGCCATAGGGCGTATTGTCCGTGAAGACATCTTCGTATCTCTCCCACGTGTTGAATTCTCCGACGTCTGACGAGATCTTGGTAGATAACGAAGAGAAGTGGTTGCGTATGATATTGTGTACATCCGTAAGATTCTGTGATCCCACCGGACGCGGTATTAAGATCTTGGCAAGCAGACTGGAAGGATCGTGAAAGTCCAGTATTGCGTTTGATATTTCAGGAGATAGAGCTTCAGCTACTATTTTGAGGTCATCTTCTTCCAGTGCTGTGTAGTCGCGTCGTTCGTGCCAATATGCTTGAGCGCCCACCAGCAAGCTGATCACAAGAAGTGCCATGCATGACAGCGGCGAGAATGGGGGTCGGACCATGATTGTCACGAAGTAGCAGCCTAGCTACTTATGTGCAGGCGATAGATCTATTCGGGCTTGTATTGAACGCTTCGCCCGCTGTTATGATGAGCCCGACCCTGTCGCCATGTGTAGCTTCGCCTTCTTCCAACCTCGCACGCGACCTGGTCTTCTATGAGTAATGGCGGTCTTGAGGAGTCTGAGAAAGCAGCAAGACTGGCCACAACACGTCTTGAGGCCTTGAGGAGCTGGCTGGTAGCCAATGATGTCCACCTGTCGTCGAAGCTCGCTATCCGTGCTGTGCCAAGCGATGCCGACGATGAATCGGCAAGCAAAGACGGAATCATCAATTATGGCATCTATGCATTGCAACCCATAAGCGAAAACGAGATACTCTCAGTCACGCCTAGAAGAGCGATACTTAGCAAAAACACCTGTTCTATTGCTGAAGAACCCGCGTTCCTTGACTTCTGCGACAAAGTCACTATCGCCACTCCTGTACAAGCCGGAGTACGAATTCTTGTAACTGTTCTGGCCCATGAGATACAGCTCGGAAACGAATCAAAGTGGTATGGATACATACAAAGCATGCCTCAGAGCTATCAAGAGCTGGGACTACCTATGTTTTGGGATGATGAAGAAGCACTGCTCTGGCTAGATGGGACGGATGTTCTTCCGTATATGCAGCATCAACTGTGTACCAAGGTGAGAAGCTTGTCTGCTTCCGCGCACTTGTGTCAAGACTTACTCGTATCACAGGCGCAAGTCGAAACTTTTTACAAGGATCTGGTCGTCCCGCTCTTTAACGAGCAAGTATCAAGTATAGTCGAATATGCTACATTCAAATTGGCTTTCAGCCTCGTTTTATCTCGCGCCTTCTACGTCGACAACTACCATGGTCTGAGCATGGTTCCTCTCGCCGATATCTTCAATCATCATTACGAGCCGCATGCGATCCTACAAAGCGAGGACATAGTCTGCCCTTCTTGCGGTTCCCGCACCGAATGCGAACATGACGCTGCCGAAGCCGTCGAAGTCATACAACCTACGACGAAGCCTTCACAGCACCGCGACCTTCTGCAAAGTACTTCAAGGCTGTCGCTTCAGCATGTCGACGACCTTGACGCTGATGCAGTCGAGATGATAGCCACCACAAATATTGACAAAGGTGAAGAAGTGTACAATACATACGGAAAACTCGATAACGCAGCACTTTTGGCCAATTATGGCTTCATGCTCGAGGCAAACGAAGATGACAAAGTCCGGTGGTTCTCCGTCGAGTCCGTGCTGGATCAAGCAGGTCTTGCCGGAATCAAGAACGAACGAGCAATAGAAGACCGCTGGAAGACCGCTGTCAAATCTGAAAGGTGGCATCAGGTCATAGACGCCAGAATCACGGAGGAGAATATCTCAGATGCGCATCTGAAAGCTCCGCATGATCTACTGTACATCGATGCAGACGGCAGCATCTCCTCATACCTATGGCTTCTTTTGACTATAGCGGTGGAAAAGCACCAGCAAACCGAGAAGCAATACAATACTTCGCTAGACGAATTGTGTACAGCAACTGTTGAAAGGCTACTCCGAAGCCGTCTCGAGCAACTGCACGGTCATCAGCAAGACATCAGTTGGCTCTTCGAAAGGCTAGAACAGGTGGATAACGCTCTTCATCCAAGTCCCGTGCTGGCTGCTATCGCACCCCCTTCGTTACAGAATTCGAGAGGACGCGAGAGGACATTGGCCTTGTCACGTGTCATACATGAGAGGCTGTTGTTAACAGCTTGCCTTGAGCGATGGCAGGAGGGCCATGACGCTGAAGAGGATAGTAATGAAGACTAGACCATTCTTTCTGCTGTGCACGGTGTCGAAATTAAGACAGGAGTGTACGCTTGTCCAGCAAGCGTGCCGGTGCTTGTCCGAGAATCCGATCATGCATCTTCGGCGAGTGTCAGTATTGATTGTCAAGCTTGCCCACGCGTCATGCAGATGACTGTCTCACCTATTGCCCATGGATAGTCTGCCACCTCTCCACGCGCATATAAGGACGCTATGGGCCCCGACTGTCATCTACGAAGCGGGCAACCCGCGACAACGAAAGCCGCTGCCTTTATACGATGCATCTGCACGACGACCGCAGACAAAGCAGGAACTGCGCAGGGCAGAAGAGGAGCAGGCCCATTACGCAGCTAGAAGAGATATAGTAAATGTCCTACGCGGAACAACCACTCGCATGGTCTGGGATTACCAAGCGGAAGCTGCTACCCTCAGCGACGACGAACAGGAATATGAGGCACAGGTACGCTTGTTCTCAAAACTATAGCGCTGCTGGTGAGACAACGTACTAACATGATACTCAGCTCGAACGAATCCGCACTCATGGCTTTTCCTGGATGGTTCCTGAAGGCAAACAGATGAATCAAGAAGCTGAAGCAGATGTATGCATGTCCTGAAGCCTGTATGCCTTTGCCAGAAGCAGTTTACTGACACCATTTAACGTGTAGGACGATGCCATCAACGAAGAAGCTCGTGTAACAGCTGCAGCCGCTGCTGCGCAAGCACAGCGTGATGCAAATGCATCCAATGTTGGAGTAGCACCCGAGGACATCGATGAGCCAGCAGCACCTCCGCCGCGCAGACGGCAGAACTCGCGCCGGTCCAGGGGTTCAAGGACACGTCGACGATCTGGCACGAATGGTGATGCTAGGGAAGCACGCACAAGACCGCGGTCGAGCACTGCGTCCGGGTCTGGCTTACCTCCGAATAGTAGAGATAGACCGAGCCAAGCTCCACCGCGTGCCTCGACTGGACGATACAGCATCTCATCCTCGAACGGCGGCAATGCGTCGAGCGTACCGCTACCGAGGTATGGCGGAGCTTCAGCATCCAGCACCATGTCAAGAACTCGAACGTCAAACGAGCATGGCCATGATGCAGGAGAAGAACGAGATCTAGACGCGGACATCCCCGATGCAGATGAAGATCACTACGGCAATGACGAGAGCAATGATCCAGCCGATGCTGTACAGCATCTGGATGAGGACGATGATATCTTCACGGATCAAGGAGAGGAAGGAAGTGAGACAGATGAATATGCAACAAGCGAAAGAAGAGCGAGGCGGCAAGAGTCGTATTATTCACCAGGAAGCGGAGCTTCGGAAGGAGAGGAAAACGAGAACAGAGAAAATGAAGACTCCACCGACATGGACGTCAGTAGTTGAGGACAAGCTCTTTGGAGCAATGTATCATACTTTTCCTATGTATCATACGATGCTTGCTGAGAGGAGACGAGAACATCTGAGGCCTACTCTTACATCACATATGCTGCTCTTCTTACTCGTTCAACAGGAAGTCCCACAGGCCTTTGGCGTCCTTGAAGTCATGATGTACTACGCTGATCAACCACCGGTCCTTCACTAGGCTGGAGAGCAAGTCGCGCGTCACTGTCTTGAGTGGGTACAGGTGCTCCCATTCTGTCCATATTGAGAATGCTTCTTCCTGTAAATGGTGATCAGAGCTCAATGGGCAATCAAATCACGGAAGACGACAAACGCACCTTCCATGCCGTGAACGACATCTCTTCGATGAGTGTTGTCGTTACGATCTCCTTGCCAGGGAAGACACCCCAGGTAACAGCGTTCGCGTCTCCCGTTTGCATGTTCGTGATCAAGCTCTTGCTTTCACTTTCCACATTACCAGCATAAAACGTGATCTTTCTCTTTCTCGTTTCTTCTTCTACTTTCTGGGCCTTTTCTTGTATGCGAATGACATCGTCGTACGAACAGAAGAACTCGACAAATGCTTTCTGGAAGACGTATCCTCCCGCCGGTCCGAAGCCGTATGTCTCATCTTCACTAGGTGCACCATCTACAGCAGGTTGACTTCCTACTGTCCACCAGTCTTTCTCCGTATTCAGTCTCACTAGATATGGCAAGATATCGCTCGTCTCGCTTCGAAGTGGTTCATCACTCCACGGTACAGCTTTCAGTGTGCCTTGTAGGTATCTCACGAAGAGCTGCGAGATATCAGCATTACACGACGGAGCTCCCCATTTTTGCAGTGCTTCTGACGGAGTGAGCTTGAGTGAAACACCCCAGCCATCCAAGTCTCCATAGGCAGGTGACCGAGCATCTCCGAAACGACCATTCGGGAACTCGTCCCAAGACGCAGGCGAGTCTGTCATGCGCCGTGAATCGCCAATTCCACCAGCACTACTACTTCTCAGAGCAGAAAGACGGGGATCTTGTGCTTGCCCATTCGCTGAATCTCCATTGGTTGTCCTCTTCCGCTGCATGCGAGTATCCGGTTGTCAGTCTTCCTATCATTCGCTTCTTAGCATTACAAATCGCTTACACTCTTTCGTTCCGTTGGCGATATCCAGTCTAGGTTCTCCAATATCCGTTGTACGCTCTTCTCCAAATTAAGCGTACAGAAGTGGAAGCCACGGACGCCTTCTTGCCATAGCTCTTGAATCATGTCTACTGCTAGCTCTACTCCATAATCTTTCACAGCCAAGTCATCTCCCTACACAGCGGCATCAGTACTCATGTTCCCGTCGTGCACTTGTGCAATGATTGTAAAGCTACCCACCTTAATTGGCTCAAGCCTTTGTATCACTTCGTCCGGGATGAAAGTTCTGCACATATGTGTGATTCTACTGAATCCCTGGAAGGTCTGAATAGGCATGATACCAGGTAGGACTGGAATCCGCAATCCCTTTTCTTTCGCCTCATCTAGCCACTTTCCAAATGCTTTCGTGTCGTAAAACAGTTGCGTGACCACAAAGTCTGCACCTGCATCTTGCTTGTCGAGGAGATACTTCGTATCTGACGTTTTATCCGATGAATCGCAATGTCCTTCTGGATATCCCGCTACGCCAATGCAGAAATAGTCTCCGTGCTTCTCGCGGATATATCGTACTAGATCGCTGCCGTGCTGAAATCGTTTATCTGAAGCGACCCAGTATTCTTCGCCTCGTGGTGCGTCGCCTCGCAGTGCTAAGACATTTTGTACACCGAATTGCTTGAGGGTCTGTTATTGCGTGGCGAAGATTGGTTTGAAGTGATATCTCAGCTTTCAATCCCAATCACATGCATAGAAATTGCTGAGATAAGACGTACATCTAATGTCTCATCTAGTTTGGCAGTCTGCATATTTGTACACGTCAAATGAACGCATACTTCCACACCGAGATCTTTGGCTGCTTTAGCCAAGTCCAAGCTTTTTTCTGATGTAGTACCTCCGGCGGACCAGGTAACGTGAAGCCAGGATGGATGTAAGGTATGTATCATTCTATCCACTCGTGCTAGGAGATTTGCAGTTCCCTGAGCCGTCTTGGGCGGGAAGATCTACAATATCAATCAAGAAAGCCATTGTGCAATCTAGCGAGTCAGAAGCTGGCCATATTCCTCTAGCATTTGATATGGCCGTCTCACCTCGAAAGTGTAGTAAGGCGCATCATCGTCAGACCGTGATGCTATGATGTCAGTCACCTTCATGGCGGAAATGTCTTGTAAAAGTAATGTCAATGCAGAGTTCGGAGCAAGGTGCGGCTTGCCCGGCAGAATCACGCTTGCATGGTGGTGATCGAGAGCGTACACACGGTAGAGCAGGCTTTACGCGACCTACGAAGCTTTAGGGACACCTCAAGTACTACAGTCTTACTGTTTACTGCTATGACTGTCTTGATACTTCACTTTTCAGCAGTAGAAATGACCACCTTCCAGAATGGCATAAATGGCTGATCCGCACAGGCTGATCGAACAACTACAATCTATTGAAGGCACATTCTCGCTTCTATCGCAGACACTGATTTGACACACTCACATACTACCCAGACGTGCCAACACCATCAACAGCACCATGGCAGACTCCGAAGCAGTCCCCCGAGCAAGCACATCCGCTGATACCGGCGCATCATCAGGCAATGGAGACGTGTCTGGAGAGAGCGTGAATGCCACTGAAGGAGGTGCAGCAGCATCATCATCAAGCCAGACAGCTGCAGCTAGTGCATCCACGTCAGCAGCCAGAGCATCAGTGGATACACCTAGAAGTCCAGCAGCAGCTAGCTCGCCTGCTAAAACGACTCCAGTCGCTTCGGACTTCGCACATGCCGCTTTGAGGAAATTCAAGCTGGTGTTCCTAGGAGAGCAGAGTGGTAAGTAGTAGCTGCACTCTAGCTTGGACAGGTCAAGAATCTATTCACTGACTCATAGCTGCTTGCTCCCTCCAGTTGGCAAGACCAGTTTGATTACGCGGTTCAGTGAGTTGTACCGCTCGCGCGTACATAGCGACGCTGTGCGATGACACATATCCCCAATTTGAGGCGCTAATTCTGTCTTTACTATCCTTCTGCTTATCACAGTGTACGACACATTCGATAACACATATCAAGCTACCATCGGTATCGATTTCCTCTCCAAGACAATGTATCTCGAAGACCGCACGGTCCGACTACAGCTCTGGGATACCGCTGGCCAGGAACGCTTCAGATCCCTTATCCCAAGTTATATTCGAGACTCGAGCGTTGCTGTCGTAGTGTATGATATCACAAACAGACAAAGCTTCGTCAATACGACGAAATGGGTCGATGATGTACGAGCGGAAAGAGGGAACGATGTCATTATTGTCCTAGTTGGCAATAAGACTGACTTGTCTGATAAGAGGTGAGCATGCTCTGTTTATGTCCTTGAGTAAATCGGGACTGAGTTGTCTACTTGTGCTGTCAGACAAGTAACACCTGAAGAAGCAGAGAAGAAAGCAAAGGAACTCAATGTCATGTTCATCGAGACATCAGCTAAAGCTGGTCACAACGTTAAGACGCTGTTCAGACGCATTGCACAAGCTTTACCCGGAATGGAGAGAGAAGAGACGACGACCCAGAATCAAAGTCAGTTTTAATTTGATGTCTGTATCGTGTCTTGTCCAGAAGCTTCATACTGACAATTATGGTCTCTCTACAGTGATTGACGTAAGCGTCGCTCCAGAGAATGGAACCGAAGAAAGCAAAGGATGCGCTTGCTAGTCGTTTCAACATCACATGATAGTTTTGTCTACATTCACCTTCTGCAGCTTGTGTTTGTTAGGTATACCTGTGTTGTGCTCTTGATCCTTCAGTGTATCCCGTGAATCTGGGTCTTTGCAAGACATCGTTATGCAGTTGAACTTTGATTGAAAGACGGCATACTTTGCCCCTTGCCAAGTGCAAGCCATGCGGTCTCCTCACAGCTGTTGATAGTATGCTTTTACAGGACCATATGCTTTTGCCACACCGCTTTAAGCCATGCCGCACTGCAACCCGCCGAGCGAGCTCGAGTCCCAGCTTTTTGAACGCTCTCCAACACCGCAAACCGGCAAGGTTGGACATACAACATGGCAGCAACTTTGAGCTCGCTGCTACCAGCCCCAGTGCACGTAGAGGAGTCAGCTCCTTCCAGCTCGACATCGAAGAAGCAGGAGCGCGAACTCACCGCAAAGTCGGCCCAGCTATCGTTGGTATCGCATAGAAGCAAAGCACCTCCCTATGGAAGCAGGAAGGGATGGATGCCTAGTAAACAGGAGGACTATGGAGACGGTGGTGCTTTGTGAGTTGATTGCCGCTGTCCTGCTGCTCCGTTAGCCAGGGTGTCATTGCTGACTGTAAGCTGTTGTTTCGACATTGCAGCCCAGAATGCCATCGCGCCCAATACCCGCTTGACTTGGGCCGAAAGAGGACAGTGAGTGCACTCTTGGAGCGTAGCAAGCTGTTGGACAACCACTGACTCACTCTGCTATGCTAGACGAACTCGAATACCCTCCCTCTACAAGTCAACGAGGATGGCAAGATCAGATAGTGAGTGACTCGCAAGCTCGACGACGTTGTTACGGACGATGTATGCTAATTAGGCCATCCTTGTGATTGCAGTGAGGCTATTGCTCAGCAAGGTCATCGAGAGGGTAGACATGTCCAAGCCTCATTCAAGGCTCTCGTTCCTCTAGCCAAGCGAACAGACGTCAAGAACGCTGAGATGGAGCGACCCAGCGAGGATGAGGTAGCGAACACGACAGCACGCACTCAAGCTGCACTCCAAAAACTACTCAATGGCAAGATCAAAGCTGCAAACCCAAAGAACGTTCCTTCAAGCGTTGCCAACACGAATTATGTTAGATACACACCAAATGATGATTCGAAACAGCGCTTGATCAAGATGGTTGATGTCGTTGAAGATCCGCTGGAACCACCCAGATTCAAAGCTAAGAAGATACCTAGAGGACCACCTAGTCCTCCTGCGCCTATCATGCACTCTCCACCTAGGAAGGTTACCGCTCAAGATCAGAAGGATTGGATGATTCCGCCATGCGTTTCCAACTGGAAGAACAACAAGGGTTATACCATTCCTCTGGATAAGCGTCTAGCGGCAGACGGTCGTGGACTACAAGATGTGAGTCATACGAGGCGTAAACTCGAAACGGTTATCGGCAGAATTTGGGCTAACCGCAAAGTCTTGCTATTTCAGATTCATATCAATGATCGCTTTGCGCAATTCTCAGAATCGCTCTATGTCGCCGATAGACATGCGCGTGATGAAGTCAGACAACGTGCTCAGCTACAGCAGCGAATTGCAGAGAAGCAGAAAGAAGACAAGGAGGAGCACCTCCGCTTGCTTGCTCAGCGTGCAAGAGACGAGCGAGCTGGTATTGTCGCGCCATCCACTTCTGGCGGCGCTAGCAGACTATCCGGCGCTCCAGGTGGTGCTACAGTCAGCTACGGCACGGACGATGAAGAGTCAGATGGAGGCGAAGTTGCACCCAGACGCAATGCCGAGCGTGGAGACACCCCTGTGGGGGCTGGGGCTGGAAGTGACGAGGAGGACGAAGAAGTCGATGAAGGCGAGACGGAAGAAGAGAGACGAGCCGCCAAGGAGAGAGATATCATGCGTCGCGAAAGAAGACAAGAGCGAGAACGAGAGCTTCGAATGTCGAATATGGGCACAGAGACTCGTGCTCGTGTGCTCGCTCGTGCTCAGAATCGAGACATATCCGAAAAGGTCGCACTTGGATTGGCGAAACCTACTCTATCTAAGGAATCGATGCTGGACTCAAGGCTATTCAATCAAGAGCAACTCTCTCACAGCTTCGGCGATGATGATACATACAACTTATACGACAGACCACTCTTCTCTGGCGCCGCTGCGGCTGCTGCTATCTACCGCCGAGGACACGTTGGCGACGAGGCAGAGGAAGGACTGGCAGGAGCAGCGGAGGGTATCGAGAGCTCAATGAAGAACGATAGATTCGGTCTTGGACAGTCCAAGTTCGAAGGATCAGACCTGCAGAGTGTTAGAGAAGGACCAGTGCAGTTCGAGAAGGATGCCCAATTGACAAGCTCAAATGCCGCAGCTGATCCCTTCGGTGTCAGTGCCTTCTTGGATGAAGCGAAGAAGGCAGCACCCAAGAAGCATGGGCTGGATACGAGGGATGATAGGCCTGGTAAGAGAGCTAGAGACTAGGCTTGTCTCGAAATAGTGTAAGATATCCGCTTTGTAGCTGTTTCCAATCTTTGTGCAGCGTGGCGTCGCTTCCTGGATTTCTGATTTGTGTACTTCGACCGTAACATGACTTAACATCGGCGCTTGCCATAACATATCAGTGAGACCGCTCAGGCTCACGCTGTCTGCTGGGCTATGCTGCCTGCCCATAGAAAAATCAAGCAAGCAGGTCTCGGGAGTTCGTAAAATGTAACACGTGCCCGCTTTGTCAGGGCGGATTTGCCTTTCTCGTTACTGACAACTGAAAAGACCTCCATCAATGCGAGTAACCGTCAAGCATACCCATGCAGTGTCCTAACACTACTATCGATAGTATCAGCCAGCTGTAGCCATGGACTCGGGCGACGAAGAGCCGCGCAGCACTTCCGTCAGCTCGCTAGCTTCCAGATTCGAACAACTTGCTTCATCAACTTCATCATCCGTGACCTCGTCAAGCGCTTCAGTCAGCAATCACAAGCCCCATGTAGTGCCATCTTCCAAGAACAGTAGCTCCTCTGCCCTGACTGCTTCGGCTCCACCGTCATCTGGTCCACCTCCAGTCAAGCGACCAAAACCCATCACTTCAAGATCCTTTCCACTGCAGGAACAAGCTGCTCGACTTGAAGCTGCCGATGAAGAGAAATACCGTGCCGTTAGCGAGACTGCTTCTCCTACAGAGGCTACCTTCAAGAGCGGTGTCAGCTCGAGTAGACCTGCTTTACCGCCCGTACCTGCGCGTCCGCCAGTCCAGCAACAGCAGCGTCACCACCAACACCAGCATGAACAGCCTACAGCCATTTCACCATTGAATACACGTCATTTGGAGGAAACGGCAGAAAGATTGGCACCACCTCCGATACCACACGCAACTCGTCCCTCTTTGACAGCTTCATCGACCCCTTCTTTTGCTTACAATCTCTCACCGCCACAATCTACTTCTGACGATTCCACACGTGCCTCACTTCAACAGCCTGCAGCTTCGCCGAAGCGTTCCCGTACACCCCCTCCTATACCAGCTTCAAGGCGCTCAAGGCCTGCTACACCATCCGCTCCTTCCTACGTAGATGTACCGATATCACCGACGTCCAGCATGGCAGTGGAAGTAGACAAGCCGATGTCTTCCCACACCCATCACAGCGTTACAAGTACTGTGACTAGCGGAGTCTCTAGTGGAGTCAATGCTATAGCTGCCAAGTTTGGACATGCGAAACCATCAAAATCCTACTGTACGACACCGCCCAGTAGGAAAACTTCGCCCGAGAGCAAGCTGCCAGCGCCGCACCAAGGCCGTCCATTCGATCCTCATACAGCCTCACGAGCTTTGCAGAATGCTATGACAGAAGATACTTCCAGTCAGGCGTCTGTGTCTCAACCACACAGTGGGCATGCTAGCCCAATGCGACCGGCTTCGAGTATAGATGCCACTAGTAACGTGGCTAGAACAGCTACACCGCCACCTGTAGTTCCCAGGCACTCCCGGCCGATGCTCAAGCCTCCCGACAATGTTGATGTTACCGCAAGATCAGCTCCAGCGACCACAAGGGCCTCGCCTCTTCCTCCAGCGCTCCCTTCCAGGGACCGGTCGAATTCGCTACAACGTAACGCAGGCTCGCAGACAGAATCATCAGGCTCCCTTGCTCCGCCATTACCCAGTAGAGGTATCCAAGAAGCATCCGGTAGACCTAGAGCTGCAACAGCCTTTGAGGCGCGATCCCCGAAGCGTCCTGCCGAAGCAGGGGCTCCTCCAAGACGAGAGACGATCCCCATATCAAGCGTGGATAATGACGCGTCATATATACCACCTCCACCGCCAGTGCGCAATATCCAAAACGGGGAAGCGAGATCTACGCCAGTGGCACCTGCGGATAAGACTCTGGGTTCGCATGGGCATCAATTCGCGCGTAACGCTGGTAACGGCACAATGGACTCGTCCAGTTCAAGTTCAGAAGATGACCAGGCCGAAGATAAGAAAGCACTGTCTGAGATGCCAGATGCGTCATTTGCCAATCGCCGCCCTCCCAACATAACGCCCGAGAGGCGCTTGTATCCGAAGCACTCAGTCTCCGCTTTCGCGGTCCATGGCAGGTATGCTATTTCAGCCACTACGCATCTGCGCATCTGGGATACGTGGACCGGCGAGACAACAGGCGTCATCACCTTACAAGGAGAACACAAAGTCGTCGCTGTTGAATTCGTTTTCACAGATGCTGAGCGTGGCAAGGACGGCAGGATAGCTTGGGCGGGAACTAAAGATGGTAACCTGTTCGAAGTTGATATCCAAGCACAGTGCGTTATCGAAACGAAGAATTCTGCTCATTCAAGCCCTATCTCGGTCATCTATCGTGCATCTGGCAACCGAGTCGTTACCGTGTGCGAGTCTGGCAAGGTGCAAATTTGGAGTAATGACGCCGATCCGCGAGCTGCCCCTAGCCTATCTTCTACGCCGCGGACACAAAGATTGGGAGACAAGCACTGCTATCTGAAGTGCTTTGGAGAGCAGCTATGGTCGTGTCATGGACCGCTTAGACAGTCTACACTATCCTCTCACCTGTCTTCGAATGCCGTCCGCTCCCCTACAATACGCGTCTACGATGTCGGTGGGAATGGTGCAGCTAATCTGACGACACGAGCGATGCACACGCTTGATAATGGCTGCCCGGTGGGACCGGTCATGGCCGGTGCCATTATTCCATGCGAGCCAAACCTAGTCTATCTTGCTCACGAAACCGGTCATATCTCGAAATGGGACAGGACAGCACTGGAATGCATCGATGTCGTGCGTGTCTCGCCATACGCTATCACAGCTCTCGAAGGCGTCAACGATATGCTCTGGGCGGGGAACCGGGAAGGCAGTATATACGTGTACGATACGCAGCACACGCCTTGGAAGGTAGCGAAAGCTTGGAAAGCTGCGGACGAGCCAATATGTGGATTACAAGTTGATCTCGCAACTCTTGGTACTGTAAGCGATAAATAAGGCAGATGATGACTAATGCCGTGACTGACGCAGTTGCACGCGCTTTCAGTCAAACATGTTGCATGTCGCAAGCTATGGCAGGGAGAACCTCGTCATGTGGGACGGTCTCCTGGAGGTAGATTGGTTAGAGCATTCTATGCTGAAGCGGGAACCTGAGTTTTCCAGCTACCGTGATATTAAGGTGTTCATTTTCTCGTGGAATATCGATTCTTCCAAACCTGCAGACCTGCAAAATGACCCATCAAGCGTAAATTGTCTGTCCGACGCCTTACATTCAAGTCTCCACGGAGCATCGCAACGTGAGGAGCCTCCCGAAGTAGTGGTATTTGGCTTGCAAGAAGTGGTCGATCTGGAAAACAAGAAGTTGACCGCAAGTACGTCTCGATTCTCTGCTGACGACGGGACGATCTGTCAGTTCTGACATTGTTCCTGCTTACCGTAGAGAATATGCTACTTGGCCGAAAGAAAGCCGACGCCATGTTTCAAGATCAGGTCTCGCACCAGTACATGCGATGGCATGATCGCTTGGTACAAGCAGTCCGCACCTCGATGCCTGCCGATTCACCTTATTACCTGCTACACGCCGAGAATCTCGTTGGAGTAAGTTGTGTTACAAATACTTCCCTATATGAACAAAGCTGAGCGGGTACTTGTACACAGCTGCAAACATTGATCTTTGCCAAAAACTCTGAAAAGCCTAACATCAGCGATGTCGCCAAAATCTCAGTCAAGACCGGCATGGGCGGCCGCTATGGGAACAAAGGAGCGATCCTAGCGAGACTTGTCATCGACGACAGCTCAATATGCTTCCTGAACTGTCATTTGGCTGTGAGTCGTCCACATTGGACCGCTATGTAGTTGCCTGGCTGACGACCACCTCTCGCAGGCCGGGCAAAGAGCAACTAGACAGAGGAACAAAGATCTAGTCAACATACTAGAGAACAAAGCGGCATTCTTGCATCCGTCTGCTGCGTTACCGGGCGTGTACATTGGAGGCAATGGCCAGACTGTCTTCGAGCACGAGATCTGCTTCTTGTCGTGAGTGCCGTTTCACCACGCTAAGCTGATTCTAGCTGATGCCCTTGCTATTCCTAGTGGTGACCTGAACTATCGAGTCAGCTTGACAAGAAGTATAGTCAGTGCAAATATTCGGTCAAGTAATTTGAAGCTGCTATTGGATCACGATCAACTCGCCAAGGAAATGAAAACAAATCAAGCATTCCGTTTGAGAAGCTTTAGAGAAGCCGACATCAACTTTCCACCGACTTATAAATTTGACCCGTAAGTGAAAGGGAACCAAGGAATGACAAGAGATAGCGCTAAAGCAGGGTTGTCCTTTGTCTTCGACAGCGGGACCAACAACTACGATTCCTCGGCTAAGGAACGAATACCAGCGTGGTGCGATCGCATCTTATACCGTGTTCACGAGCCGAGTTCGAATTCAGAGAAGATCAGACCGCTAGAATATCGTTCTTGGTCGGCCACACCGAGTGATCACAAACCCATCTCGGGCTTGTATGCAGTTCGGATCAAGAAGATGGACCGTGAGGTGCGGCAGAAAATACGTGATGAGATGGAGGTGGCTTGGACGGCCCGTGCCAAAGACATCCTCGTAGACGCTAAGCGCTTCCACGGCTTGGTATAGACGTGATCTATCATTATTGCAATCCCTCGTTTCAGATGAAAAAAGAAGTAGCATATTTGTGTTTTGTGAAAATCGTTATCCCAGCTGCCAATGTGTTCAGCCCGCATTGTTATCGTCGAGTGTAGCTCAGTGTGTGCAATCAGACGAGTCATTTCATCATCTCCAGCACCCTAGGTTTACTAGCCGTCGCTCTTTGCGATTTGACTTGATTGTTCTTGCTGGGGGGTTGCGTCGTAGCCAGATGTACATACGCCTTGCCCAAACTTTCTTAAGTTTGGTAGCTCAATCTATGGCAGTACAATGCTACATTTATCGGTCTGCAAACAGGAAACAGTCAGTCTCGACTGACAGACTACATCAGACATAGAAAAAACTCACAAAACTCGAGTGTTTCGTCATTTCTCTTGACAATCTGCTTCCACGCTTCCTCGAAATCCGCTGGCAGAATGACATATCTGTTCTTTCGCACGGCTATCGAAGTGACAAGATTTCAGCTCTCTGACGGTTCGTGGATAGCTAAGAGGTGTCTGTTTCTCACCTTGTAATCCAGCAGCTTGGCAGATACTGGAGATCTCAGCACTGGAAAGCTTGTCCGGCCGCGAGACGTAGTCTTCCAAGTCAACATCTGGACTTAGACTCATTTGACCTGTAATTGTCTGGAAGATCAGACGCTTTTCACGTCTGTTGGGTAGAGGGAATTCGATCTTTCGGTCTAGACGACCAGGTCGGAGAAGTGCAGGATCAAGCGTATCGGCTCGATTTGTTGCCATGATGACCTATTAACCAGGAAAAAAATATGATGAGAGCCATCCTGAGTATCCGAGGGTGTAGGTGGACACCTACCTTGACGTTACTATCCTGATCGAAACCGTCCATCTGGTTGAGAAGTTCCAGAAGAATACGTTGCACTTCACGATCTGCACCAGTTTGGGCGTCGAAACGTTTTGTTGCGATAGCATCAACCTCGTCGATGAAGATGATAGCGGGTGCATTCTCTCTTGCTAAGCGGAAAACATCTCTAACCATTCGAGGGCCTTCACCTAGATACTTCTGCACGAATTCGGAGCCAACGACGCGAATGAAAGCGGCTGTTGTGTGATGTGCTACTGCTTTGACTAACATTGTCTTGCCTGTTCCTGGTGGACCATGTAAGAGAACACCGCGCGGTGGGTCAATGCCAATTTGACGGTACAAGTCGAACTGGGTGAGGGGAAGCTCTACTGCTTCGCGGATCTCCTGCTTTTGCATGTCAAGACCACCGATGTCGGTATACTTCACATCAGGACGGTCTTCTGCTCCTAGCCTATAGTAGTACGCAAATATCAGCTTCACTAGACGGCATCTGCGTTTCCAATGGTATGTGCGCTTACACACTGATACTAGAGTCTGCCTCCGGTGGCAAGACATCAACCAAGCTGTGCGAATGTCTGTACAGAGCGACTGAGCTTGATGGCTTGAGCAACTCTCTGTCAATGGTTGATAGGATTCTGACGACGTAGTTGCTGCCTGTTGTTGACCCAACAATGCCAGTGTGCTGATCAATGGGCTCCAGGAACTGCCCAATAACCAAAGGAACACTCTGGATGCGCTTCACCTCTTCCTGTGCACGTAGCAGCTCTCTCTTCAAGTTCTTCTGCTCGTCTTTGATGTACTCTTCCTGCAATTCCAGGAACTCGAGATGCCGTTGCAGCTTCTTGTGCTTGATGAACAGGTCGTCCTCGTTCATGACGGTCTTCGCCAGCGATGCCTTTTCTGCGAGTTCCGTATTGCTAGGGTCCTGGCGCAAACAAAGTATCGAGTCAGTCATGATGGATTTCTGCACACGATATTGTCTAGGCTGCCTGAATGCTCCCCATGATGCCGTCTGCCATCGACAGCAGATCATCCACGCAACCTAGCTCAACTCCAACAGGCAGAGTCACTCACCGCATGGCTCGCAGGTAGGGGTGTGATGCCAATCTCCTCCATGCTGAACTCTCCTGCAGCCTACTGACTGAGTCTGGCTGACTTGGTAATTGTTGCGGTCCCAAGCTTAGAATGGCCCATACAGCCTGAGCCGCGTCACCTTGAACGCCACGGCAGCAACATAGCTTTCGTCAGCTTCAGCTCTGATACAAGCAACATAAAGAGAAGCTTCAGGAGCGTGTCCTTATGTGCCATATTACTAAAAGCATGGGTAACGGTGTTTTGTATTGCAAGGTTTCGCATCATGTGGCGGGCGTCCGGAACAATGCAATCTGCGACTCCGCTTGAATACATATCAGTTCACTCATAGAATAAGGAAGTCGACAGTAGCTCCGCAAAATTGAGGATGTCAACGCCTTAGGTCGTCCTGCTCATACTCTTGATCATAATAGCAGCAGTATACCACTTTGGGATGATATCACAACAGCACACGCATGTTTTTCCAACATGCCTCTTGCATAGAAAGGTACACAGGCCAAAATAGAGGGCGTTGATACTGGATCCACAATGTATAGCGCTCAATGCGCATAGAGGTCGTCTTCTCCGTAAGACTCTCCGAACGGAGCGCCTCCGCGGGGCTGACCATCTGCAGCAGAACTCATCAAAGACTAGGACGCGTGACGCAGCTGCACGAGCTTTGTCGAAGACCTTCAGCACATTCGCCTCGTATTCACCGGACCACATGGTCAGAAGCTCAGGACCCTGTGATTAAAAGGTTCATTAGCTTGAATCACCGTCCAGGATGATACTGCATATGCGTACCTTGATGGAGATGAAGTTTGCTTGAACTCTAGCCGTGGCATTGGCCGGCAATGTCTCACCGGTACCAGGCTGGTCATAGAACAATACACCTTTCTAGGGCGACTCGAGAAACTTCTCCGGAAATCGACTGGATACTGAATAGTTTCTTGGAGTTCCACCTTGACCTTATCGAGAGCACGATATCGTCCCAGGTAAGATTCGGTACTTCGACAACAGTCTCGCGCAGAGCAAATGGGTTGGAGACCCCGAAAGCGATTCGGAAGTTCTTCATGGTGAGACCGAGGAAGTCGAGTATTTCAGAGTCGATGGTGGCATCGTCGAGGTCGATGAGGCCTATCTGCGAGAACGAGTGAATGGCAGCTTTACCTCCTTTAGGGTGGCACAAAAATAGGTGACCTGGAAGCTGTTCTTCTCTCTGATTTGCTGCATAGCAGCTCCTGAGCAAAGCGAAGCATTATCGGATCCGACATAGCCATTTGTTCGTGCAGCTATTTTGTCTAGATCCACATCATCGGAGATCTTCATATTTTTCGTGTGAATGCTGAGAAGCTCTAAACGTCCGTGGCATCGGGTACGCCGATGTCTACTTCACAGTCAAATCGACCGAGACGACGTAGAGACGACAACGTTGGAGCGGGCTTTCAGGCCGCCCATGAGTGTAAGGAGCTGCATGACGACACGGCGTTCGACCTTAAGGATGACCTCCGAGTATGTTGCCAGTCGGACTCGTGAGTGATACTATGCATGTCAGCTTGCGGCGCTTTGCTGCAAGCGTGGGTGTCGATGGGTCTGCAAATGGTTGATTCAAACATGTCAGTCTCCAGAAGGCCATTCCTGATAATGAACATGGGCCGGAATGCTTACCTATTCTTCTGACCCAAAATAGCAGTCGCGGTCTCGTCTATCTCGCGCGGAATAGAGGGGTCCGAAGCCATACTTCGTTGACTGCCTGTCTCTTCTTAAAAGTAAATCCTCGATGGAGTGGATAGTGATGCGTCGGGACGTTGTGATAGATGACGAGACATGCCTAGTGATAGCCATCCTTAATCAAGGCGGGAGGTACCCTGGTCAATTACGTCAACAATTCTATAAAATTACCAGGCTGACCCGCCAATTGTACAGACCATGTCGCGGAAACAAGCCTGAGCGGTGAAACCAGGGTTCTGACGCCACCCATATCGCGTCTCACGAGTGTTGTGCTTCCGTTCGAGACAAATGTCTAGGCGCTCAGTCGAATCAGACTCGTGTGCAATCGCGAAAATATGGTCTGTTCATGACCCAGCCGCACCAAACGGCAGGCGAGGTCGACGCTATATAGGCCCAGGTGCGTGATACTGGCACTGCTCATGTATCTAATCTCAGTTTCTCGTGAACAGATGAAGGTGTCGGTCTGCACGTTATGCACGCGCTGCGTTCCGTGTGTGCACCAGCTCTGGCCGTTAGATGTTCGGAAGCACCATTTGAGAACGTTACATCAATGACAGAAAGAGATATCTCGAGTTGCCAGGATGAGTTGCTATGCCGAAGGGAGAATCTTCCTAGTGAATCCTGCTCTTGAAGATCTCGGTTCTTTGAGGGCACCCAGCGTCCAATTTGCCCATCAAGTCCTTCTCTCTGAATCTTCCAGTACCATCCCTCAGTAGGTTTCCTGCGTAGAGGGTAGTGTGGCTCTTTCCATCTGGAAGGCAACCCGAGCTTGTAGACTACCATGCATGATAATCAGGTTCGTCTTCGTTACCACGATTCCAGAGTAGACGCAGGAACTGATTTAGAGTTCGTTTGCCCTAGCTTTTGTCTTCCATGCTGTGCGGTAATGAATGCTTCTGATACAGCTCCCCGGCGTAGCTAGTGTGAACGCTTTCCATAGCAGTGATGTAGTATCGACACCTCAAGGAGATCGACATTGAGAGTGCGGCTGCTCTGAGAAGCATGCTCATAGCATGGCTCGTGGTATACCCAAGCACATCACTCTCCTTGCACTTGTCCGCTGGGAAGCCTTCAAGTCGTTGTCGTGGTGTTGCCGCTTATACGGTCATCGCAGTCAAGCCCAGAAAAAGGTCAGCTACATGCGCGTCTTTTGCAGGCTTCGTGAAAGCCACGAGCCGCAGTGGCGTGTCCACAAGCGGTACCTTCCGCCTTTTCGTTTCAATATTGCGATGAATACGTAACGTCTTGACGTGGTTCGGCAGGTCAGTTAGAAGCTGTGCTATCATCTTTCCTATGACTGTGTTGCAGGCATTTACTATGAGGCGGTCTATGCTGAAGCGCACCTCTCAAAGTCTAGATGGAAATGGGCAATGTTCAATCCATTGGCGCTTATGCCAGCGAGACGAGCAAGAACGATACGGTAGTAGTATGAAATGCTTGATTACATTTCAACGTTTCACAGTCCAGGCTATTTCAAGTCTAATCAAACACATTTTCTTTTGCAGTTTTCATCTCCTCTAAACCAAAGCCACTTGCGTTTTCTATCTAAGAGGGTAGAGAAAGGCATACTTCTAGAAGAGAATTGTGAATACAGGAACCTCCTCTCGACGGTTTAATCAGCGTAAAGATCCTCTTCTTCGTTGTTGTCGCCGAAAGCGGCACCTCCGCTAGTTTGTCCACCGACAGCATCAGCTTCGGGGAATTTGAAGCTGCTTCCGAAACCTCTGCTTTGTTGCATGTTTTGTGCGAACAACTCGTAGCGTCTGATATCTTGATCGCTGACGGATCGTCTGGCGAATTGCATAGCTTCTTCGAAGTGCGCTCTTGTGATCTCAGGCACTGGATCGGCCTCTTCAGCATCCATCTCCTCTGGTAGCGTCTCTCCGGCTTCTTCAGCTTTGCGTTCCAACTCCTTGCGCTCGCGGAACTTCTGCATGTCGGCCTCGATACTCTGTCGAATTGCAAGCTTGGCTGCACGTTGGCAGATTTCTGTAAGATCAGCACCGGAGAATCCGTGTGTGTTTCTTGCGAGGAAAGTGAGATCGACATCGGGTGCGACTGGGGACTTCTTGAGGGCAGCCTTGAGAATAGACACTCTTCCGGCTTCGTCGGGTAGAGGAATGTAGATGAGCTGATCAAGACGACCAGGTCGGAGAAGGGCAGAATCGATTTGATCTGGTCTATTTGTTGCACCAATGATGAAGATGTTCTTCTTGGCGTTCATACCATCCATCTCGGTAAGAAGTTGGTTGATGACACGGTCGGCGGCACCTCCTGCGTCTCCACCTCCGCCACCACCACGAGCCTTGGCAATGGAGTCCAACTCATCGAAGAACATGACGCATGGCGCGGCAGCACGAGCCTTGTCGAAAACGTCTCGAACGTTGGCTTCGGATTCACCGAACCACATTGTCAAAAGTTCAGGACCCTTTAATTGTGGACAGCGAGTCAGCTAATTCCCTTGTGCTATACCCTTGGTCCTTTAACTCACCTTGATGGAAACGAAGTTCGCTTGCGATTCATTGGCGATAGCTTTTGCCAACAGAGTCTTACCAGTACCAGGAGGACCATAGAACAAGACACCCTTTGACGGTGACATACCGTATTTGAGGAACTTCTCTGGATGCTCGACTGGGTACTGAATAGTCTCTTGCAGTTCGATCTTGACCTTGTCGAGACCACCGATGTCGTCCCAGGTGACGTTGGGCACTTCCACAACGGTCTCGCGAAGAGCAGATGGGTTGGAAACTCCGAGAGCGAATCGGAAATTCTCCATTGTGACACCAAGAGAGTCGAGTACTTCAGCGTCAATGGTGTCTTCGTCGAGATCGATGAGGTCCATCTGAGAACAGAAGGCCGTTAGTCTACAGGCCAATGGAAAGAATAGCTGACGTGACGGGCCTCACCTTCTCTCTGATCTGCTGCATGGCAGCCTCCGAGCACAGTGAAGCAATATCGGAGCCGACATAACCGTGTGTTTCAGCGGCGATCTTCTCCAAGTCGACATCATCGGACATCTTCATGTTCTTTGTGTGAATGCGTAGGATTTCCAATCGTCCAGTAGCGTCTGGAACACCGATATCGACTTCTCTATCGAACCGACCGAAACGACGTAGAGCAGGGTCGATGGAGTTGGGTCGATTTGTAGCTGCCATGACGACAACGTTGGAGCGAGCTTTCAGGCCGTCCATAAGTGTGAGGAGCTGAGAGACAACTCGGCGTTCGACTTCACCATTGGTCTTGTCTCGCTTTGGTGCAATGGAATCGATTTCATCAATGAAAATGATGGCAGGTGCGTTCTTCTCTGCTTCTTCGAAAGCCTTTCTAAGATTTGACTCGGATTCCTGTTGACGAGGTGGAAGACACGTCAGTATACATGTAGCAGACAGACTAAGGCAGAGCAGTTACGCACTCCGGCCATCTTTGACATGATTTCAGGACCATTGATAAGGAAGAAGAAAGCACCAGTCTCGTTGGCTACCGCTCTTGCCATCAATGTCTTTCCTGTACCGGGAGGACCGAACATAAGGACACCTCTTGGCGGCTTAATACCGATACTCTTGAAAAGCTGAGGATGACGGAGGGGAAGTTCGACCATCTCTCGAATCTGAGCCATTTGCTTTCTGCATCCACCGATGTCATCGTATCCTACTTCGTTCAGGTTCGCTTCTTCATCTTCTCGCTTGAGCGGGTCGCCATCACAGTGAATGACTGTTTCTTGCGCTACGATACAGTACTCCGCTGGATCAATCTCCACTACTTTGAATTCGACGGCTCGGCCTGCACCTCGTGCAACGAAGGTGTCGCCTTTTCGGACTGGTCGGTAGGCTGTTGTGAAGAACTGTATCAGAAGTGGTCGGGAGACGAAGCTGCAGTTGCGAGTGCTCACCTTCATCGAAGTAAGGCTTGAGGAAGACCTCGAAGATATTACCAGTGAGACCTGTTAGAATGGATTGCCGTGTCAGATTGCGTCAAAGGTGGCAAGAGTGACGATTCGGTGCACACTCACCTTCTATACTGTCGTCAAAAGGTAGAACCTGCACACGCTTGCCGTACTTGATATCGTGGCATGGATGCACTGTCGTTGCGTCTCCGAGCTTGACTCTCAAGTTGTTTCTGGCGACTGTCCAGGGGTGGAAGGGCGAGATTAGTAAGACAGCTTTCACACGTTAACATGGACAACAGCAGTTTGCACGCACCCTTGTTCATTTGAATCTTTCCCTCTTCGACATTCTCGTCTGTCAAAACAATGAGAACGGTATCCTTGCGCTTCTTTCCCTTGCAGATGATGGTATCTCCCTTGAACAGAGCGAGTGTCTCGAGGGTAGCGTTGTTCATGTATGCGACTGTTGACATACCAGAACATAGATGTGGAATGAGGTGAGAGAGCGTTGTCAGCTTCATTGCCTCCCTCTATCGTATTGTGTGGTATCGTGGCGCCCAGGTACGCGCAATCGGGGGCGAGCATCATCGACGCCATAGCGACGAGCAAGGCTGCTGTAGACTCACCGGAGCTGTCGTCGGTACTGCGGTCATC
Organism: Cystobasidium sp. 2NF920; assembly: GCA_023628255.1. Classification (NCBI taxonomy): domain Eukaryota; kingdom Fungi; phylum Basidiomycota; class Cystobasidiomycetes; order Cystobasidiales; family Cystobasidiaceae; genus Cystobasidium; species Cystobasidium sp. 2NF920. The sequence continues at coordinate 62,024 of JAMALA010000020.1, forward strand.
GACAATGAGCTTGTTGGGGCTGTGAATGGTGTTCAATCCAGTCAGCTGAGTCCTGTTATCAAATGCCAACGTCAATGAGCGAGCCACGTACCTCTTCTTCTGCCTCAGGATGGCAGTAGCGGTCTCGTCATTCTGCTGCGAGACTGATGGATCTGAAGCCATGGTTTGCCTAGTCTAAGAGATGGATGTGGATGTGGTTATGTGCACCTCTTGTGCTGCTGTGGGTGGGTTTGGAATCAAGTTGAAGCAGTGAATGACGAGGCCTGCAAGTCCGCTTGGAGCTTGAAGGGTGCGATCTCTCTCTCAGCTGCAGGTGGCGGAAATCAGGCAGCCTTTGTCCTTCCATCAACTTCTATTTGCACGAAGACACGCTTATTCAGCAGGCGTACTCACTACATTGATTCTATCAGTACAATACTTCTCCTGGCGATACCACCTTGTTGTATAGTCCCGCTTTCATGGCGTGACGGCCTCCAGGGCACGCTGCATTGGTGGCAATCATAGCATTGCGAAGAATGCTTATCTTTCATAATAGAATGGCATTGCATGCCTGTTTAAACGGCTGGCCGCAGCACAAGTTACAGTAGCCATACAGTCTGAAATGAGAGTTCCTCAATCGGTCTGACTGGACTAGAAATACGCGGCAAATCTCTCTGCAGAACGGAAAAGAACTTAATATACCAAGGCAGGTGCTGCCTTCGGGGATACGATGATGATAGATGAGATTTCTTTGATAGCTTAAATCTAAAAGCAATCAGTGTGCCTTGTGGTGACGCCCGACGTCTTCGCGTGAGGGCTTGCGGAGATGTGAAGTACCCCATCATATCTCGCTGAATTCAGGACAAAGCCATTGATACATGGTGCACCTTGACTTGAGCAATAACGGCCTACGAGCAAGTTTTAGTCACCTGGCAGACAGGTCTGCCCTGCAAGTCTCGATGCGTACTCGTGAAGCCCTATTACTATGCTCATGGGTCGAACACCTCTCGCAATAGCTCGCGGCGAGTGCAGCGAATCTTTTCCCGGCGTCGTGACTGTCGAGAAGCGACATCGACCTGTCTACAGATGTTCCTTGCCTCAGCTTTGTACATATCAGTCATGTGCGGAATGCTTAAAGTCAGTTAGGCGAGTCTGAGGTACAGATACGCTGGACTGCAAAAGATGGATGCCGACCGCTGAGCCAAAGTGAGGTTGCATGACAGACCAGTCCAGAACATCCATCACATTACAGCCTTCCTGTATACTGTATTGTAATTATCTTTCGTAATTCTGATTGCGCGATCATCCTAATCGTATCCTGATAGAGCAGCATAGCGGAGTCTCCGCTCTTCACCGGGTCCAACTCTTTTCATGGTAGCAAACCCGCACACGACATGACTTCATGACAGGCTTGGTCCAAAGGAGTGCCTTCCCACTATGGCAGCATCGCTGTTGTCTGTGCTCTTCGTAGCCTCTTCAGCAAGCGGCTCTCGATTGCTCTTTTCGTATCCGCCAAATCCAGTAGCGACACCTCGAGTACAGCGACCGCTGTACGGCAAGTCATCAGCAGTTCGTGATGTCCAGTCTAGGAGTAGTCAAGATCATGGCTATTCGGAGGATGCCATGTCGGAGTCGTCGTCCAGTAGTGATGAAGAAGACGGCAGTCATCAGGATGCTTTCGGGTCACGCTTCATACGTGGCGAATCCTCATCAAGCAGCAGCTCAGAGGATGAAGATGACCTCCATGACGAGTATGATACTCGCGAATTGAGAGAGAGAGAATCCTACAAGGTCCATCTCGGTCTGGATACCGATGTCCTGGGCGACCTCCTATGCCCGAGGAAAGCGCTATGCAACAAACGCTTCGAAATGGTGATCAATCATCTAGCTTTCATTGCACATCCTGCAAGCACCAGATCTCGTAGGCATCAAGAAGATCCTCTTCGCTCAACTTATCGCTCTCGCAATCAAAGCCCTTACATTTCCGACGAAGAGGATGCTGGCGAGCCAAGCTCTTCCACATCTGCTCTACCACGCGAAGGTCGACCTTCAAAGAAACCTTCTCCGGGCCAGCATCTGCCGCTTGACGAGAGAGGAAGGTCAGCTCCTGCATCTGCCTTGAGCTCTCGCCGTACATCACGCTCCATGCCTACAAGACCGCCAGACGTGAAGACCTCGAGGGAATCTTCGTTATCCCGCTCAGGAGTGAGCCGACCTGAAATACCTTTACATCCTACTTTACCTCATTCGAATTCGACAGCTAGTGATCCAACGCAGCAGCGTACTCATTCCCGTGCGCGGCAACACGCGCACTCGCATCTCACCATGTCTTTATCAAATCTGACGGGATCGACTCCATCTGGATCCTCTGCCTCGACGCAGCAAACTCCTTCTTCCTCGCATGTTCCACTTCCGCTCCCCGAAACATCCCAGAATGAGCTAGAGTCTTGGGCAATTGTCCTAGTCATCGATTCACCGCCAGAACAACACCTTTCATACCATCTTGGCATCTACTATCGGGACGTCGTAGTACCTCTGATGGCTGCCTTGAAATACGAAGAGAGGAGGTCGGGGTATGTTACGAAAGAAGCAGCCTTAATCGCTGGTTGGCGTGAAAAGGCAAGGGAATCCAGTGAGCCTGACAGTCTCGCTCACATCGACGGAGCAATTGGCTGATGGACTTCCGATTGCTTTTCATAGATGTTCCCCTTACTCCGCACATTACGCAAATTTGCGAACAGTCCGGCCTCTGCGCACAGCTCGCTGAGCTATATCATGGCCTCAAGAAAAATGGAATGGCTAAATTGACATTCAACGACGAGATTGAAATGTCAGTCTTGCTCCATACCGAGTATTTCAACGATACAAGCTTCGATGTAGCCGTTACTGGCACCGCTTCGAGAACTTTCACGCCATCCGCGGGTGTGTATGGATCAGGCGATCTCGTCAGACAAGCTCTATCGCTCAAACATAGACAGATGGCCACTCCATATGACAACCATCGACTGGACTTGGCCAAGCTGACGAGCCACCTCACTGGTGGACTGCTCGAAGGTCGAGTGATGCACATAGATATTGCGCCGTGGCAAACCCTTCTTCCACTGCAAGATCCGGAAGATCTGCTACGAGAGATTGAGGATGATAATTTACTTACTCGATTTCTGGAGATTATGAGCCCCACGTAAGTATCAAAAGTACCCGGTAATGAAATTTGCTGACGGCAATCGGCATTTAGGTTGACATTTACCGAATACGAGACGCTGCTAGACACAGATAGTAACAGCATCATCGAAATTGCAGAGCACCTAATCTACTGGCGCAAAGCTCGCTTGATAGATGCCGTCAGTCTTAAATGCATTTATGTGCCCTTCCGGCCGACTGCTCCTGGAGAGATCAAGCTGTGAGTATGTCCAGAATGTTTCGAATCGAAGCCTCTAGCTGACATTCTCGACAGTCTCGCCAGTTGGGGCGCGCGTTTCGGAGCCGCCTTTCCCCATCTACCACCTCTTCCCCGCTTGCTAGCTACACTTTCGACTCCACAACCGTTTGAAACGCTCCTGACTCCGGGGCATCGCCTAAGAGCCATCTACCTGGATGCCTTGACCTGGCTACTGCAGAATGAACTCCTCATTCAGCTGAAGGTTCATATGATTCTCATTGCTACCCCTGACATCAAACGAGCAGCGTACGAAAAGGAGGAGGCTAAACAAAAGCGCAAGGCTGGATCTGATGTGTCACTTCAAGAAGATGACGAAGACAACGAAGCAGTGGAAGGCCAGGATGTCAAAGATAGTATGGCCAGTACAGCCACCGGGGATGACGCAGGCAAAGGTCGTTCAACAAACGATTCTAATTTTACTATTTCGTCGAGCTCCTCTCGTGGAGAGGATGGAGGATCGTCAAATGAAGGAGAGATTGACCATGCCAGCGCCACAAGAAGCCCGCTCCCTCGCAGTTTCCCGAACAGCTACCCCTATATCTCGGCAGCTTCTGCTACTTTCGCTTCCAAACCCACTTCGTCGCGGTTACATAATGCTCGCAACGGCGCCGCTGTCGCAGCAAGGGAACGTCGAGCATATCTAGCGTCACTCAATGCGCCATCTATCATCTCAAACCCTTCCGAGCCAACGGCCGAAGAAGAGCTCTGGATCAAGGAGATCATCAGTCAAGTGGAGGCTGAGAAGGGCGCCAGCTCAACCCAGGCTTTCCAGAGGATGTTGCCTTACATCGATGGCTCCCATCATCTGGACGAGATTCTTTACCGCGCCAGCCTGTCACGCAAAGCTATCAGGACAACGCTAGCAGATTATGAGGGCTATATCGTTTCGTTCATCCAGTGAAGGTGTGAATATAAGCAGAAGAGTATGCGTCTAGATGGCCGGAGATGCGCCCACCATCGCGCCTGGAATCAATGAGCCCTTGATGAGGATCCTCCACGATCATCAGCTTTGTTGCAACGCTATACGTGCATCCAGCGTCTGGCAAGACAAGTACGCTATCGCTCACACTCTGCAAAGCATCGGCGAATTAGAGGGCGGTCAGGCACACGACTGCTTTGTGAGCAAGGCAAAAAGCAGCCGCTTCCATAGACCCAATGGGACCTCGAGGCAACATCCAATATCAAGCAGTACAGGGAGAATGTGGTCTACCCTGGGCGTAACAATTCCAAGTCACATTGGGTTCCTCTAGTTATGCGTTTCATTGGCATTGCCACACAAACAAGAAGTAGCTGCAATGTGGGCACCTTGCAACCCGGTGAGTCTTGACAATTGTTCGTGACGTAATTGCATTACGCTGATGCATCGAAGGCTAAAGCGCCGTACAAACTCTGACTGATCAGGTGCAGATATTGCTGATATAGCCTTCACCTCCAACGGTATACAAAGGAAAAAATAGCTTGTCCAAAACTTAAAAAGCACACCCTGCGGTGCGCCGGTAAAAGATCGCGACTATTCTTCCATGGGAAGGTGGAATTCTCTTTGTTCGTATGGTAAGCACGTTCACGCGTAAATGGATAAGACGACGAGATGTACTGTCCGATCGCGCGCGCCCGCCGTCGGCCTCCGCTCATTCTGCTGTCCTTCGACCTGCTTCCGATCAATTTCACATGAAACATGTGACATATTACCATAACGGGATGTGCGATAAAGAGCGATCCAGCGGGGTGTTTCAAGCGAAGTTGGCGGTGATCGCTTTGCATGCGTCGAGAGCTTCTCGGTTTACGAAAGATGTCAAGGGCACTGGACTGTGCACTGCAAAGCCGCAGAGTCCACTCTCGGTCCATACGGAATAGCTCGATTGCCTCGCTTCAAGCACAAGGTGATATCGCCAACTGACACTCACAGTTTCCAGAGGCGTATTTGTGGCAGATACTTTTTCTTCTTTTCAACCTTCTCATTCAGTAGTCTAAGACGACCTTGTCGCTTGCTTACCGCTACACTTTTGGGCCTTTCCTTCCTATAAAGCACCGAAAAGCCAGTTTTCCGCGGTGACGGAGCGATTGCTTCCTCCTCATATCTCGACCTGGCATTTAGGGGCAAAACCCCCTCATTTTAGCGGTCAACATTACGGTACGGTACATATCGCCGCAGCACCCGCTTGGAAGGTTGTGAGTCTCGACTGACAAGCTTTGACCCATCTTTACCTGTATTACAGTCGTAGAGCATAGACATCTCGCTGGCCACATCCGAGCAACTCTTATCACCATACCTCTAGGCAGCTCATCACCCTCTTCCCACGGTCTATCATCAATTCACAGGTCCGGCATTTCAAGACGTTGAAAGTCTCGATATCCTGCAGACCGAAACCAAATCCCGTAGCAAGATATCACAATGGCTCAAAAGCGCTAGAAAGTCTTACTCGAGACAAGACCTGTCTTTCGTGTTTTCCGAACGAGCGACACCTGCGTAGCTGGCGGACACCTACGCTGGCAAGTGCCGATTGCAATTGTCACCGGTGACATCGCAACGCCAACCTAAGTGTTACCGCACTTGTCAAAGCCGACTAGACGAGGTCAGCTCGTCAGTGTACCACTTAAAGAGCCTGATCAGCTACACCCTCGCTGTCTGGTCTTGAACAAAGTCTCCACTCTGCCCCGTCATCGCACGTGCGCGGAGCGATATAGAAACTCAACATGCCCGTCAGGAAGGACGCTGGACCGAACAGTGGTTTTTTCTCCTTGAAGCGTAGGAAAAGTCCCGATGATAGCGATGCATCCAATGATGCCCGTCGTAGGATAACAATAGCCTGTCTACGATGTCGACATAGGTCAGTTGTCGTCAAATCCGAGGTTGATGCATGCTGTCCCGGTGATACTAAGAGTCTCTCTATGATCTGCAGAAAAATACGATGTGACGGGTCCGATCCCTGCAATAAGTGCAATTCAGCTGGTGCAGAATGCGAATACTACGCTGTGACCAAGTTCGTCCCTTCACATGCACTGCCTTGTATCCATGCGTGCATATTCTGATCATTGACATCATTGCAGAGAGGAAAACCAAGCTGCGAGGGAAAAGAAAGCTCTAGCCAAAGCGACCAGAGCAAAGAACACCAAAATGCCTAACTCTCAAGTTCAAGACAACGCGAACAAGGATGCTCAGAAGACTGGTACAGCTAAAAAGAGAGGGCCGAGGGCTCGTCGCGCAGCCTCTTCCCCACCTGATAGCTCTGTTACCCCAGAACCTCCGCAAGAGCGGCAGGACGAGCACCGACACTCGAACATAGAGTTCGAACAAGAGATGCACAAGCGACCTCGTCTGCATCTAGAGCCAGCTTATACCATGTCCGAGTCTAGGGCTGGAACGGCACTTCACACCGTGCCCGAAGCATATGTTGAGGATGACACCCAGAGTGCGTCGGACAGCGCAGATACTTATTTTGGATATTTGTCATCGTCCACTGTTTCATTACAAAGCAGCCTATACGAACCAGTATATGCGCCGCAAGAGCCGATTTATGTCCCACAAGAACCCGTTCAATACCTTCAGAACGTACAGAACTATCACGTCTCCCCTGCGGCTATGGAGCCGTCGTACTATCCGAGCTATACCATCCTTCCACCGGATACAAAGCTGCATGAGCAAATGCCTGCTCTGAGTTATCCCATGGATTCTCCCCAGCCGTCAGGGCTCTGCCTGTATCTTGATGAGGCAGCATACGCGAACACCTATACACCGTATGCCAGTGCATCCAACCCCGTTACTCCATCTTTACCGCAAAGTTATGAGTTCTCTCAGCCATCACCTCCTTTGTATCATGGCCCGATAAACTGGAGCAGTCGACCCTTGGCGCCCTTCCAAGCCTCCACGAATCTGCATCACAACCATCAGCAAGAACAGCAGCATCAACAACAACAACAACAGCAACAATCACATCAACAAGCTCAGTTTTATCAGCGTGCACGCAGCTACTCTGACCTCCCCATGTACACACAAACGGTCAGTCTAGATCAAGTCTGCAGCGCAGGAGTATGACGCTGCCCTTGTGAAAATGCGTGAACAAGCGGTCCCGGTTGCCTTCTCATGAGTGAACTTCGTGCAAACATTGGCCAGTGGTAGAGCGCTTGAGAAGTAGTCGAAGCCTTCGGTAGTATAGAAGTTCTTCATCAGTGCATCCATCATATCATAGAATGCGGGTCAATCAAGTGAACACCCCAAATGTATCATTAACTTCATTGAATGCGCTATCTACATGTTCTATCTCACACAAGCAGTGGCTTTCCTATTGCTGCTTGCGAACTGCATCTTCTGCGGCCATTTTCTTCAACTCTCGCTCGTATTGCCAGTGTGCATAGACCTGGGAGGCCTGGAACAGGACAACTCCTACTAGAAGGGCAATGATCAAGTTGTTCGCTGCGCAAACGAGACTGAGAACTTCGTAACGAAGCTGGTCGTCCAGAGGTGGTGGTTTTGCCAAATCGGCCCCGGTGGCCATTTCTCGTTTGAGCCAAGCTCGCATCCGGCCTGCAAGAGCGAGCTGTTGCTCCCCTATGGGTTGACGGGCTAGAGTTCGCAGGTTTGGTACTGTTACTGTGCCGTAAAGAGCCATCGCTGCAACGACCAGGGCTATACGTACGCATGTAGCAAGGTCAGCCTCTTGCCGGTCCGAGAGACGAAAATAGCAAGCGCTTCTCACCAAGACTAGATCCATCGAAGAAGAGGTTAGTTTCTTGCCATTTCGCCAACTTTGCACTGAGAGCTATCAGGCAGACACCCACCTGTAACACGCTCATTGTATCAGTAGGTGCAAAATTGCGGGACGACGTAGAAGCAAGTCTGCACTCACCATGCCATGCAGCAGAGCGGGAACGGCACCGGGAGCCTCGAAGAGTGTAAGATAGTAACGCTCTGCCCTGTCGAGATCATTGACTGTCCAATTGCTCGTGTATAGTAACGGCCAGTCTGCATTGCCGAGTCCAGATAGAAGAACTCCTGCAGAGCGCAAAGCACTCGTCAATCACGCACTCCCGACCTGTAGGCACAGAAACAAGGCGTACCCAGCAGAAAGCATGACGTCGTAATGATAGCCGCCGTCTTGAAGCTCATTCTTGCTGAGCCGGATAAGGTGTAAAAGCAAGGGAGGCTGGACAGCTGACTTCCAGGCTGCCACTCACGTGCTGGCAGGGCGACCGACCGCTCGCCACAAGTTCTGAGCTTCTGGTACACGCTTATTTAGATGCATATCCAATAAGAGCAGAGATACGCATCATAGCTACTCCAGTTTACTACTGCTGTACACATAGATTGACAATAGAAAATCGAAATACTAACAAATGATGGTATAAGCGGATTTCAATGAACAAGACCGCATGAAGGCAAGACTGTCCTTTTTCAAACTCAGACGAAGGCCAGGAGCTCATGCAAGATGGAGTAGAGCTACCAAGCTAAGGAAAAGATAGAGGACTTGCTGAGTTGTCTGCAACTTCGTTGAACCTGAGGTAGCTGCAATGGAGCTGTCCTTTGAAGAAGTGCCTGCAGCGGCGCCGATTCCTGTAGCAGCAGTCTGCGAACTACTTGGTGCAGCGCTCACGCTGGTTTGGGTGTACTCCGTTAGGTCTAGTCCCGGAATTTGTGCTACCAAAAGGAAACCGTCGGAAAAAATATGTCAGTTAGCTTCCTCGCTCTCGGCCGGCCCATGCAGCAGAAGCTTACCGGTCTGATTACGTGTTTGTGTGATAAGCCAAGCTAGAGCTCCAGCGTGCCCGTCTACCATGGTTGTACTGTCCCAAGGCCCGTTTGTCATTGCCAGATGGTTCGCACCAGGTACCACAATTGTCTCCAAGCGTCCAGCATTTGCCGAAATTCGGCCACTGCTTACTGCCGCAGCGTACGCAGCATTCTAAGCGTGATTGCAGAGCAGGTATTCGATGTCAGGTGTGACCAATGACAAAAATTCACCGATTCCACATAGACTCACATATCGCGTCATGGTGGTATTAGTTGTCGCTTCCAATCCATCTTCATCTTCGGATCCGTAGAAGTTGCGGATGGGAATACCAACAATATCCGCCAGGCTATCTTGCGTGGCATAGGTAGCACCGCTACTCAAGATTGCCCCTGCGAAGATCCCTGGATTTGCCATGAGCAGACCCCACGCCGCGCGAGTTCCCATGCTGTACGTAGACAAGTAAACCTAAAGTGAGGCTTAACCAATGTATCGGAAGTGCCATGTCACGCCAGCGCATGCTCACCCTATTGAGATCAACTTCGTACGTCTCGGCGACTTCGGCAATAATTCTAGGTAAAGCTGAGGCGTTCCACTGGCGGGCGATTGTCCAAGGGGTCAGAGAGCGACATCAAGCAGTGGGATAGGCAGAGGTGTATGACGCTCACGTTCGCTTCCCACTGAGGTGTGTCAGCTGGGCACACTGGTGTGACTGTCAGGAATCTAGTTGAGAAACAAGAGTGTCAATAGACGAAGTGATTGAAGCACGTGACAATGACTTACTCCTCGGCAGCCAGCAGGTGAGCAGATGTTCTTGCACCAGAGTTATACTGTTGGATCTTTCGACTAGCTCCATCATAGCCTGACAGCTGACGAATGGAGAACAAGCTAATCAGCTGCCATCCATAATCATGGTAAACAAGCTACATCGACGCACCAAAGCGGACTCGTTCGCCGGACCACGTGCGCCACTGCCGCTGAGAGAAAATAGCAATGGCGGCGGTGTCGTAAGAGGCGCTAACCCTCTTGTTGTACGATCTGGAAGATGCACCTGCAAGCGAAAACAATCCTCCATCAGACAGACAACTCCCGTAGGTGGCATTCCTGTTTGGCTTTTTTGACGCACCGTGTACGGGTACTCCGGAGTCTGCACTTGATTGACAAGAAATCTCCTTGCTGTAGACGCATCTGACTGATACGATACGAATGCATCTGACAAGGGTAGCAAGGTCACCAGTGCCATTAACGTTGCTAGCATAGTTCCGTCCTGTTGAAGTCTCATGGTGGCGTTCGTGCTCTTGAAGTCTTGATGTTCTTTAAGGATTCCCGTCTCTTCAGTATGTCAGTATTTATCAGTCGGTTCAGAGCCAGGAGGTCATCAGTTGCGTATAAATTGTGCTGTCCCCTGTGAAGCTTGCGCTGCAACGCTATTATTTGCTAGCAGATCCTTGCATGGCCGAAGTGGCTTAATTTGACATGGCTTGACGGCATGTGGAAGGGTGCTTCCCATGTTTCGCTGTCAGAGGCCTTGACCACGAAGGGATGGCGTGTTGTACCCCTGAAATGCACCGGTCGACTCGTCGAGCATGTGCGTTATCAAGCGATAAATTTAGCAATGACCACGGTAAATCAGTGACTGTTGTTGACTTGTTGATTGATGATCTGCCGGCTCTGAGGTAAGCTGAACCCTGCCGGTAAGGAATGCGCTCGTTCTGGCCATGTCTTCTTGCATGGAGGTCCGAGATCCTGCGTCAGTATGCTCCAAGCGAGAGCACGATGAGATACGGTATGATGACAACTTCCTGCTGAGTGCATCATTAGCAACAAGCTGCTGTTCTTCAAGTTTCGCTGTGTTCTTGCGGGAGGTGGGAGCTTGTCAAAGATGGGTGATCGAAGAAGTGAGCTTCACACAGCCAGGCTAGTCGCCACAATTGACGAAAAGCATTTGAAGAGCTGGGTGTGCTTTGCTGTTCCACTCTCCTGTGCGTGTGCGTAACATTCAATTATACACTATGGCTACAGACAACATCAAAATCCCCATGTCCGCAAGTCGATGGCCGTTCAGTTCGAAGGACCCTTTTCCCTCGACTGCGACTGTACAAGCCAAGCGAGCTGTTGTTCCGCTTGTTGAGCTTTCTTGCGGCCTTCCAGTAGATACTCAGCTTCTCTGTCTTCCACGTTGACGCACTCGAAACTCTCGATACCCAATTCGAAAGGCCCTTCACCTGGTCCAAGTACCGATATGCCGACGGTCCGCACCTGCAGTCACGCGGGTCAGTGATGCTATTAGTCTAGCTGAAATCCTTTCCGCATACCTTCTCCCTGAACATCTCTATCTGCGTTTCTGACAGCGTTCCAGCGTTCGTCAAGGTGAAATCTTGGAATGGCACAAGTACATCTTGCCATTCACCGGGGTCACCTAGCCATAATCGATGTTGAAACAGATCCGAGCGCACTGCAAAAGCACAGTAGCAAGTCAGCTTGGGACGTTCCAAAGACTTTGTACAGATGGCTTGTCTACCTGGCCCATCCGTCTGTATATTGACGAAGAACCGCATCCCTTGATCTTGCGAAGGCTTTACTCGCACTTTCAGAAAGACGTAACTTGAGGTATCCCAGGTCCTGTTACCGAACATCGTTGGGCGAGACTGAAGCATGGAAGCATGCTACTCTCAGATCATAATTCGACGCTTCTTAAACTTAGTGGTATCTTGGCCCACCTTTGTACGCAAGCCAGCATACCCTGATCGGTCCACCTTGCTGCCTGCAAGCTTCATGCCAGGTGCGATTTTCGAGCTCAAGACTCCATGAAACCTTCCTTTGCCTGCATCTGGACTATCTGGTGGGTATGTGTCCAGCGTCGCTGTCGAATGACCGCCAATGTCCGAGTCGCTGCCGGTGACGAATTGCTTGATGTCTTCTGGTTTGCGAATGCTTACGAGTGGCAGTACTTTTGATGTGGATTGAGGATCTAGAGGCGAAGCTCGCATCACTGTATATCGTCAAAATGAACATCGAAGGGATGGAGGCCATCAGCTGTGCACGTCCTGTCTCCGTATTTCGGGAATCATGCGTTCATCGCAAATGCAGGTCACACGCACCTCGTGTCGTTTCATCGCGAAGTTGCTCTATACTGCGATTGATGAACTGCCGCCAGGCCATCGTGGTCGAGAACTGGAGCTTTACTGTGGTGCAATATCAATATAATACGATGTTCAGAGGAAAGCAGGAAATGGTGATGATCTGTCAAGTCTTGTGAATGGCAAAAGTGCAGGACGTGATCGAGTTCAGCAGGAAAAGTGAAGTGAAGGGTGTCTCATTGATAGCGACGTATAGCTTCGCGGCTTTGGTAGTATATGCTACAGTGCATGGCGGCACAGAATTGAACAACATTGCTAGATCTCGAATGAGCTGATATTCTTTTCAGTCCCATATCATGTGGGTGCATCTACGCCACTCTCTTTCCATCAATCGTACCCTCACTGCTCTTGCGATCTCCTAGTCTACCTACGCGATCCACGTCTGGTGCTCCTACAATGAACTTGCTTGGAGGTCTCGATGATGACGATAGAGGTGCCGCGCTGTCCAGGGTAGCCGATGCTGCCGCTGCATAGCTGCTAGGTGGTAAGGGCGACGAAAGAGGTGTAGGCTGGGGAGAAGGAGCCTGCTGCGTGTTTTGCAAACCTGATGCAGCACGCTTGCTGTCGTCGACAATTCTCACTCCTTCACCTTGTGGGCTGCTCCCTAGGCCAGTGATAGCTCCGATACCTCTGATGCCAACTCGAGTACCCTTCTCTGCCAATTCTTCTTCAATAGTCTTCATTCCTTCCTTGCTTGCATTAGGATTGACAGCTGGAATATCACTGAAGTCATCCTGTTTGACTGCGTTGATAGAGTATGCGTACACTGATCCAGCGAAAGCCATGATTGCTAGACCTGTCAATGCATTCTTTGTTCTGAACGGCCGGCGTGCTCTTTCAAGACCGACGGAAGGTCGAAAGCCTGATGGTCCAAAGTACGAAGCTCGAGCAGAGTAGCGGTTGATAGGGTTTGGTTGAGGGTTTGACGAAGTCGAGGGTGCTACGTACGGCATGTTGGACAAGATGAGATTGGTTGTACTGTTCGATTGTGCCAGTCTGGAATCGAAGAAAATGGCATAAGCTGGCAATGCCGAGTGATGGGCAGGTTATGGTCTGTACTCACAGAGGATGCTTGATGAAGTAGTGAAGCCTTATGAAATCCAATGAGAGAGATTCTTGATGGATCGTGTTGGGCGAAAGCAGTGCTTTGCGGCTTCTTGTGTCTCGCTTTGCAAAGAGGTTGATCGAGGAGCTTGGTCGCATGCAGGTTGCCTTCGTAGGAATAGGTAGTAACAGAACGCTGTCAAGATGAGGTTCCAGCAGGAGCTGCAGCAGATGGTGGGCTTTTTGCTTGTAGGATATTGCTATGAGATACTGATAAGCCCCGCTCATCACAGCTGCAAGTTCAGTCCTTACCGTCACTGTCGCACGGCGCGCTGGCATATCTCGAAGCATGTCTCCAGGCCTCGTTACTGGACCTTATTATACGACTCAAGTACATCTTACGCCGCTACTCGTCTACTCCGGGCGCTGCAACCTCCTCTCTGCCGTATGGCTCGCTTGTGCTTCTGCTACACCTGCACAATCAACCACGCTTCTACCGGCTTGCATCGTTTCTAGGTCTAGAAGAAGCACGCAAGAAAGCTAAAGAGAGCGCTTCTGGAGCTAGCGAGCTCGATATGCTTAATGAAAACAATGATGATCCCGCAAATGATGGAGGGGAACACTTTGATGATGCTTGGTTAGGTGGGAGCGGCGGCAGTGGCACAGCAAGCACAAGTACAGGCAGTGCGGGCGCATCAAGTTCTACCGTAGATCTATCTCCTGCTACGCTACCGCAAGCCTTTCTAGCTACGAGCGTGCTGTCTACCTATGGCGACGATTTTGTTGGCATGTCAGCGAGTAGTAGCACAGCAGACGATGGGCCGGAAGCCATACTGCGCAGGAAACTGCCGCCGGGTTTTCTGGAGCACATACGAAGGGTTCAAGCAACCGACGCAATCACTGTCAATATGTCTCCTTCTGAATACATACAATATTCAGAGTCACGTGCTCAAGCTGGTTTTACGCATCACAAGATCCGCTCGAAACGCTTCAGGGATTTCGTAACGTAAGCAGATTGACAGCTTCGATCCCTTTCAACAACATTACTCACTCACTTTGTATATCTACTAGCCCCCTGTTGACCCTGCATGACATACCCATTACCGATGAGCTTTTGGACATCCTTGGGTTCCTGGCTCACGAGATCGTATTCGACCATATCGAGCAAGGCAAGGAAGCAGCTCGGAAACGTATCAATGCACAGCGTCGTTTTGATCTACGTGCTCGCAAAGCTGCTCTTCGAGACTCGCCCCATAACAAGGGCACAAAAGAGAAAGGCAGCATAAGCAGAACAGGCAAGAAAACAGCCGCAAAAGGTACTACAAATGCTAAGAAGAGCACCAGGCTTGGTCCAAAAGAAAAGAAGGCGAAAGAAGAAGAAGACAAGAAGAAAGAACTAGAAAGACTTGAGCAGCTCAAGATTGAAGAACAGAATCGACATCCTGATGGACCTTTCTCCGCGCCTGCCGGTTCGAGCATGACGCACGGCATGCCGGCGCCTATTCACTGCCCTGCCGATATCGATGGACCATTGGAGATAGCAGATGATCCGGCTGTCGAGCATGCTAAGACCGACAATACGACCACACATGCAAGCATCACGAGTGCATACGATGTACTGTTAGGAGACTTTGAAGAAGCCTTCCACTCCACGCAAAGGGACGGATGGGACAGGATAGCTCCGGCGAGACGGAGAAGAAGATTTGTAGATCTATTCAGGTGATCTGATCCATTTTTAATTGCCTACTCCGCTGTCGAAGGACCGTGGAAGCCGTTCAGCTATGTTGTTGGAACTACTACCGAAATTCTGACACAATACCGGGCAAGGAAGGCATTCCACAGGCATCGTAGCAATGTTCAGACGGCTTCTGACAGATTCAGTAGCTTTGTATGCTTGTATGCTTGTCTTATGATATGCTAATTGCTGCAGATTAGGCAGAAAGCCAAGTTGATATTAAGCATGCTAAATTAATGAGGGTATACGAAATACGGATACGAAGGACGAAACACGAATGTGACATATACACGGTCACAGATAATACAGAGCACCTAGTGAGACTCATATGCACGCATGACGTAGGAACACCTGTCAAGATGTATAAAGCTTGAGGATCGGGAACGAACCCTCGGCTATTGCTCTTTAAGCTCCTCGAGAGATTCAGGACTCGAGACAGCCCCTTGCTTGTTCGCTAACAGCTTGAGCTTCTCGCTGAGGTCCTTGCATGGTCCAGCATGGTATTTGTCTCTATGTCTCTCTGGTACTTGCTCTGGTCTCATCCGTGTGTTGAGCAGCGTATCCCAGTGCGTAAAGTACGGTTGGGCGAAGTTCTTCTTGATACCGAACTGTTGATGGTGGATATCGTGGTACGCTGCATTGTTACCAAACAGTATTTGGAATGGGTCGAACGGCAGGGCGACTATAAAAACATAGAAAAAATACGACTGTCAGCCATCATGTGTAATTGATTGCCTCTTGAGGAGTGTGGCAAAGATTTCCAGTGGCAAATCTGATAATACTCACATCCACAATGGTCATCTACAGTCTTCAAGGATGAAACGCCAAAGAGGAGAATAGCTTGACGGGTGGACATGCCGCTGAGCGAGTGTGCAAGCACTGTGCCCACTGTGTCGAGCAGGAAGCCTTCGAGTGGATGGTTGTATAAAGCTCCGAAAGAGTATGGGCAGTAAAGACGGTGGTGGTGCGAGTGGAAGTGGCGGTAGAGGAACTTGTTGGTGTGGAAGTAGCGATGCAAGAAGTACTGCCATGTGTCGAGGAGGAAGCTGGTGGTGTGGTGGACATGAAAGTTAGTAACAATCCTATGCCGGAGTTTAGAAACAGCCGAGGGAAAGCTCACCTTGCTAACAAGAATTGTACGATGGGAACGCCCCACCAGTACACCCAGCTTGTGACTTCTGCTCCGCAATAGCGCAAGACTTTGGAGCCTGTGCTAGGTCCAAATAGCAAGAAAGCAGCTCTGCTAATGTAGGCTCCGTATGTCTGTAGATTCACTCGATGATCTGTCATGGCTTCGTGAATCGCCTCATTCTCGTCCAAAGCCCAGTATCCCAAAGCAGTCTGGAGGATCTGCTGGATGACTACCATCCAGAACACAGTAGTCGCCGATACCTTGTTCCTTCTCTTGACTTCTTCCGGCTCATGTATTCTGTATTTCTCGAAGAAGGGGAGATTTGACCAGTCCATAGCTTCAAAGAGGAGCGAGGCCGCCCAGTAAATAGCCACTGGAGTCAACAAGCTGAGATCCTTGTCGTTGATCCATGAGAGGAGTTGGGTGTTGGGTGTGTAGTAGATGGGATAGCTTAAGGGTGTAGGGACTAGCTCATAGGGAGGTGATCCAGCTAGCGCATCGAATGCAGAGCTTGAAGTAGCATTGAAGCTCTCCATGACTGCTGCTGCTGACATCGCTGGCAGGAGCGATGAAGCTTTGGTATAAAAGAGAGTGGGGGGAGGTGTATGTATGATGTTCAAAGCAAATGCAGTTGGCGTCTATGTATAAGTAACCTTCACCCTTGCTGTGGGCAAAGCGCGTTGTTGCAAGAGCAAAAGCAATGGCCCTTCCGAAACGCTCAAAGCCTGTCCAGCTCGGATTTGCCACCATCCCATCGCCCGGCTTGCTGGGAGCAGAGCAAAAAACAGAGTCACGAGAAAGAGCGGGAGGAGAAGCAGCTTGAAACAGTTGGACACGTATGCATACACAGCGAGGATGACAATACACACACTCATTTGAAGATAGCTCCCTGGCTTACCCCATGTCGGACCAGCTTATCCGTGGCTTCTGGCAGTCCAGGAGGACCAGTGCAGGACTGGTCGAGAGAAGAGCTCTCGAGCCAATATGCAGTCAGTGGTGTTTCTAACGAGGCCAGATTATGCTTGTCCTCTGTGTAGCATAGTGCTGACTGTGTCTCTTGTGTATATTCTCTGCTCGTGCTCGTTTCGTTACTGGTCTTTACTTCGTACTGTGAATTATGCGTTCATGCTGGTCCACGAACCCTACGAACAAACGCTTATATCGACTACAGCCGCCCTACTTACTCGTAATGATAAACTGGCACTCCAGAATTGCCAAAAAGCCCTACGTGCCAGGCCATACAACCCACCTGTGCAGGTCTGTCAACTCACGCTTGCCGATCATGTACGGCGCCTAAGTATGCTGAAGCTGCACTACCACTTCCGCTACAACAGGCTCTATTTGCCATTTCTCTAGTCAGACAAGGCCAATTGGAAGATGCGCTTGCAGTCGCCGAGGAGGTTTCTCAAGATGTCAAAGGCGCTGGAAAAGCTCTCAGCGATTCCAGCACTCTTCAACTTATTTCTTGGGTATTCGAACAGAAGAGCCGAAGTAAGTCCGTTAAGTATTACAGTGCTTCACTATTCATGCTCGCTGACCTGTGCTTGCGGCGGGACTGTAATAGACAAGGAGGCTTTACAGATGTGGGAAAGGGCGACGAAAAAGCACCCAGCACATCTAGATCTTATTTTCGATGCAGCTAGTCATTTCATGCGTATAGGCGCTTTTGAAGCCTTGGAGGAAGTTAGTCCTGAGTCGGTACCCTCTAGTTGCTTTGATTAACCCCGCTGATCCGGCCTCCTCTCAGGTGTGCAAAGCCACTGTAGATGCAAAGCACGAAAGCCATAAAGCGTACCCTCAAGCGTACGAACATCTTGTTTGGTCATATATCGTAGCAGTGGTTATACAAGTTGGTGATCTAGCAAATCCACGCGCCAAGGCCCGCATATCAAGCTCGTCAACGCAACGCTCTCTCGAATCCGTATACAAAGGCTTGCAAGACTGTCTGACCTACTTCAACGCTGGTGCTTTGACTCCCGTCAAAGCCACCGCACCTCAAAAATCGACAGATGCAGATCCTTCCATATGCACGAATCCCCATACCTTCTACCTTCTCTTGAAAGTGCTGAAATACCTCGCTGAAGCGCCAGAGAATATTCGAGTCGATTCAAAATCAGCAAAGTTGCAATTGATCTCAGTCTTGAATACGCCTCAAGGACTCGAGTATTGTCAGAAAGATCTTACTATCGATCTTTTCAGACGAGAAGCCTTGCTTCAGTTTGGAAATTCGCAGGACTGGGCCAATTTATGGACTATCATGGCGAAGAAGCTCGATGATGGAGATCCAAATTGGGCTACTATACTCACCGCTATACAGGCTGCGTACGGATGCGCCACTGGATCTACGTCTGTCCCAACAAATACCACCGAAGTCAACGAGGCTGTCAAGGTCGCTCTGCCGAGCAGCTGGTGGGAGGGTACAACCATTGAGCAGTCCAAGGACAGTGATAGAGTGGATGGCATCAAGATTCTACGTGACACAAAGAGCAAACTCGAAAAGCTAGGCGAAGATCAAGGCTTCTCCAAGAAAGACAGGGGCCTGACCTTGGGGCTGCTGAAGCTGGCCTCTTGGTTTCCCAGCCAACCGCATGCTGCACTTCCTGGTAAGACTCGGCTGTCTCAAGACTGAACAGGGACAGATGCTTACTCGTGTGTTTATCGGTAGATCTTGTGATACTGTACCTGCAAAGACATGCGAACAAAGCTTGCTGTTTTTCGGATCTGCGAGATTACCTTACTCTGCTGGACGAAGACGGTCGGCAGAAAGTGCGTTCTTGGCTGGATGCCACATACGGCACTGGCGACATCAATGTCGATGTGAGTATATGTGGCTTATACACTGCCGCAACTCAACCAGATTACTGACACCGTCAACAGAGCTTGGTATCTATGGAATGTTCAATTACCGCAGAGAAAGTGGGCCGTTATCTCCAAGGCCGATATGGTACTGCCGAAGAAGAGCTTCAGCGAGGGCATCGTCTAGTGAAAGCCTATTGTGCAGCCATACATTTTGGTGAGCAAGCCGAGGCTGTGCATGTTTTGAAACCGTTGCTGACGACACGGGTACATATCTAGGCCAGAACCTTATCGCAACGGATCTGCAGCCCAATGACGAGCTAGCTCTTCTTGCCGCTCAGTGCTATCTCGGTGCATGGGAACAATCACAAAAGACGAGTCAACATCTCGAGCTTGCAATAGCAATCCTCGAATTCGCAATCCGTCGCAGCAAGTATCGCTTCCAAATACGAGTGCTTCTCATCCGCCTATATCAGATCGCGGGTGCGCCAAGTCTAGTGCTCAAGCATTACAAGCTTATGGACACGAAACAGATACAACATGATACGCTCGCTCACTGGGCGCTAGAGAGAGGCACCACATTTTTCGCATCGCCTGACGTTGGGAACAAGGGCACTCCGATACTCGTTGATGGCGAAATTGTCAGCTTCCCTCACACACTGGAGTCTATATCATCCTGGTATCACAAGGCGGACGAAGAGGTGTGTTGCTCTGAACGCTTGCAGTCAAATACTATTCCTAATTTCTTTCATGGTTAGACGACATACTCGGTATCGCAAGCCTGGGCCAGCAACACTTATTACCTAGTAAGCTCTGCATTGGAAAGAATTCCAAGATTTTCTGACTTATTTTGATGTAGTTGGAGGACTACACTGCGTTCCAAGATCGTTTGACGTGCTCATTGTCACGGAAAGCAATCTCTCTTGAGCATATCCGTACCATGACCTTGACGGCCCCGCTTGCCGCCAAGACGGATGTAATTCGTCAGCTCCTAGACACGATGGGACAGAAAGGTAGGCATCGATTAGCACCGCGTTTGTACAGTAACTGACCTACATGTCTGGACCGTTCAGGATCGGAGCTCAATGACAATAGAGATTACTCCATTCTCCCAGACCATCAGCCATTTGAGCAGGACTCTGTCCTCAAGCAGACACAATTAGCACCACGAACCGACGTAAGGTCTGTCTGGTTGCTGAAAATGGACTGTTCTGACGCTTGAGTTGCAGTCTACCTGGGCAAAGCATCTGGCAGACCTCTATGTTGCTTTTATTGATGGCACCACCACATTAGCAGCCGTCATGAGTGAGACACCTGATCCAGCTTCCGTAAGATTGCCTTAGCTATCCCTGGCGTGCCTCGACATACTGAAATACCGAGCGACATAGATGACTGCTCATGAAACCAAGATGCTACAGTGGGCGGGCCCGGTCTTGCAGTGGCTGTCAGACAAAGATGCGAAAGTTGCAGATGCTAAAGCCCTTCAATTCTTGAAAGGTACGTCACAACGTCTGCGTACACCTCGGTGTGCAAGAATCTAACAGTTTCCGAATTCCAGACTGCCATGCCGACCTTATGCAAAGTACTATCAATCAGTCGTTGTGGCCGATCTACCACATTGCCCAAGTCGCGCTAGAGGTGAGTTAGTGTTCAACCGAAGGGAACCGAGCTTTATTGACATGATATCCCTTGTCCAGGCGTACTGTCTCCTCGATGCTGCATTTACGGCCAAGTCTAGCAATCCAGGCGATTTCAAGGGAATCAAGCAATTCAAGCAGATCCGGCAGGATAGTAAAGGAAGCATGAAGGCAATTTCATCGCGGCTGAAAGCCCTCAATGAGGATCTTTCTCGGAAGTACAAGGCACGCAATAAGTTAGAGGCGCTACTTCCATTAAAACAGTTCGAACAGGTAGGCAGCGTTGCTCTATGGGCGTCTTCCGAGTTAATGCTAATGAGTATGGCAGGTTTCCGAAGACTTCCTGTTCGATGTTGCAACGCAACTGCTGGACAGTCGCAAGTCCGGCTTATTCCAATTAGCAAACGCGATAACGAAACGGACAGCAGGCCCGTGAGGCTCGTAAAGGAGCAATAGAATGAATAAAGTCGCGAATACTCGTCTTGTGGTTTTATTGCCTTGTGCCCTGTTCCTTTATTACAACATTCTGCTTACTCGGGTGACTGTCTGCATTATACTACTTGTTCTGAAATCGTTGCTCATCTGCGACATGTGAAACCAGAATAGCTGCTTGTGATGGTACATGATGAGGTACATGAAACAACTGCCCTACATTGCAGTAGGAAGGACACTGTTAATGAAAAGGTAGGTTATCAGTTAGCAATCCAACAGAAAATGCCATCTGCCTTGAGACTTACTGTTCATCATCTGTAGTAGTATACAGCATTCCCTCTGACAGCAAGTCGTCCAGTTCGGACTTGATCTTGTCGTGTGAAGCACCTTGAATAGCACGTGCGAGCGCATCTACACTGACACCTTCTTCTGGAAGGTTGTCGCCTCCAATTCGGTCGATGTACTGCATGATCTTCCTTGCCATGGGCTTGAGGTCTGGGTATGTGTTATCGCCAGCTGAAGTGTCGTTGTGGCTGGGAGATTTGGGGTTTGTAATCAGTATTTCCAGTATAAGTATCAAGGGTGCGAGGTGGATCTGCTTACTTCATAGCATAGGGGTCTTGTCCATTACCGCGCTGCTGTTGTTGTTGCTGTCGTTGCATGCCTTGGCCTGCGTGTCCGCCTGCATTGCCAGCTTGTGGCTGTGGGGAGAAGATTATGTGGTGAGTAGGCATACTCAATGAAGAGCAAAACGAGAGGTCATCACTTACAGGGCCGCGAGTGTGGTAAAGGTGCACGTAAACAGTCTCGAGCAGGTGGTATTGGATCTCATTGAAATCGGTGATGGCCTTGATGGAAGTAGCATTCACGCTTCTTCGATTGTTGAAAGACTTCAAATCGCCCATTACTCGCACATAGACTCCTTGACTAAAAGGTGCAACGCAGCAAAGAGGTTGAGTCGAGATGTCAGCATCGTTAAGACTAGTGTTCTACCCCGTGAAAGTGAAACATGGGAGAAAACAGGAAGCTTGACTTACT
Organism: Cystobasidium sp. 2NF920; assembly: GCA_023628255.1. Lineage (NCBI taxonomy): Eukaryota > Fungi > Basidiomycota > Cystobasidiomycetes > Cystobasidiales > Cystobasidiaceae > Cystobasidium > Cystobasidium sp. 2NF920. Next base: position 84,119 of record JAMALA010000020.1, read on the forward strand.
CGATACCAGTCATCTTTCCTGTGTCATCATCAGCAGTATCCGTCCACTGTCTGACGTCAATAGTGCCAGTACCGTCCTCGATAGTCGACGAGACGTTTGTCGCACTCTTCGCGATGTTGACGATTGTGCCGACGAAAACAACCTGAGAGCCGTTTATGAGACGCGAAGAAGAAGCGGCAGACGCAGAGTCAGACAGTAGCACCAAGCCAGGGAGCTATGATGAGGAGTCGTACATGGTCTAGATCAACGTCATCAATCTTGAAAGGTGCATCTGGGTGTGATTGGAAAGCATCGTGAAGCTGCTTGATGGTTACGGGCCTGTAGGTGTGGCTTGATTGTTTCTGGAAGGCACAGGCAGCAGCAGGAGCAGCAGGAACGTCAGCAGCTGACTTCAGCAGTCGTATAGTGTCTAATAACGCTCACCTTTGATCCAGGGCTGCCTCCCTGCGATCCTGGCATGAATCCTCCTCCAGCTTAAGGCGCGTGTCAGCTTCGCTTGTCTTTTGAGAACACGAGCAAGGTCCGCCAAACTCAGGCACACTTACACATCGTAATCGGTATTGCTGCGTCGTGTATGTGCCTATAGTATAAGCTACTCTGCGCTCTTGCTTCCTGCTTGTCTTGAGTCAACGTCAAAGCTTCACGCTACCTTGAAGAAAGCGTGTTGTTCGATCAGCCTCGTCGCCACACCGCATGAATCAACGCGTAAAGAGAGATGGCAAGCAGGAAGAAGAAGAGGAAAGGAGAGCAAGATACGAGGCAGAACGGAGGCGGTTAGTATGTAGATTCGGTGCATATTAAGTGTATGTTTGCAATTTGGAATTATCTAAGAATGCTCGCAGCTACATGAAAGAGCTACGAAAGCATCCCGATTTATGAAAGAAGGAGATATAGTAGTAAAGGTTACAAGAGAATAGAAGAAAGGGCCAGATCCCGATGCAGATGTAGAAAGAGACAACAACAAGTTTGCTAATAGTCTGCATCCCTAAATTGATCTTCCCTTGAATGTAAAATATAATGATAATATTGGCAACATTGTCCAATTTCTTGGAAGCTTCTTGTGGCTTTCCCCGTTTGTAATGTGTTGAACTGCGAAGGATTATATGAATTGTCTACATTTTGCTTCTTTAGGCTTGCTATGATGAAATACGTTTGATGATACTTGTTTACTGTGTATACTTCGGAGGTGTTGGCAGTCCGCTTGCGCTTGAAACGGAGAGACAGACTTCCAGAGTCGTCGGTTGATGTGTAAAGTGTCCGTTGGGGTTTGAGAACAAGCTTTATAGGATAGGATGATGGATACATTGATGAGGACTGCTCGAATTGTATGATTCCTTAGAAGGAGAACTTCAGCTTGCCAGCGCCAATAGAAAACGTCGATGTCGATTGAGGCTTCTCAACCGCCGTCAATCCACTCGCTGGCGGGCGGCGTGCAAAGACTGGTGTGTCCGGCGTAGGCGGTAAGCCTGTCCAGCTCGCATCGGAAGAGGCTGAGCTCGATGAAGACGAGTTAGACTCGAAAGACTGCTTCCGTGCTCTGCTGTTGCTCGCTGCTGTGAAACACTGTCGAGGTGTTCTAGGCGCTTGTGATGTAAGAGGAGGAGGCGAGTCCTTCGGCGGACGGAAAGCAAAGTCTCGAGCATGTGGTGAAGATGGTTTCGGGAGCGAGTGAGGACTGGGAGATATCCGTTGTTGTTGCAGAGGTGTATGCTGCGGTAATTGTGCTTGGAAGGGCTTCGTCGGCGTGATGTAGGTCGTCGGACGCGTGCCGTAATCCATCTCTTCGTCTTCATCACTTGTTGCATCATCACTGTCGGACAGTGAGAAGTTCGAGCGCAGATTGAGAGCGACCTTGTTAGCAATTGCTTCTTGACCTGTGCGGATGTTCGAGACACCGGCAACAGGCTGCCGTGCTCTTGTAGGCTGCGGCGGTGCGGGGAACTCGGGGCACACTGATGATACCGAAGGTGAGCTAACGGGTGAAGGGATATGTGGACCTTGTATCCGAGCGTGAGACCGCTTGATCTGCTGCTGGAATTGTTGTTGCTGTTGTTGATGTGCTTGCCATTCTTGTAAAGAGTCAACTGATGATATCGTAGATGTATCGGTGATGTCGAATATCGTTTCGCGAGGTGGGCGGACTTTCGGTTGCTGAGGCACTTCTTTGGGTTGAGCAGGTAGTGGTTGAGGTGGCTTAGGAGGAGGAGCATCTGGAACAGATGGGTCATCGAGCACCCATGCAGGTGCCCAGGAGCGTGCAGCTTCCTTTGTTGCACGTGTAGCATATCTCAGTTCTTCAAATGTCATTGTCCATCGTGACATGCGTTTCACTTCGGCTTTCAGGTCTTTCATCGATATACGGGAAGCAGGGTTGAGTGCGAATATGCGCTTGAGAAGCTCGTTGCATTGTTTAGAGACAGGTAGGATGGAGCGTAAGAAGTCGGGGTTGGAAAGGTAGGCACGGAATGTCTCGTCGTTCGGACACGCTTGCTTCCATGGGTTACGCCCGCATGTCAAGTTGACAAGGATGACTCCGAGTGACCAGACATCGTTGTGCAAAGTCGAGTACGACCCTAAGCGTTGGAAGAGACCTCCTTGGCATTCTGTTAGAATGAAGTGGTAGATGAGTAAGTTGCACGATCCAGTCAGAATAGAGAAGAGCATACCTGGAGACATGTAAAACGTAGATCCACAACCGAAGTCGCCAGAGGTCTTTTCTGCTGTTGCAAGCCCAAAGTCGGCAAGAACAACTCTTCTTCCACCTTGGTCACACAGGATGTTTTCGGGTTTCAAGTCTCTATGGTAGATACCGAGTCTATGGCAGTATTCGACAGCTTCGACAATTTGCAGGAAGACATCCTTGATGAGAGCATCATTGCCGAGATACGTTGACTTTTCAGTAATTTGCGAGAAAAGGTCGCCGTCGCTGCAGTACGATAGCACGACGTAGATACACGTTGGCGTTTCGATGACATTATGTAATGTAACGATATTGGGATGGGATGAAGCAAGAGTGTGGAGGGCGATTTCGCGTCTTTGGAAACCGCGTTGCCGGCTGTCGAGGCCAGTCTTGTTCAGGCATTTGACTGCATAGTACTTTCCGTCGCGTGCAATGGCTTTGTAGACGACACCGTATGCGCCGATGCCGATGACCGACACCAGCTCGAGCGCGCCGTTGTCGATCTTCTGGCCAGTCAGGTTCTGGTTGAGTTGCTGACTGTTCGTCATGGTGATGATTTGACTGGCACTAGGTGATGTAGATTATTTGGTTTATGATTTATCTTTCTTTGGCTTGATTGCTGCTTCTTTGTTCTCGTGGTCGGTTCGCGGTGTCTTACCTCTTCAACCGAGCTCTTTCCTCTCTTCAGAAATTGAGCGGGGTTAGGAGTAGAGGGGGTGGCAATCTGTCCAAGCGAATTGACAAAGCAAAGTGGAAGACAGCTCAATGCTGCAATGTTTGAATAGCTTTCGTTGTGTGTACCAAGTCAGGTGAGGTGGTATCGATGGTCTTCGGATGCTATGCTGGGTTCAACGATCTTCGGCTGTGCTCGTAGCGAGACGAATGGAGAGTGAGGTCAGGCGAGTTGCAGAGCAAAAGGTAATCGACCAAGGAAAGTTGCTGTTGATGTGGATGTATGTAGGTGGTGGTAGAGGAAGGAAGAGAGAAGGCAACCTGTCCCTCTACTGATCTCCAGTCGATGCTCTTTGTCGTTATTGGTCTTTGATAGGAAAGAGGACGAAATGAGCTCTTGTCTTTCCGTGCTTAATGCTTTCTGTAATTGAAGCGAAGGAAGGATGAGGCAAGCAAGCTGACTCTTCTAGGCCAGCGTGACAGCTTGATGCATTAATGCGGGATTGTGTGATCCTCGTGTGTCTCTTCCTGCTATCTTCCTATCTGAATTTGAAGGAATTAATGCAACGGGTAGGCGATTTGGTTGAAAGCTCAATTGCGCGAGGCAGGACCTGCTTGATATGGGGATTTCTATCCTCCTATGCCTTGATGCGGAACACAAACGACGACGGCGCCCTCGCGTTCCAATAATGATGAAGCAATCCTCGCTGTTGCAATAACGTCTGGCTTTGCTGCACTGCTTCTTAACGGTTTGCTTTCCTTTGACGGAAGGTGATCCTGTCCGCTTTTGGCAGGTGGCCAGTCCCGGCAGGCGGGTCGGAGTTTCCAGAGGGAAAGATGAATTGAAGGATGCAATTCCGCAAGGAATGCCTATCAACCTATTGCAAGCAACACCCACGTGTTGATGCAATTGGAATGATGTGTATATCTTCGACTTCCTTCTTTCTTTCCACCCGTTCCACCGTCTTTTCCTGCAGCTTCCCTGCTCGCTCGGTTGCTTCGTGGCGGTCGGTTGCAGCGAAGCGAAAGCCTCTTTACGCGCGCGCCACAGCAAACCGACGACGTGGATCTCTGGGAATCTTGATTTGACTTGGAGAAAAGGCGGCTTTTTTATTGGCAAAGCAAAGGAAAGGATTTTCTTGTGAAAATGAGTAAGATCAAAGCAGTTGTCAAGAGTGTGTTGTAATGAAACAAGAAGAGATGCAGGTGTCGATGGTCCTTGCTCCAACCTCTGCTCGCTCGCTCGCGTCTGACTCTCTCGACTCTCTCGCGCTGCCAGTGGACCGTCAGCTGAGCCCACTCGGAGAAACCCCCTGCACACAGCTCAGCCTCAGCCTGACGACCCTAAGGTTAGGTATTCTACAGTATAGAACTTTCTTATTTCGCTTGCAAATCCACTCCTTCCCTATGATACACTCATGCAGGTCATGCAACTACACGAATATGCTTGGAAGGTTATAAGACCTAGCAGATTTGCGGTCACTGCTTTCTGTTGAATACCCTGCGCATGACTGTATTAACGGTGGGAATCATGGTTTTATCGACACTAGATACTGCTTGTCTGTCAGATACCTCGTCCGACCCGGAAAGCGCTATCTAGAGTCCATTGACGTCCAAGCTAATAAAGCAAAATCTGAAGATCTAGAAGCTCTATTCTCGATGTCCACCTCAACCGTTTGCTATGATCCTACCGGTACTATATGATACCATGTTTCACTGACCTCAGCCCAGCTTTTTCGCTGCACATCACGTTTCTGGAGCCCTGCATCGAACCGCGAGTGGAAATTACGAACCGATCGAGGAGATCGGAAACGCGTTAATTGATTCCCGAAGTATCCGAAAGGCTGAGAAAAACGCGTCTTTTGCTTCTCGCAAGAAAACGCGTCTCTTCGATGTGGTACCGATGCTCCCGGTATGTAACAATGACGCCGGCAATTACTAGCAATTAAGCATCCCATAACTTCACCGTTGAGACAGGTCAGTCTTTGCAATCATCCGAGAATCTGTGGTGCGTCATAGTCTGTAACAATTAGTCGATACGGCATCGATAGACAGATTTACCCTGCAAGAATGTTAGCTTTGTTCACGAGACTGGACACGCGCGCGGTGCTCCAGCTCGCGACTCTGAGCTTGACTCTGACGACATACAACTGCATTCCGACCGGTTCTTTCTACTGGGCCTAGAACAAGCGGTTCCTCAGACTCAAGTCTAAGGGGTAACTTGGGAAAGTTGGGGCTACCATTCGTGACTTGCAGGCTTTAATTCTGCTCGACGACAGGTGTCAAGCCCCCGTCAGGGCTTGCTGAAAGCTAAATCTTATCCTCATGGGAGCCTTAGTGACTGGTGCTGCCACCCACAGTTCGTCCAGGCTGAAGGCCTGTCATTACTTCAGTACTTCTCTAAGCTCTATCGTAACCTAATGCTGAAATGGCTGGCTGAGCTTTGGCATCTCCACACTAAAATGCTGGAAAGTCGACTAGCTAGTTAAAGTCTAGATCCTTACCCAGAGTCTGTGTCTTTGAGCAATACTCGCGCAACGAGATTATCTGCAAAAGTGCCATCTACAAGGTGCCGTAGTTCGCCAGATGCACGTGCAGGAAATCCGTAGCACAACCGTCTTCCGCAGACGTTGCAATACCGGCATATAGCAGCTACAGCTGCAGATCTTTGGCATATGTCATCGTACTATATCTGTCTTCCAACATTTTCAGGCGCATCTATAATGATGTGTCTTCACGCTGTTGACATGTTCGTAACCGTTACAACGATCGTCGTTACAGGAACTATTGTCCCTAAACTCAAATTGAGACGGGAAAGTCAGCAATTCAGCTCGCTGGCTGTTGGATATTCCGACTGTCCGACCGACAGTCAGCAAGTATGTCCACCCGCCTGTCCAAACATGTACATGTGTACAGTATCGATATAGTGCTAAACACTGGCATAAATGCTACCTGCTATGAGGCCTGGCATATGAAATTGGGCTGATGGGTTTTTGGATTTGATTGTTCATTGCAAAGATACGAACTTTTTTGGATTTAATTGTTCATTGCAAGTTACAAAGAACAAGCGAAACAAGCGAAATCCATTCCTGGGTGATTTTTTTTTGGATTTGATTGTTCATTGCAAGTACAAAGAACAAGCGAAATACAACGGAGCTTTAGCTCTGGTACTAGTTATAAGAGGAGTTGTAGCATTGTAGATATGATAAAAGTGTAAATACTAGAAGGATGTTGGTGTATTCAGTCTTCTGGTAATATTTGCAGTTTGATGGCTTTCCGCGAAATCCGGCAGCCTTTTTGCGCTCGCCGCGAAATCCGGCAGCCTTTTTGCGCTCGCCTTCAGTAAGTAGGCTTAAGTTAAAAAGGTTTGCACGCTCAGCATCCATCAAGCGTTGGCCCGATAGCTCGTTAGTTGAAATCCCTTTCATTACTTTCGAACTACGGCTTACAAAAGTTCTATTACAGAGTGGTAGAGCGTAAGCATCATCCAACAATAATCGAGTCCTTCGAAGTATCGAAGTTCACACCTATTCTTCCTCATAGGTTCGACTCCAGTCTAAAGAGTGGCATCGATTGGTCATCTGTTCAATCCGGGTTCGGGTCACACGATTTTTTGCACTTTTCACCTTTGCATACATACAAGCATGCCCCCTTGGCGCGGTGCGGCTTCTTTTTTGTGCTATACTACGACAGTATCACCATCTTTAGGCATATCAGCGCCTCTTTTACGCGAGTACTACCTAAGGTCTCATAAACCCTTTCTGCCTGTACAGTACTTTCCTGGCGAACATGAAAGGCCCTTCAGTGACCGACGCCGACTTCACGAAGGCAGCCATAGATAGTCCACCTAACGTTACAGCTCTGGTCAGCCCGCAGGGAGAGCCCTCTTCGCTCAGTGCATCTGTAGGGCCGAAGAGCAACAAATGTTAAGTACAATGCTATCCAGCAGGGCAGTCCAGAATGTCACCGGGGACAATGGAAGACTTACCGCCATCGGCTGCCAAGTACTTAGCACACATCACCAGCAGGAACTGGACGTAGTAGCGAAGTGAATTTCTTCTACCTAGAAGGGTTGCTACAAAGCTAAAGGGTCGAAACATCTCTCGTCAGTGACTGGCTTGGTGAATTCCTGGAAAGGATTCAAACAACTCACAAAGGGCCTGCCAAAAGCACGGACATAAACTTCGGAAGGCCTTCAGAAGCACTGTAAGCCCGGCCGATCAGATAGGATGCTAAAGCAACGGCAATAGTAGACGCGGTGAAAGTGCTCGAGCCAGCTAGGACAGCCAGACCTGCAAGGACGGCGCTGCTGCCAGCAGGAAGCTGTAATAGCAAAGAGGGCAATCGTGAGCAGGGGCATGTATTGATGGTACAACTGTATGCGATACTTACCAGATGACCAAAGCAGCGCGTTGCCGCGATGGTGGTGAGACGGGCGATATTCCGCGAACTGGAATCGCATGTGTGCGCGACAGCATTAGCTTCAGCCTTTGCCAGAAACGAAATTGGCTTCTTTAGGAGAGACAGCCATAAGCTTTGATAGTCCTTTGCCATAAGCCTGATAGGCAACATCAGCATGCGGCGAAGGCCTCTAAGCCCTGACACTGCACAGGCAGCAAGGTACAGCGAGAGGACGCCTATTTGAGGGATGACAACAGTACGCGCAATGCAATCAGCTCTAGGCCACTTTAAGATACTTTTGACACTTACCATGAGACGATACTTTGCCAACGATCTGGGACAGGATATTATCCAGCTGAAGATGCTCCCCATTTAGCCAGACTTCGGGGACAGTGAGAGGCATTTCGACGACTTTGTCCATATTATATAAGAAGGGAAACTAATTGAACAAAGCAAAGAAGAGAGCTTGTAGTATACTTGGCTTTTATCAAAGTCCCTCCAAGGAGCGGCAGGATCAGGTTAGTCAGTCTGGTCGGCTGTGTCCGCTGAGACGTCAAGTTAGTCCCGTCAAGTTAGTCTGGTCGTGCTGGATCGTGTTGCTCTATTGGTGCAGACCAGTCCGCATGCAGGTGAAGGGTGTAGTGCTAGTTGTCAAGTTGTCCGAGTCCGATGTAAGCGAACCCGTAATGCAGCTTCACGTCAAAAATGCTGAAGGAGTAAGGAAAAGCTGATCGGCCGGCTCTGCGACTATCCTGTTCCAGTCTCGCCGGCGGGTCGCTTCGACACCTACTTCTCGTCCAACATGTGCCGAGGTCAAGAGTTTGTCTCGTCAACAACAGTACATGTCATCGTTTCAGATTGCATATCAACAACAGGAATCGTCCATAACAATCTAGATTCAACTACATCAAGGCAGAACAGCTAGGTAGGCAAGAAAGTCTGTCCTTGACAATACTCACCATGCGGCGTCTGTCTGAAAACCGCAACTGCCAGCAGTACAAAAGAGACGAAGAATAAAATGGAGATGGCAGCCCATACGCCAGACCACATTGCAGCAAAAAACCTTGGACCTGCATCCGTTTTAAATCGATTCTCTAGCTGGCCTGGACAGCAGGGGTGTATCTTGCGGAAGATGAAGTCGTCCACTGCGAAGGTTCCCAATCAGTCAGCAGATGCTACTCACTTTGCTACTAATCTTACTTAAATGGGACTTACTTATGTCCCAGATGAAATAAAGAGCCGTTGCTACACCGATGAAGAGAACGTAGTATTTGAGGTACAATCCATGATTGATGAACCACAAGCCAATCCTTAGAGAGTAGAAAGCTCGTCAGCTCAAGATTTTGCATTTCAGCATCGCGAGGATGGGCCTACTCACATCAAGCCAATCCAAGCTGCAGTCAGAACAAGAACAACAGCTCCGCTGGCATACCATAAAATAGCAGCGTAACTCAAGCCAATGAAGAAGCTTGCAATCTTGCTAGCTAGAGTATTAAATCCGCAAAAGACAAGAAGAGAGCCAATGAGTGCATTTCCGACCATTGCGACCTGCAATAAGTTAAGACACGGTAGTTGTCAACTTCTGGTTTCCCCTTCTGCTTCCAAAATCTGATGAGAAAGAGGCTTACAAAGTAGCATGCATACGGCTGCAACGAAACAATAGGTGCTTCAGGAGCATCAAACACCGTTTTCCCACCCAACGTAGGATCCAGATCCACTTTCTCGAGCTTATGACCCGCACATACTCCCACAAGTATATGCCAGAATTCATGATAGGCAACTGCTAACATCTTGACTGGATAGAGGAGTGTTGCGAATCCTATCAGACGCCAGGCTATTAATATGCCTACGATATAGATAGCAATGAGGTCTGTCACAAAGAAAAGGTATTCATATAGAATAATGCCGACAACCAATGAGAAGGATGCTCGATTAATTTTGGGTACAAATAAGTTAACTCACAGAGCGTTGTCCTTTGATTATCAGTAGCGTTCAAGCTCATTCCACCTCGGTATTTCTCATTCGCATCACCAGGTCTACACGTATAATCGAACGGTATGCCAGTCTCTTGAGCTTGTGCAGCATCGTTCCTTCCTTGTCCACTATCAACAGTAGCAGTCGAAGTGGAAGTAGAAGTCGTAGTTCGCGTAACTTCGATGGGGACTACTGCTGGTACTACGGTTATTGTTACTCGCTCAGTGAGTGTGAAGGAAGTCTCGATGGCTTGCGTTGCCGTTACTGTTTCTGTAACTATTCGAAGTGCTGAATCTATTGGATCTGGTGTGTCTTGCTCGCTTGGTAGAGTGACGGTTGCTGTGCGGGTCGTAGTAGTCAATGGAGTCACTCCCACAGGTCGACTTTCAGTTCATTCATTATATTAGCACAAGGTGAGTATTGAAAACAATTGACAAAGGGTTGTCACATCTGTCAGCACGTGACAGCGGTGCAGTAGCTGATTAGATATGATGACTGGAGAAACCCACACTATCACGGTCGTCGTCGAAGTAGTATAGATAGTGTCCGTCCCAAAAGTCTGTCTTTTGTCCAGGTTTTGATGTTCGAGTGATACAGGCTGCCTGCCCGACCATCGCTTAGAAAGTGCTGTTGCTGCTGCCGATAGGAATATTCGGGAACAACAGAGCCAGAGCATAGAGAGGCGTCAGTATGTAAGGCACTGCAGGGAGATATAGACAGGACTCACGGCCGAGTTCTGCAGCTCTACAGGTAGCACACGGTGAAGTGGGCTGGAGCTCGAAGGGCGCACTCTGTGCTTCCATAGCGAACAGCACGACTGCTGCGGCCAGAGTGACAAGGGTGCTCGGTATGCGTGCACGGCGATGATGCTTTGAAGTCGAAGCTCTACTTGAAGCAGGCGGCATGATGATAGACTTAGTGAGTAGGAAACAGTCAGTGCATTGCAGCAACAGGCATACACATATGTCAGGAGGCAGCCGCTTGCTTCAACATCCACTCTTTATTTGGTCAAGTCGAAGTTCTTCTTCGGCCTCTTCCGAAAGGACTGTCCAAATAGTGGTCATTATTCAGACGAAGATGACAGCTCAGGACCAATGTGTGGGAGGCTTCTTAACATTGAAGGAGGTAATACATGTTCTGAGAAATATACGTGTATTTGTTCAGGTGGGGGTTACTCGAAGCCGGCACTAAAGAGAGAAACGGTTCTTCCTATACCGTAACGGCCAAATCGGTCATACCAATGTTCCAGTATAACGTGCTTACATGTGATTACTCTGAGAACAGGCTCTCCTCTCCCATCGAACTGGAATTCAGTATGAGATATAACAGCTATACAGCAGGTTGGGTTGAGTTGAGTTATTCTGACTCTCCGGCAGGTGGGAATGGTGGCGGATTTTCACCGATCATGCTTATCCTCAATGGAAAAAGCGGGGGCCCCAACTTTAGCTTTCCTCGCAGTTCCTCTCGCCCTCACTCCCTCCTCAACCTTACGGCTTGCCGACTTACTAGCATACAAGAAGCTTCACATTGTTAGCGACAGGAACACGATAGACACAGTACACCACTACACTACATACACATCAACCATGTCTGTCGTCCAGACGAAGTGCTAGGCGGAGAAGCAGCGTCTTACATCGATAGACCTGCTTCTCCCAGCCTAGTGTACCATGGACGGACAGCAGGAGTCTATGCAGCAGAAGTCATAAACACATATAGATAACACACCCACAACACAACCACAGCAATCTCGATGACAGTGAACACATCAACCCCACCAACAAGCAAACGAAGTCAGACGAGTCCAACTGCTCCGTCTATGCCATTAGCGGCAGGAGCAGTATGGCGAGGACATCAGAGATCTGGCATGAAGAGCTATGATGTCGAAGTGCGCATCATAGGTGTCGATGAGAGTAGCGGGGATGTGTGTGGTGAGTCTTTGCTTCTTACTCCTTATCGTTGCCCTGTTGCATGATGATGCCTTGCACAATGCCCGGCATGACCTGAAGCTGCAATCGGCAATGGAGGCAGAACCCTAACATATGCTGACAAGCTACACACACCCAGGCACACTCACTATCAAGCATCTGCTCCCTACACTCCCTAAAGTAGTCACCTTCTTCGACGGCGAGGTGAGTCTCAGTGTCTCTCTTCGTCACACTTCATCACCTCATCACTTCCCAGCAAGCTCTGGCTGGTCATGCCGACGGACGGACTGGAGGCGACTTCCGGCCGGCTTCAACGGCTGTGTCGGACGCCAACTCGTACATACGCGTGGGCAGGTCGAGCGCTATCGCATATGCTACAAGTCCCGCAATGCTTCGTTCATGGCCTTTTGACTGACTCCGTGCTTGCCATATTCGCTTGCTTTCATATACTTAGATCATAGGCCCTAACCATCACGACTTCGTTACTGACAAATGGGGTGCAAGCGAAGAAGACGACCATGCGCACTGGGATAAATTCAGACGAGATATCTATCTACGAGGCAATCCAGTCTCAGCTAGTGTAGCTCCCAGTGCTTATCCAAGTCCTATACCTACTGCTCCATCAAGCGAGTATGGAAGCGATGATGATGACGACGACGACGACGAAGAAGAAGACGAAGACGCTGGTACCGATGATTATATTTATAGACAGCTTAGAAGGAAGAGACGCCTTGAGAAGAAGAGGAAAAGCTTCAAAGTACCGCCTAATGTCGTATTTATGAGGTTGAAGGAGAGATGTTTCGTCAATGATAAAGAAGGAAGAGATCTATCGGAAGCTAGCTTTGATGGTGAGATCAATTTCTGTCTTTCCACTCGAAGCGGTGCAAGCCATGCTAACACCCTTACTTGATGAATCTGTAGGCTTCTACTACATCGCAGTCGAGCTTAATCCTGCTCCTGACCGTCCTCAACTCAGTATTTCCAAGACTATGCCCTTCGCATCCAGTTTCAGAACTGGTTCAAGTACACCTCAGCAGAGTTTACTGTCAGCTTCAGCCCCTACTGCTTCAGGTTTAGCTTCACGACGTCCATTTGGACCCAGCCTAGTACGAAGCGATTCATACGCTTCTGTCGTAAGAGGAAGGACTGGTAGTCCTAGCATGAGTGCTAGCATCACTTCCAACCTCACAAATTCGGGAAAAGCCGAAGATACAAACACACAATCTGCCATGCCGCAAGCTTGCGAAAACGATCTTACAGACGATACTTCTGCTCTAGCGACTGCTCAACCAATCTATTCGCCTTCGCTAGAAGAGTTTCCTTTTCCTCCACCATCACCTTCATCGCTTCCTTCTTCATTGCCTACCTTCGGATCTACCTTTCACACAATCCCATTCGAAGACACCTTCCGAGCCCGCTCTCGTTCGTCATCTTCGTCACTGCATCGAAGCGTAGCAAGAGCTGGCCTCGCAATGGGCATCGCTGCACTCGCTAGACGCAATGCTGGTAATGCCAGTAACAAATATACGCCAACAACCGAACATGAAGGCGGCAATCGGCTATCTACCAATTTCTACAATGCCAAAACTGGCTATAAAGGACCTTGGGCTCATGCTGTCATGAGGGGTTTCTACTTTACTCCGCCAGCTTCCTTCCGCAATGCATCATTGGCACTCAACAATGCCGCAACTGACGTCGACGCTACTGTCGCTTCAGAAGCAGTTGATGACGACGCCAGAGATACATATCAAGAATTGGAGCTCTTCTACGTTGGGGATGGACTAGGTGCGATGCTAGAAGAAAATGAAGAAGAAGAAAATGGTTCAGGTTTAGATGAATGGGGAAATGCTAAACCTTTGGATGAAATTAAGAAGATCAAGAAAGATCTAATGAGAAGACAGATGTATGCAAGACCTAAAGCGTCAGCTTCTTTCACCGTCATGTGAAAATTGGACAGCATCGAAACTCGGTCCGCTGCCTTGGTCGTTCCCCTTCTCAGTCCGAATATCCAAGACACGTACAATCAGTTGGACTTTGAACGCACCGGCCTGAACCAGGGGTGCGATCTATATATACCCCCCCCCCCCCCATAGCACACCCTCTGCGGGTGGTCTTGGAAAGAAAAGCATGAAAATACGTTTTCTCATTGTGCTCTGTAGCTCTAGTTTGTGTTCGCTGTTTTGACTTCACACAGGTCTGGTCAATGTGTACCTTCCCGAATCACCCGGCTCCTCTCCCGACTTTCCCAACTCTCTCAACTCTCCCAACCCTCGAAACTATGAATCCTCCTCCTCCTGCCTCTTCTGTGTCGCTGCTTTGTCAATAGGGTTCTGACTTCGTCGTTGTATGATAGCGAAGCCATTGGGCGCGGCGATGCATTAATGAAACAGTAAAGTACGCTGCGTGAGTTATCTCAGTTTGTAGAGGCTGGACTGTACTCTGCAGCGAGCCAATTGCGGGCGGTCGCTCGTCGTGGTGTCACGATCGTATAGCTTCAAGATTAAACTGATATGTTACAATAACAAGCTACTACTTAGTACTACATTGTACCTTTGTTATATTGACGTCCTCCGCTCACAGGGCACCCTGTCAGATATAAAGGTAACAAGCTGACATATACCAGGTTGATGTGCAATTGCTCAGCTTTCATTGCCGCGCAATCAATCATCAAGAGGATGTTTCCAAGCTACCCTCCCGTCTCCCCTCATCCAATAATAACTCTTTTCTTTACCTTCAATCCTAGCATTAGCTTCGACTTTCCAATTCCTCTCGGGTTTAACTAATTCTTGTAGTATCCTGGCTATATTCCTAACATCGTCAATACCGGAATGTTGACGACCTTCGAACGGTTCAAGATTTAATGCTTTCAATACTGCTGGTATATTTGGTGTCGCTAGGCCTCTTGTTGTGGGTATAGTAATCAAGGTAGCCGTCTTCGTTGTGGTGATGTAGCCTTCGTCGTCTATTGACTCGCTACCCTCGACCGGGGAAATCACGACGGGTAGCTTGCGAGCGAGATATGCCGTCGCAGATGAGCGCAAATCGATATAAGGACCCTTCAGCCACGATGGCCGTTCGATGAAGGAGATGTAACACTGTTTGGCAACAAAGTCGCGCAGGTCCTGAGTGAAGACAGCAGAGTCAGCGGTGTCACAGGAGGATTGTTAAAAAACTGATTGTACGCACCCATGGACCATCAGTGACCCAAGCTGTCTTGTTGTGCTTCGTGAAGAGCTTGTGAGGTTTGATGAAAGATGCTTTGAACTCCTGAAGGACTTGCAGGAATGTATCTGCTGTATCGATATCGCTCTGTGCAGGCGAACATCAGTATTTCGTTCAACCGGCATCAGGTTAGGCGAGCAGCACATACCTGAGTTATGCCTGTCAACTGCGTGCAGTACGTGGATAGCTTTGGTCTCCATGTTGGTCGTACGAATCTCCTGAACTCATCGACTACTACTAGTTCCCAGTTATGAGGATCGTTCGCCTTGTCAAGCTCATCTTGGCTAGATGTACTGCTCGACGAAGCCGATGAAGACGCTTCTGAGGTACGATCCGAAGCCTTCCCGTTTACTTTGTACTTCCATTGTAGCAGTAAGACAGGGAACTCGATGATCTGCGAAATGTGTGCATGTGATCAGTACAAAGCGTTCGACAGCGAGACTACAGCTATATGGAAGGAGCTTCTCACCTCATTGGGGAAGTCAAAGCGACTGCCTTGACCAGTTACATACTGCTGACACGTAGCTTCGAAGTCGAGCACGCAATAGCTGTCAAAGTCCTGACTTGATGGTCTTGTCGGACGCCAGCTTTCGATGTGCTGCGCTGTGGAAGCAGCTTTCAACCCATCATTGCCTGGAGAGGTGGTCAAGCTCTTCTTTGCGGTTCTCAGACGCTTCTTCAGCACTGCTTTATGCCCTCTTGTATCCAGCTTGAGCGCACCCAACGCTTCTCGAAGTCCATCCACAGTGGCTGCTGTCACTTGCTCCATGCTTTCAATGGCCGGACGCCCTTCACTGAAAGCTTTCAACGAGGGTCACTCCGGCCGTATTGCAGCTGCCAGAAGAGCAGCCTTTAGCTTTCCATGCTTGGTGATTCAGGCTGCTTAATGCCTTGACATGTATATGATGATAATCCGGTTGTCCAGACGCAAAGCTTCAGTGTGTGTGGAAGTGCATGAACAAAACTTGACATTTCAGATATAAACCCTCTTTGACTTGCTTGCAACTTGACTTGGTCAGTGCTTTTCATAGATCAGTACAGCCATGGCATCAACATCAAAGCTCACCATCTACACGCGGGCCAACCCACCAGCTTGGGGCGTCATTGCTTTTGCTGGAGAGCTCGCTGCTCAGTCTGGCTCAGAGGGCGTAGTCACAATCGACTATCAGGACAAAGCTGCGGATGCCACCGAGTCTGTGAAGCTCGAGAGCGGAGGGTGAGTCACATCTACTGGCATACATAAGCTTAGCTTGCTTGCTTACCTTGTCTTGTCTTTCTCAAATTATGCTTACGGGCCTTTCGCACGACTCGATCACCACTTCTCGCTCACTACTATGCACACCATCTACCAGCGCTTCATGCACTGCTCCTACAGCAGTCATCAAGTCTCTAGCTGAAGCTTTCGCTGCTCTTGGTTTCTGCGGTGCCAACAAGACCGAGTCTGACGAGGTAGGTCCTCAGTATCAGACGCTTCGAGTCCAATTATGCACGACTCACCTTTTTCACCGTGTCGTTTCTAGATCAACAAATGGATCAATTTCGCAGAGACCAGCTTCACAAAAACTGCGGACTTCCAAACTGCTTCTGCTGCAGCTGATGCCCTGGACCGACGCCTCACTCTACGGTCCTACATCGTCGGCTACAAGCCTACAGCAGCTGACTTTGCTGTGTGGGGAGCAATCAAAAGTAAGCATCACGTCTACTCAGACTAAAGATGCCTCTAGGCTTTTACTTACCTTTCCATCTCTTGTTTCCAGGCTCGTCCGTCTTCCAAGGTCTACTGAAGCGAAATCTCCATACTCACCTAGCGAGATGGTATTCACACATCGAGTCCCTACCAGCCGTACAGGAGGCACTTGCCGCTTTCGCAACAGCTCAGAAGGAGACAATCAAAGGCAAATCCAAGTCTGCAGCAGCTTCTTTCGAGCTCGGTCTACCGAATGCTGTGCACGGAAAGGTTGTCACTCGTCTACCACCTGAGCCTTCTGGATACCTGCACATTGGACACGCTAAGGGTAAGGGCTATTTGAGCGAGTTTTGTCGATGTTGAATAGCTAACTTAGCTTCTTTCTACCTTTTACAGCCGGTATGTAGCAAGCCCAAACGAGTTCTTGCACGGCAGGCCTTGCTGAGCTAATTTCCATCGCAGCTATCTTGAACAAGCACTTCGCCAATATGTACGGAGGAAAATTCATTGTTCGATACGACGATACCAATCCAAGCAAAGAAAAGGTGAGCAAATTTGACATGCTCTTCTGTGATTTGAAGTTTGCTAATTCAAAGGCTTGCGTAGGCCGAGTTCCAACAAGCTATCATCGAAGATCTAGCAATGATGGGCGTTCACGGTGACCGTGTCACCTACACCTCCGACTACTTCGACGATCTATACAAGCTGGCTGTCGACATGATCAAGAGAGGAAAGGCATATTGCGACGATACGCCCCAGGAGAAGGTAACTCATTTCATTTCTACACGCAACCCTAGTCGAGGCACTGACTCTAATGATCTGTCATCTCAGATGCGAGCCGAGCGCATGGATGGTATCCCATCTGAGCGCCGCGACGCAAGTATCGAGGAGAATCTAGCTCGATTCGCCGAAATGACAACAGGCAGCGAAGAGGGCAGACGCTGGTGTCTACGAGCTAAAATCTCATACGACGACCCCAACAAAGCCATGCGCGATCCTGTCATCTACCGCTGCAATCCTCAACCTCACCACAAGACCGGTGACAGATGGAAGGTCTACCCTACGTATGACTTTGCCAATCCCATCGTTGACTCAAAGGAGGGCATCTCGCATTGCTTAAGAACGAACGAGTACCACGACAGAAATCCACAGTATTGGTGGATGCAGGATGCGCTAGACTTGCCTCGTGTAGAGATTTGGGATTATGGGTGAGCAGGGCATTTTATCGCGTACACGTGGCTCTGCTATGTTTGCTAATATTCTCTTCTTCCGTCCTAAGCCGCATTAACTTCGTCTATACACTCCTGTCCAAGCGAAAGCTGAAAGCGATGGTCGAGGAGAAACATCTCGTGGAAGGATGGGATGATCCTCGATTCCCTACTGTCCGAGGCATGCGCCGTAGAGGTCTCACTATTGAGGCTCTCACGCAGTACATGCTTGCACAGGGACCTTCGCAGGCAGTCACCAGTCTGGAGTGGGACGGTATCTGGTCGATGAACAAGAAAGTCATCGATCCTATCGCACCTCGATATGTCGCAGTACTCAAGAAGGATGTGTAAGTCTCACACCAAGTATGAAGTCACTTTCAAGCTCAAGCTAACGTCTGCCCATAGTGTTGAATGCACTGTCACACGAGAGGATGGCACGCCTGTCGTCGAACACACGATGGCAATTCCCAAGCACAAGAAGAACCTCGACTTGGGCAACAAGACAACCACATACGCACCGAAGATGTTTATCGAGCAAGCGGATGCCGTCTCTTTCGAACCAAATGAGGAAGTCACCTTTATGGACTGGGGCAATGCTTACATCTTGAAGGGGACGACCAATGACACTCCCATCAAGACTTTGGATATCCAGCTTCACCTCGAGGGAGACTTCAAAAAGACCTCAAAGAAGGTCCACTGGCTAGCCATCTCCGAGAAGGCTCCTTTGGTCAACGTCATCTTGAAGGACTACGACTTTTTGATCACAAAGAAGAAGATTGAAGAAGAGGACGACTGGACGGACTTCATCAACCCTGTTACCGAGTTTAAGGAGGAGGCATACGCAGACGCCAATGTTAGACAGGTAAAGAAGGGAGATATTATCCAGTTCGAGCGAAAAGGCTTCTATATCTGCGACAAGGATCTCAGCGAGGATAGCAAGGGCACCATGGAGTTCATCTTCATTCCTGATGGAAAGGCTGCCACGACGTCGCTCAAGTACAAGGTTGCAAAGATTGAGAAGCCCATTGTACCTAAGGCATAGGAGCTTGTTCTAGACAACAACAATATTGAAGGCAAAACTGACTAAAAGAACCCGACCATAGGTCCGAGTCGCTCTCCCATTTCCAGTTGACAGCCCATACTTGTCACCGGATGACCATACCTTGCCCTCGGAGCATCAGGTACTCCTGCTCTGCACCAGACGAGAACGACTTGAGCAATTCGCTGTGAGTTTGAGACTTTGTCAGCGGGGCCTGGAAGTTCCGTAGGTGAACGATCAGGGGTAACTTACTAGATGTCCGCATTATGGTACCTCAGGCGACTCTTTGGATCAGTGTAGGGTGCCTCCAGTCCTGTGATGTCACAGTATTTCTTCGCAGGCCGAAGTGAAGGAGGAGCTTCGTACTCATGGTCTGACAAGGTCATAGCGGTCTGTTAGCCAAAAGATGCAAGCATACTAGACCAGGTCCGTCTGCGACTCCTCGCTTACAGGCTATGTATTCCTCTTTGCGGACGACTTCTGGTTCTACGAAGCTTGCTTCAGCAGCCGCAGCGGCTTGTGCAGCTTCGTCGTCTACATCCATTCCATCTACGGGTGTCCCAGCTGCGGTGACAGACTGCGAAGCTGCTGTAGCTGCCGCGCGAGCTTTCTTCTTCGGCTTGACGTAGCGCTCTCGCTCAAGCTGTACGATTTGTTTTGCCGTCTTCACACGTCTATTACCGGCTATCTTCTGTGCGTAATTTGGATTCTTGAATGGTCTTGGTGCATCGGCATAGTTGAGTTGCTCGATCAAGCTCTGTTCGGATATCATGTATGCTTTCAGTATCAATGCATAAGCGAGAGACACTACGACAGCCACTCACGCTAACATCGGGAGCTGGCGTATCATCTGAGCTACCCTCACGCGGTGTCGCTGCTGCTGACGATTCTGCAGCCGGCGTGGCCGACGTCGAACCTGGCGCAGCGCTTCCGCCTGTTGCCTTCCTGACGATTCGGACAGTCGACGGCCTGCACGGGTAGAACGGCAACTGTCAGCCACATCGCACCTCAACCAAGGTGGAGCTAGCGTACATCGTCAAGCTTGAGCGCGACCGGCCCGCCCGACGGCTCCCTTCAACGGTCTAATGCGAGAAAAGAACGATGTTGGACAAAAGTCAACGAAGAAAGGCAGTTGCGTGCAAATGATGCCACGAGCAGGCGGAGGATCAGAGCATGCTGAGAATGTATTCAGTAGACTCGCAACGGGTCATCGTTGACTAGTCCACCCAAATATGCTTTCTTTCACTTCCCCGCTCGTTGAAGCCTGCGGCTGCTTTCCGGGTCCCATCAAAATGCTTTCAGCTGCAGAACAAGCAGCAGATGCTCTTGTGTACATGGGTGTACGCACGATTGCACTTCTCACGAGTACACATTCCGGGTGTCATCTCATACCAGGGGTTCGAAGAAGGCACGGCCTTGTCTCACTGACCGTCTCCTGCCATTTATTGGTTTATCGCGACGTACCTGTCAGACACTCCGCCGGCAGACACACGGCCACTCAACCGAAGAGTGCCAATCTACACATTGAGGCTACTCTGCTTGACTTCCTTCTCATCCGTTCATGTGTTGTTCTACAGACCAGCCGCTTGTCTCGCGGATCCTCGTCAGCGCTAACACACACTTTCGTCTGACACTAGCGATGACCGAGACGCGTCAAACCGCCACGGGAACAGGTCTACTCGTATGTATGATGGTTTCCCTTCTCTAGTTTGGACCTGCTGCTAAACATAGCAGTCCTTTATTGCATACTTTAAGGTATAAAAGCCCTTTCTGTGACGTTCATCGAGGCTGTAAAGTCACGACTATGAATTGAGGGGAGAATCTTGTACGCCACATTCACATCTCTGCTTCTTTCATCTGCACAATCCCTCGAACAAGCTTGCAAGCTGATCGTTCAAAATCACCACACCCACCAGCTGCGTCGATGCACCTCCAGGTCTCAAAAACAATATGAGCTACCACAACGACCGGCCACGTCTGCCGCCTCTACGTGAAGCACTGGGATACGATCTCGACAAAGGTAAGCTGCTATGACTCACTTCTTGTAAAAGTTGGACATTAAGCCGTTGTGTATGACAGGCGGTCCTCCCAGCACGTTGCCACCGCTTCCTCCTCCTTCAGCACGGAACCTTAGACATGCGCAGAGTTATGCTCAGCTACCTCGGGCTGGGCCTTCATCGCAATCCTCTTCCAGTCTCTCCAGTCTTCCGCCTGCTTCCTTTTCCTCTACACGTAGGCTAGGTCCTTCGATGTCCACTCTGGACCTTCGAAGGCCAGGCCCTCCGAAAGCTCAGGAACCGACGCCTGGGCCGCCGCCTCCTTCATTACATCGCCGCAGCTCTTCGCAAAGACTCAATGCAGGATTTGGAGGGTTTCCACCCACTCCAGCATCAGCAACCAACACAGGCTTCGGGACTCTTGGCAGGAGCGGGTCTTTCGAACCCTTTTCCACTTCTAGCTCCAGCCACGAACACCCGCATACCGCTGGACAATACCCGACACCTACCTCTTCGAGAACATACACCACTCACACTCCCACGCAAGCTGAATTTGGACCGCATTCGACTCCATATGGTACAGGCAGCCTGACCCAGGGCTATGGCCTGCCATCATCTCCAGGCGTATCCGGGCAGCTGGCTGGCTTCCATCTTACAAGTCCATCCCATTCTAGATCCTTCGCAAATACTTCGCCTTCCACTTCAACCAGTCTGCATCACGCACGCTCGGCTTCGGGCTTGCGACATAGCCATAGCCAAGACCGCCGATATGAAGCGACGGATACCCCAGGTCATCAAACGGGTATGGGCCAAGCTGCGCAACGCCAGTCCTTCAATTCTGCACTTCAGGCTTTCTACGAGGAGGAACCGCCTCCTACTCCCTTCTCAAGCCGACCTTACCCTATGCGCAATACTTTCAGAAGGCACAGTAGTGAATCATCGTTGAACTCGCAGGACATTGGTTCAGAGTCGCACAGCGACCAGCCGCGACACAGTACAGCAAGTCCAGATCACAACATAGATCCCTTTGAACCTCGCCCTACCCACGGCTTCTCTGCTCTAAACAGTCCTCTTTCCTCTCTCACCTCTCAAAGTCAGGACACAGGCCTGCGTCGCCAGCGCAGCACAGCTTCGTATCCCAGATCTAGGCGGTACTTGCGTCCGCCCAGTCGATTGGAAAACCTGATAGCAAGCAGCGGCATGTTAGATACAATCTCAGGAGACTTAGGGAGCTTACCTCCCCCACCTCCGCTGGCCCAACCTGCAGGCCGTAAGACGTGCGACATCTGCGGGAAGATCTTTGCTAGACTGAGTGCTCTAACGACACACATGCTCACACATGCAAGTACAGCAATTTTGTCCACCTAGCAGCCATACTGACTGTCCGTTTTCAACAGACCGGCGACCGCCCGCATACCTGTCAGATCTGCGGCAAGAGTTTCAGTGTGGCATCGAACCTGCGACGGTAAGGGCACGTCTCACAGAAGCTCCCAGGAAGCGAGTGCTGACCGTACATTTGCAGTCACCTCAAAATCCATGAAGCATCTATGCTCGGCGTGGGTCCGTTAGGCTACCCATGAAGGTGGCTTACATGTGTAAAACAAATTCGTCTCATTAACATTATTGGTCATTGTATGGCTATCTTCCACATTCAAATTGTTCTATATATACCATGGATAAGATTGACAGGGTACTGATTACCGCTAAGGGGATGCATATGGGATCATGTCGAAAAAGCGTTCATAGAGACATAGCACGCCTAAAGCCGGAGCTAGCCTCCCTCTGCGTAGCTCTGCCTCGAGCATCCTCCATCTCTTCGAAATTATCAGCTAACGCTCTGAGTCCGTTACGCGGGTCGAAAACCTTTTGCCGTGGCGATTTCTACAGAAAAGAGAAAAGAATAAATACAAGTCGAGCGCAAGACCCAGGTGAATACAACTTACAAATGTATAACCTTGGAAAGCCAACTGCTTTCTAACGTGAAGCAGATGCTTGCCGTGCACTTTGTCTCGAAGCATTGGATCTTTCGTTGCTTCCGCCTGTCCAGGTTGTGCATCGGGTGCCGCTATGATAGTAGGTCAGCTCAATATCTGTCCCTACTTTACAGTATGCAAGACTTACGCAAGGGCTTATCTTCGATGTCATCGTCAAAGTAGCGAGTATCAGAAGGATTGCGCAATTGAGGCTTGAAAGGCGGTGATTGCAGATGAAGGGTCGCAAAGTCTATCTCTCGGAACCAAGGGTGTGCTTTGATGTCTTCTGTTCCATCTGCTAGTCCCGTAAAGCCTGGAGCGGGGCCCATGAAGCCAGACCGACGCTGCTGGACAACCACGGCATTTGGACGAATGGTACTCGGCGTAGTACGCGAGCCTAGTCTTTCCTCTCGTTCGCATATTAGCCGACTTATCAGGTCCTGAGCATCCCTTGAGGCTCTAGGCTTGTTCGGGAACTTCAAAGACTGCCGCCAGGTGAGGATTTTCTGACGAGTGACGTGACGCGACTTGGAAACGAATGGAGGGAAGCCATACAAACCTGGTGCAGCTAAGGGTCAGCCATAAGCTCGTGATCGCACAGGATGCACCCGCAGGACCCACATTCAAACATAATAACACCCAAAGACCACCAGTCACAGGACTGATCGTACCCAGTACCCCTGATGACTTCTGGGCTCATATAGGAGTTCGTCCCAACAACGGAGTACGCGAGCTTCTTGCGATACTTGTCGCGTATAGTAAGCAACCCTCCATTTGCGGTCTTCTCGTCATCTTCATTGGCATTGGGAAGGTCGACCAAATTTACGCCGCTATATGCATTATTCGTGCGTCTTCGACTGTTTATCACACTTCCTTCTTCGAGGTCTATACCATGCTTTCGAAGAAGCTGGCGACGTTGTTCATCATAATATGCCCCATCATGAGACCAGTGCAGATCTGTAGCAAGCCCGAAATCGCTGAGCTTGATGTGACCATCTGATGAGAAGATAAAGTTGTCCGGCTAGCCCAACGCGTCAGCTGCTGGGAAGGTGGTGTCCAGACAGATATGAACCTGTCTTACCTTGATGTCACGATGTATATAGCCTAGTTTGTGCGCTTCTTGTATAGCCAAGACCATTTCTGCGATGTAGAACTTCGCAAATCCCTCCTCAAAGGTGTCCTTCTCGATAAGCAAGTTAAGAAGATCTCCGCCGCCCATATACTCCATGACAAGGTACAGATGGTCCACATCCTGGAAAGAGTAGACCAGTCTGACGATCCATCTGCTGCTGGCCGAGCTACTTGCGGCACTCATGACGTCCCTTTCGGCTCTCACGTGCCCCTCCTGCCCTTTGCGTAACATATCCGCTTTCCGCAATTGCTTCATCGCATATAGCTCTCCGCTACCTTGCTCCTTGACCAGCGAGACAACTCCAAAAGCACCATGTCCTATGGTCTTGATCTTGTGAAATGAGTTGACTGTTACTCGAAGCCGCATATTCCGCAAATGTTCAGTCTCCGAAAGTGTCCAAGCTGATCTGATCTTGCGTCGCTGAGCATCAGACATATTCGCTGAGGCGAGCTCACGCTCTAGAGCTGCTCTTCTTTGGTCTCGGTCTCTGGGCCTCTTCAATATGCCGTAGTAATGGTTCTCGAGGTAGATCTTTGTAGCGACAGACCTTTCTACGGTCTCCAACGAAGGCTTAAAAGGTGCATTTGCATTGCTTGAGGTTGAGGCTTCTGCTGAACCAGCTGGGAGAGGAGCACGGATAGGGTAAGAAGACAGGCCACCAGGCGAGACTTGCTCATTGTCGCGTTCACTTTGATTCTCTAAAGCTTGCAAAGCATCAGCAGAGCGAATGACGACGGTATTACTGGTGTTGGCTCGGATAGTAGGTGGTGGCGGAGGAGGCAAGAAAGGTCGGTATGGAACGTCTTCGTGTACAATTACCACGTCGTCCATCGGATCTTGTAGTCCAGTTGGCATGGGAGAAGCAGGTGGTAGACCTGGGGTAGACGCTTCATGCGGCAAAGTCGATGTTGGACTATGCGAGCCGTGTACTGCTCGATCCGTGAATAGACTTATGAGAGAATCAGGGTTGGCGTTGACAACTTTGAGAGATCCTTTCTGCTGTTCCTCGTCTAGATTAGCTTGCACTTGGGCAATTGCTCTGGTTCGGGCCCGTAGTCTTGCGGCGTCTTTGATAGCTGCCACCCAAGCAGGTTCTGATAAAGACTCAAAGCTTCAGCGCGATTTCAAGTAAATTGACGTTCCTCGCAAGCCGCTGACATACCTGCTAGCTTTCCTTTTCCATCAGTACGCCAGCGTGTAAGCAGCTCTGCCGCTTCTTCAGCGTCAGAGGCATGGGCAAGATGCCTATGTCAAAGTACGTTAGCCATACTGTCAGGGTATTGTTTTGTACATTCGGACTCACGCAAATCCAGTCGGCTTTCCTATCATATCTACGCTGATCCGTCTGTACCCTTTCGCCTGCGGTGGCGAGAGTGTTTCTTTGCGATTCTGATAGACTGGACTCGTGACTGCTCGTCCAGCAGGAGGCAAGACAGGTCTATCACCCATCCAACCTTGACCATATTCCGCTTCGGGTGAGTCCGGACCTGTGGTCGCATAAGGTGCCATCGACAGCAGATCAAAGAATCCCTTGTGCAAAAAAACAGAAGCCCCTCCTTTTGCAAATGTTCTCGAGATTGTGCTCTGCTGTTGCTGCTGTGGTATAGATGGTAAGTCTTGTGGCTGATTACGCGTCCATGGCTGAGCATATGATGCACCGGTCGCAGTGATGGCATGAGGACGTCCATATCCTAACCCCTGTCTGCCAGGCATGAGTGCTGAGGGCAAATGAGCAGCACCGGGCGGTAAGCCTTGATAAGGAGATGAGGAGGGAAGTTGAGCTGGGAAAGAGCGAACTTTGGAGATTGATGGACCATAGCTTGCTGGATACTGATAGGGCGTTTCCTGAGCAGTTGGTGGGACAGGTAAAGGCCTCCTAGCTGGAGCCACGCCTGGAGAAGCCATTTGACGGGGTCCAGCTGGACTATCTACGGCGGTTCGGGGTGCGGTGGGTACTTTGGGAGGTAGACAAGGTGGTGTTGTACTCGAGCTATTCTTGTCTGAGAGTTGGGTAGCCTCGGTGTTGCCCGGATTGCCAGTGTTCACGTGCTCGTTGATTGCCACGCCAGGATCACCACCAGCGGTAGCGACACTAGTGATGTTGAGGTGTCTGGACAGTAGTTCGTCTACTTGAGTACTGAGCGTTGAGCCAGCTTCACTTCTTAATGTCAGATGCAGAGCAGAGTTGGTATTGTCTACGATAGGAGGCAAAATAGCGGGTGGAGGAATGCGATGAATGTGTCGATGCTTTGAAGAACGTAGGAGTGACGAGGCTGATGCTGGACTGGCACTAGGTCTTGTTGTTGTGGGCGAAGGACGGATATGAGGACTGACGCGAGATGCTGGTGTTGACGGTGATGTGGAGGTACCTGCTATAGGTTGCTTGATGGGAGTGCTTGGATATCCAGCTGGATTAATGTATGGCATCGAAGGGCGGCCTGAAGCTGGAGGTGACGGACAGATGAAACGAGGAACGGGGTCGGCGTGACGAGGCTGAGAATGCCGGTTGAGGCATGCAATACTGAAACCTGATTAGGCACTGACCTGCTCTTGAGAGGGGAACAGAAACAATTGAGTTCAGCGGTTGGATTGACGGTACAGCATGACATTGTTGGACCTGAACTGGACTGCGAATGCATCACTTCCGAGGAAGGGACAGGTCGCAAACAATGGAAGGAAAGAGGGGTTGTAGAATAGAATGCCTTTAGTTCAATACTTGCGTAGCCATATTCACGCTTTTCTTTCTTTCTATGCGTTGATGCAAGCTTGCAACTCCGCCCCAAGGGGAAGGACACTGCATGACAGCAGGCGAGAGAAGGTGGAATAGGGAAGCTGTTGCAATGTCTGCATACTATGATGCTGCTCCTCTTGATTTGATGTGGATAATCCCCTACTTTACCATACTGCTCGAAGCGAGATGAACCGAGAAGAGAAAGCTTGCATCTCGCGAGGAAAGAAGTTGCGCTCTTCCGACAGTCCAATGTCGAAATGGGTGGCAACGTTAACATCGAATAGATACCTGACATTTTCGTAAGAGAGGCAAGCGGGCTGCTAGGCTATAAGTACTGTACTGGTTTGTCACTTCGCGATGTACTATCAGTGTCTGTACTGTCTTGTATACTACAAATCTACTGTAATCAGTGTGAACTGATGGAACAGAAACCGTACTTATAGTTAAGCTACAATGTGTGTGCATATTGCGATACATGCTATCATTGCTGATATTTACTGTTGACTGTGTGTTGTTTGTGTATCAGTCCATGCCCACAGCGAGCTTTCTTTCCCCAATCTCGACTCTGAGCATTTGTGCTGTCGAGGTAGAGTGACCAGGGAAGCAAGAAGTGGAGGAAGAAGAGCAAATGGGAAAATCAGCTTCTTCATGCCCTCCCAGTATTCACACTAGAAAAGGAAATGTCAGACTTACCTCTGCCTTCTAATCTTCCTTGCATATCATAACCGTGATGCGTAAATATAGCATCCAATTTCGTTTCTGCCTCTTTGAATTTAGCAGACCAATAAACTTTATCACCAACTTTTGAAGTTCCAGATTCTGCTTCTTGCACTTCTAGTATGGCTCCATATAATCTAGACAGAGCATTCAAGTATGTATATGCTTCATCCAAGTGCGCAGTTGAATTTTCAGCTTGAGAGAGGTATTTCCTTGCGGTCTTGAAATCTTTCAATGTTATATAGCAAGCTCCAAGAATAGTTTCGCATAATCTGATCTCTTCCGGTGTCTCTAAGAGGGCTGGCTTTGCTGTCATATACCCCTCTAGACGGCTGACTAGAGCTTCCAAGCTTTCTCGCGGATAATGGGCGAATTGATTCCAGAACAGTGATAATTCAAGCGCCATCGAAATAGTAACACTGTCGAACCATTCAGTACCCGATCCTCCTGCTCCTCCATTATTCCTCGCTGCTGCTGCTGAAGAGGGCAATCTACCATCTTCAATCCACCGTTGCGTTTTAGCAGTATAGAATTTGATTCTCTTCTCAAGATAAACTTCACTTGAGGGAGG
This sequence comes from Cystobasidium sp. 2NF920, assembly GCA_023628255.1. Taxonomy (NCBI): domain Eukaryota; kingdom Fungi; phylum Basidiomycota; class Cystobasidiomycetes; order Cystobasidiales; family Cystobasidiaceae; genus Cystobasidium; species Cystobasidium sp. 2NF920. Next base: position 112,048 of record JAMALA010000020.1, read on the forward strand.
TTGTCCCATAAATTTCTTCCTATTGAAACCAAGTGGTATTTTCGCGTATAATTCTCTCATTTTCATCTCTTCTTTAGGTGTTCTAGATTGTATTTCATGCAAGCATGAAGCTGCAAGAGCATAATATGTAGTATGAGACCATGAATTTAGATCAATCATCTTTAAGAAACCTTCTGATGCTTCGGCGTATCGACGTAACGATAGATGAACCCAGCATAATTCGTATTGCAAGGTCGAGGTCGCTTGTCTGAAACCAGAGGGACGAGAGAGACCTTCTTCCAGTTGTATAGCGGCTTCTTCAACGTGCCCTTCTAAACGGAGAAGCTTTGCTTTGTTCACTAGCCATAGCTTGCCATGTGGATGATTCTCTATCGCTCGATCCGATACGGCGTGACATGCATTGATAAGGTGCTTGCGGTCGGATTGCCATCCACTGCTGACAAGGATGGAGGTGTAGTCTAGTGAAAAAAAAAAAGTCAGCGGTCCCTCGATATATCTGCAGCTTCCTCAAAATTTTCGACTCACAGCTGACTAACGCTAAAGAGGCAAACGAGCCATGTACATCCGTTCCGGTCAACGCAGCTACCTCGAGCAACTGGATTACACAAGGGAAACCAGGTACGAGATCAGTCTCCAACACCCCTCATTCTGTAGACTCGGACGCTGCAAAGTGAAACATCGACCCACCTTCAAAGCCTTCTTTCTATCACCCGAGCCATATCCAAGCCAACTAAACATCTTCCTAGCTTTAGGCGGCATAAGAGCGAATACCAATTCAAAGATAGCATGACCAAAAGCGCCTCCAGAAACTACGAATGAAGTAATAGGATTTTGTGTCCATTCAGGTTTAGGGAATGAATTACTAACTATTTCATTTGAATTTTGTTCTAATTCGTCGTTCGGTGGTGTTATGACGCGTAAACTTGATCCTGCTGAATTTGGTAAGGAAATAGCACTTCCATTCACTCCTCCTCCTCCTCCTGCTGCTGTATTGGCTGAAGCTTCGTGCTTATTGCTCGAACTTGTCAATGACGACATACGTGACCGTGTAGATTTACCACTATTTAAAGCTTGCAAATCCGCCGCCGACTGAGTTTTAGCAGGTACCGAAGCGCCTCTCAATCTAAAACCCCAACCTGAGGAAGTCGCCTTTTCCTGTTGTTGTTTCTCAATAGAAGCCAGTTTCATAGCATGACTTAATTGAGAAGTAGTATAACGATGATTTAAATCTGCAATTATAGAGGAAACACTTGCTGTTGATGAAATATCGGATGGAAAAACGGCCTTGTAGATTGAGGTAAAATGCTTGAATGCACTGTTTAGCTTCCATACTGCTTTCATGTATTCTACGTAGCTTTCGCCTAGTATGTGGAGGAGCTATTCATGCATATTTTTGTCCCATTCATAATGGGGTCCGAGGTATATTTCGGAGCAATGGAGGCCGCCACATGATGATAAAAGAGGAAGGAAAAGGAAAAGAGATTCAGTGACTGTTTTCAAGGAGCTTCTCTTTTTCTTCGGTTATTCGCGACTTGTACTCACAGCTTGAGCAGCCGCCAAATCTGCAATAAGGACTTCATATTCCATTCCATTCTGATTCCACCACTGACCGGCATCTTCTTTCTCACTAGTATGAATTGCATGTTTATGTTTTCTAGCACTTTTTTCAGCAACAGCGAGAGCATCCATAGAAGCAGTTAAACGTTCATCTTCCATTCCAACAGCAGCAGCTAGGAAATCACATATCCCCAAACCCGCAAGTGCAAATGGTGAATCGTCCCCTTGGTTTTGTAAGGTTGTCCGTGCTCCCTCGATGTTGTCGTCCATTAACATGTGTAACCCTACTTCTGCAGCTAGTAATTGTTCTTGGTTGGCTGTCATCTTGCTGCTACTACCGGTAATTGACGGAGGCTTGCTTGACGATGATGTTGAAGAATGACCGAACAGCATGGCGAATAAGTGGATGGAACAGTCCACCAGTGCATATGCTGTTCCTCAAGACAGTAGAGCCAAGCAAAGAGAAGAGCAGGTGGAAGATAGCTAGATCTTTTGCTTGATTGTTTCGTCGTCGATGCGGGTGGTATACGGGCTTTCCCCTCTTAAAACAGTAGAAAATGACGAAGCTTTGTCGGAGAAAGGCTGAGCTTGCGTATAACTGGGGGCTTTCTTGAATGCCTGCTATAGATAGATATACCTGGGTTGAGCCAGGCTGCGCGTAAGGTCAGTTGAGCGTATAATGAGCTGAGCACGCTTGACTATGCTTTGCTGAATGGCATGGATGGATGTCGGTATCGATTCAAGCGGGCTGGTCTGCTTCAAAGGCACAGAGAGAGGCGATCGACGGTACTTATGACACAGAGGCACAAGGTCATGTCTTAATCTTATCATTGTGTATATGATATTGCTACAGTAGATCATTCGTGTGTGTCTAACTTCGTACATACCCTTGCTACTTGATACTTACACTCAATAATAATAAGCTACATTTCAATCACACTGATGATGATTCTCGATCACGTCCCTAACTTATGCCCAGCATGTCATTTGAGAGTGTTTTCGTGTATAGTGTTCAAGAGATAGGTAGTATTGTCCTAGTAGAGTGGATATTGATGTAGATGGTCTGCATTGTATAGTGAGCATTAGCATCGACCTTTAAAAGAATACAAGATACGACGTGGACTCACGCATATCAGCCAGCAGTGACACACCGCGCAGCAGGATGACGGTAGCGACGAGGATGACTGGAACAGCGAGCAGGATAGCGGGCCAAGGAGGAGCGCAGCAGACTGTGACGCTGGTGGTGGTAGTAGCGAGTGATGCTGTCGTATCTTGCTCTCGCTCCTTCGTATACAGTGGCAGTCCTCGAGGTCGTGCTGAATAGGTTGCAGTGAGCATTGTTGCTGTGCTGTGCTTTGTGTTTACGCGGGAGTGTGTGAAGAACTGGTGTATATGCGAGGCACCCAGTGAGTAGATGGAAGTGTAGAGGAGGAAAGGCAGTAGTAGTACCTTCACTTCATGGTTCTATTCTGTTCAGGCGTACCCAAGAGACTTCTTCCCTTGCATAGCCTTCTTCTGTGCAGATGGAAGCGACCCGGCTCCAGCTTTACTCTTTGTTCCTGTTCTCGAAGCTCCAGCCTGGGGCTCATCTACTCCGCCACCGACGTATCTCACTTGAGTAACCGAGAAACACAAATGGGAAAGATCGACCATTCTGAATGAACAAGGCAGTACGTACGTACTTTCTGCGGGATGTCACTACTACGTCCTGGACCGCCAGTAGGAGGAATACCGGCACAGAAGATAATGTGACGGAGGTAGATACCGCAGGCATTGACACAAATCACCACCCTCTTATGTATCTTGGCCTGACCAAACACCGCCCAAATACCACCTTTGGCTACGGTACCTCTTGCGACAGATGCTTTGTATCGCACGGTCTTGTTTATTAACACAACAGGTCAAAGACAAGTAGCCTAGCTACCGTAAAAGAACAGCGGCGCTCCTAGCCGAGAACCAGCTAGCTTCGCCCACCTCGCTGCCATCAGCCGCGGTACCATCGAACTTGGGAAGCAGCACGGAGAGGAAAGCATTTGATCTATTCCTGCGGGTCTTGCATGCACGCGAAAGTTAAGGATTTCTCGCTGATAGCAGGCAATCTTCGCAACATAGTCCTGATGGCATATCTAACAACGTCCATACTAGTGGCTGTGATCCGTTCAGGACCATGGCCATTTTACTGAATTCTCAAGCCACCTGCGTGTAGCGCTGTCAGATCAGAAGACTTGTGTGCCTTTGCGAGAGTTGAAGGTGGTCCGGAAGTGAAGAGCAGTGTAATTAGATGCGTACCGCAGCCGCTTTCTGAAACAAGCCACATGATGGTGTTTCATGCATGAAGAGAAATCATTTCCTGGAGAGATATAGCATACAATACGTCAGCATTAGTTACTATTGTGGGAGCACTATCGTGTTGACCATTAGTCTGGCAAACAATAGAGCTTATCATTAGTAGGACAATCCAATCAAACTCCAGTCGACTCCGCGCAACTATTATACAAGGGTCGGGGTCTGTCTCGACCAAAGGAAGGCGAATACATCACACAAAATCATTAGTTGGAGTTGCGTGAGCAATTTGATGCGACTTCTTGACTGTAGCGCGAGAGTAATGTCCAGTTTACAGACAAACTGCTTCTTCGTGGTCTCGTCGAAGTCTCAAATAGTAGCATATTGAGGTCTATAAGCTTCAGGATCGCTTCCATCCGACATTTCACTCTTGATTTCCCATTCGTCTCCTCTTATTGCCGCAGTATGTATATCTTTCGTATGTACTCGTTGATGCTTGCCTCGAATTGGGTGACTTCTGAAACTTGCTTCGACAGTCGGAGGAGAATCAAGAGCGAACCTTTTACGGTAAGTTTGTGAAATAGTAGTTGATCGATGTTATGGTACGGATCGCAATGGAGAGAGTCAGCTCATATGGCGATATTGGCTACACATGAAGCAATGAGCTCACCATCCATTCAAGTAACTCCTTGTACCATTCTCATGCACTGTAGCTCCAAATTCGCCAGCTGTCTTGTCGTGTATGATAGCATGCTGCTGGTTCTGCCGCGCTTCCATTTCATCCACTTCATCGTCATCGACGCCTCTGACAGCAGTAGCACCACCTCTAGATCTAGTGCTCCATCTCTCTTTCCACTGTAGAGGTCTTTCATTTGTACCATGACCACGATGAGCTGAAGTGAGCTGCTCCATGCCTGTTTTGGTATTGACAGTGCTGCGCGGTACCATCGAGCGGACGCGAAATGTGAAGCGAAGTATGAGGAATAGGAAAACGGCGAACATGAAGCCGAAGACACAGCTTAGCACAATGATGAGGACTGTAGTGTCGGATGCCATGGTGTGTATAATCTGGTGACGAGTAAGGAGGACGTCAAGCATAGGTGTCCTGCACCGTCACGACCTTTGGCCAAAGCTTGCTTGGATGTTCATCCTGCTCCGGTCGCCACACAGCTTGAAGAGGCACGTGACTTGAAATGGGATCTGCTGAAAGCATGGACAGAGATGGAGACATGAATGCGATATTCATGTTCCAGCTCTGTACATACCTCATTTCAGAAGATCCGCCTCTAAAGGTTGAGTCACACGAAAGCGCGCACCTTGGAGTGCACGGGGACTGACGTCCACTTGGTCCGAGAGCAGAAGTCTTTGCAGAGGCCATGTCAACTACGATAGGGAAGAGAGCAAGAACTGTGTGAAGTAGATTGATTATATGCATGTTTTTTCTATTGCATTGCACTTGAGCGTACAAATACACAAGTCGTAAAAAACCGACAAGACAACGCTTTGACAGAAAAGACAAAACGAAAAGAGACAGAGATATCACAATCTAGGAATGAGAATTAATACCATCTAGCTGTCTTCTAATTGTTGAAACGGTGTAGAGTCGCAACTACCGAGTGCTATAGAACTGAAAGCACATGGGCAGGACTGACTACGTATGGAGATGAAAGGAGAGTTTGGAAAGTATTGACTTTATAGCTCCTCATCGGTGAAGACCTCCTCACCACGTTTGCGGCGTGCCATACGGTCCTTCTTGGCTTTTCTTGCATCCTTGGATGTCAGTGTCTTCTTCTTTGTTGGCGCGGCAATCTTGTTACCCATAGCATCGAAGTGTTCTTCCTCTTCATCCTTCTTGCCGTCAATTCTTGGTCCGGATCCTTGTCCCTCAACCCAGTTGTGGCCGGAAGCGACAAGGTAACCGTTGCTCATTGCCCAAACTTCCTGGCAGAGACTTTCTGAAAATTCCCTGTCTAAGAACATGAAGAACAAGAGTCAGTACGATGTAACAGGGTTTATTTTTCTTAAAAAGGTCAAACGTACTGTGTGTAATAACTAAAACGCCTCCCTCGAATGACTTCAATGACTCGATGAGAGCAGCTAGTGATTCTCTGTCGAGATAATTTGCTGTTGAAGGTAGAAGATGGTCAGTGGTCGGTTGGTGGCGAAACGGCGAGCAAGAGGAATTCTAAGCTTACTAGGCTCATCAAGAATGACGACGTGAGGTCTGCGCCATGTAGCGGCAGCAAGGACGACCTTGACCTTTTGTCCACCGGATAGACCACGCATGGTATTGTGTGTGACGAACTCGGCTTCGAGACCGAAGTCGGCCATGTGCTTCTCGATTTCCTTTCGGACGAGAGGTCGGAGTAGACCAAGACGTTGAGCTTCACGAGTATCGACCTCGAGGACCTTCTTCTCGAAGCCTCTAGAGATGAGCTCGTCTCTTGACATCCAGATGTTCTCGGATGAGGACATGGCCTTGAATGAGATTTCGTACTCGTAAGATTGCTTGAGCTTCTTTCGTCCAACAATCTCGTCAATGAGACGCTTGGCACCTTCAATGATGACAACACCACCTTGCTTCATCTTCTCGGCTTCCTCAGCGGTAATCTTGCGGGACTCCTTGTTGAGTTCCTCGAGATCCTCACCGGTCTGGTATCGCCACAACAGGTACTCTAGAGGAGTCTTGTCGAGATGGTGATCAATGTGGTGGAAAGCGTGCTGGGCGACGTAACCAATGACCAAGTTGGGATGCTTCCACACCTCACCTTGTTGTGATTCAGTCTCACCGACAAGGAGTTTGACGAGTGTGGATTTACCAGCACCGTTGGGTCCGAGGACGGCAACACGAGATGAAAGAGAGACTTGGAGTGTGACATCGTGTAGCTGAGGCTTGGCGGAACCAGGATATTGGAAGGTAACGTGTCTCATCTTGAGGAGTGATTTCTCCTTGGTCTTAACACCTTCGAGCAGAGGTGGGTCTGGGAACTTGAACTGGTAGTCCTCAGCAGGGTTGAGCTCGTAGTATGCCTTGGCAGCGGGGACGTGCTTGACGAAGGCCTCGAGGTTACCCGGGTATCTCTTGATCTTGAATCGGTCAAGGTGGAGAATGTCGGTGACGGTTCTGTTCAAGAAGTCAGAGTCGTGTGAGACGATGATGGAGGTGGTCTGGGTGAGGGAAGTGAGGTAGTCGATGAGCCATGTAACGTTGAGAACGTCAAGATGGTTTGTGGGTTCATCGAGGAGAAGAATATCAGCCTTGAAGAGAATGGCTCTGGCAAGAGCGAGCTTCATCTTCCATCCACCGGATAGAGAGCCGATAGGGTGGCTTTGTCGCTCCTCAGTGAATCCGACGGAGTCGAGAGTCTCCTTGATCTCAGCCTCGGTACCTTCAATTCGCTTGTCGGCCAAGATGAACTGGAGGACGGTAGTGTCTTCTTCGGAACCATCAATGTCGTGCTCGACGTAGAAAGTTCGGACTTCTTCTGGGGATGGGAAACCTTCGACCTGACCATTCTGGATGGCTCTCATCAAGGTGGACTTTCCGGAACCATTTCGTCCGCAAAGACCGTATCTGTGACCACGCTTGAGACGGAGGGTAGCAGTGTTCAAGAGAATCTTGGCACCGTAAGCAAGGGAGAATTGACAGTTGCAGAGATCTTCACCTTCCTCCTCATCTTCGAAGGCTTCGACTTCACCTCCGGTCTCCTTAGCGGACTTCTCGAGGAGATCCTTGACAATAGGTTGGACGGAAGCGACCTCGGGGACACCGAGGTTGATGTAAGGAGCTAGGACGGACTCCCACTCGGTGAGCTCGTAGTTGCGGGCGTTGAGTAGGTTGGCGACGAGAGAGCCAATGTAGTGAACTAGAGGAGACTCGGCGGTCATGTGGCTTTGCTGAGAGACAGCCTTGATGGAAGCGATGACAGTCTTGGCGACATCAGCAGCAGTGTAGACCTTGGCAGGAGGAAGGTCAGATCCATCACCAGTGGGGACGTTACCGACTTCACGGAGGGTCTTGATAGCCTTGGTGACGACACCACGAGCTTCGGGATCAGCGACGGTGTCCTCGATCTTGACGAGCTTAGGCATGAGCTTGGGCAAGAAAGGTCGGACGACGTGCTCGTTGTCGACGAGCTTGGCCATGTTGTCAACAATGACAGCGACCTTTCGGCGGACAGCGGTAGCACGCTCGTCGAGACCTCGGGAGAGTAGAGGAACCATCAATGAAAGGGTAGGAGAGTCAACCTCGGAGACGAAAGTGGTGGCAGCGAGGAGCTGGATGGTCTTGACGGTCTCTTCGACTGGGTTCTCGAGAGACTTGATGAGGGCAGGAATGAATCGCTCGATATCCTTGTTGGTGACGAGAGAGGTGGTCTGCTTAAGTGTAGCGCGGGCAGCCTTCTTGACATCAGCCTTGGTGTCCCAGATGGCATCTGTCATGACAGGAATGATGATGGGAGTAGCGCGTGCCATCTGCTCAGGAGCATTGCGGATGAGGACATCCATGACCTCGAGAGCACCAGTCTTGACTTGCCATTTACCGGCAGTCTTGATCTGTTCGAGGAGAATGGGGAGGACATCGGGAACAGCCCATGGTGACATGTTCTTGGCGAAGGTGGTGACAGCCTCGACAGCTGCAGCTCGGACGACCTTTTCCTTGTCGGCAAAAGTCTCAGAGACGATGAGAGGGAGGACCTTCTCGAGCATGAATGGCTCGACAGCCTGGCCTAGACCTTGCTGGCAGAGAGTGGTGATGAGAACGCAGGCACCTTCACGAGCAGTGAAGCTCTTCTTGTCGTTGAGGCCGTTGGCGATGGCATCAGCGAGTCCAAGACGAACGAAGGCGGTAGGACCCTCCATCTTGACGAGAGAAGCGAGCTCCTCGGCATATCGCTCGCGGGTGTCGGCATCGGTGGCATGCATAAGAGCATAGATGTCGACCTTGGCTTCACCAGCGGCGTTGCCAGCTAGCTCAGCAGTGGCAGCATGTTGTCCCTCGAGAGCAACAACGGAAGGGTCGATCTTGACAGGTGTAGGTACGCCGACCTTTGCGACTTCGTGCTTTTTGGTTGCTGGGGCAGGCATGCTGTGAAACGTTGAGAGGAACGTGTAACAGCGACACAAGGGAGAGAAGAGCAGGGAGTAAGTATGGTGTTGACGCGACACTAGCAGTAAGATGACTGAGAAATGCTTGCTACTCACTTTCTAGATGTGTGTATTGGTAAGAGATAAAAGGGTAGAGATAATGTCTATGACGAAAAATCTGCGCGGTTCTGCTTTTGAAGCGCGATGTGTGGGTGGCTTTTGAACGAGAAAAGCGAGGACTCGATAAGTGAAGTCCAAGTATGTTCTCTGATGTAAAGTGTAGAGTAGTTGGTGAGCTGTCTGTAAAGTATGCTCAGATGCACAAGAGTGCTGGATGTGTTGGGTGGAAACAGAGGAAAGAGAGGAACGAGGTCTGTCCAACTTTTGATCTCGTCGAAAGAAAGAATGGGAAATTTCAGAAAAGCGGAAAGGGAGGGAATGCGGCGAATCGCGTTGGGACGAAAAAAATTACCAATTTTTGAGGCCGGATTTCCCTACAGTTTTAGTAATGAAAAGATTTTTCACTATTAGCAGAATTGTAATGGCCATTAACCCTCGCCACCAGTTTTTACTAATAGATAGTATCCACTGTAGGGCGGGCTTCTAATCCTCACCAACTTTTTCATTCGGAGGCACGGATATCGGCAAATACGCGTGGCGACGGAGATTCCTCCATGCCGCAACCGTACCTCAACAGAAATGCAGAACTGCACAAAGCATGCAAAGACCGCGTGCCCTTGCTTATTGTACCCGGAAGCATATCGCGCATTCCAGAATATCCCCAAGAACGTTTTTTGTCCTGGAAAATGGGCAACAGTATTTGCATTACTCGCCTCCAGAGCGGATTGTGGGCCACCGCGATTCTCCCGCAGTGCCCGTCTTTGTCCAAGTCTCGTGATATGCATTCCTTTGTCCATTCAATTCCACACTTTGTCTTTCCTTTCAAATCAGTATGGGCTTTCAGTACGAAAACATAATAGAGCCATTCCAATGGTCACATTGTGCCTTTTTCTGAGGTCCGTTGTTTGCAGGTCGTAAAAACAGTCGAAGGGCGGTCAGGGTGGCCTTAAGACTGTCCTGTAGCCTGTAGGCAGAGCTAGCTACGCCAGAGTATCCTGGCCGTCGTCACAGTGCGGCAAGTCCCTCCATGACAATGTCTACAGCAGACTCCCGAGTGGCGGATTCCGGAGGCAGTGAAAAAGTTTTTTCATCCCCGGATCCGGGGAAGCGGAGTCTATCGGGTTGGGGATGGAAAAAGCTCGCTCATTCTGGATGAACCATACTAAGCAAGAATAATTCTTATTGAGTTGGCCAGCAGCATCAGTTACATTTTGCTAAGTCAGCGGCTCTGCAACAGTGACGAAGTTGACAGCAAAGCCCACTTGCTGCCGAACATTATTATCCGACGCCACACGCAGAACATCGATACACTCACTACCTGCAATATACAGTAGGAAGCAATATGTGCAGCGAAAACCTGAAACACATCAATGACAACAATTCATCCAGTCTATCTTGCTGATGGCATTGATCAAGGGGTCTTTCATGCCTGTAGTGTCGCTCTGTGTGGCGTGCACAAGAAGCGCTTTCATTCGCGCATTGTGCTATTCAATCAGAATTAGCAGTGCTGACGACTGTTCAACATGATTTACACATCCTTTCACATCTTGGCGGGCACTCAGTACTAATAAGGATCTGCAATGTCTGCGTAGGGCTGGTCACTTCGCTTGAGCGCTGCTCACCTGAGACCGTCACTTGCGTTTTGAAAGCCATCGAAGCTGTGACTTTATATTGCTGGGGCGTATCGTAGGTAAATGCTTTCTGTAGTGCAAGACCATAATCATTGTTTGTGCTTTCATGTCGGTATGGCGCGACATCGAGCTATTTCCGAATCTGTAGCCCTGGCAGAAGCCGTCAACAATGTCATCCAGAACAACGCCACTAGGAGCGCAAGTAGACAGCAGTACTCGTCTGACAAGTAATCACCGGTCAATAACTACCGGAGACTTGGAATGGGATGGAGTCGAAGGTGGCATAGCACTTTCTCGACTTGCGGTGATGGCGAGTCGTGTCCTGCATGCATAGAATTTGGTGGACATATGGTAGACGAAGAGATGCGACAGGCAGAGTCGAGTGGACAACGAAGTGACGCTTGTGCGAAGAAAGACGTGCCGCATATGAAGCGGGCTCAAAATCCAATCTCACAGTGCTCACATAGAACACCTATATATGGCTTTAAGGCTACGTCTCGAAGTAGATGACATCCCAAAATTAAGTCTCGTCGTAAAGAGGGCATTCTCATAGTCTACATAGTCAACACTGGCGAGAAAGATCGTTTGCGCCCATTCAATTTACAGCGTTCGCTTCGGACTTGCAGAAATTCGGAGACTTGCAGTCAATCTAGCTTGCGTCATGTCAGTCTGCTGTTCTTGCGAGATTTGACATCACCGAGAGCGTCTGTCACAGGAAGAGGGTTGAAAGAGGCTTTGTCGGGCGAAGTAGTATGGTCGCGAATGCGAGAGCTGGGTCTAGATATGGGAAGGCCTGACTCCGTTAGACCGGGCAGGGATACATTCTTGCTGACAGGAGATAGCTGAAAGACGAGTGGCTCTGGCACATATGCTGACTGGTCGGATCATAATTCATTGCAGTAATCGACAGGGAACACTCTACAAGCTCGAAGAAGACTACTCGGATCACACAAGTATTCCTAAACTCCAGGGTAGATCGACTTCCTCAAGTACCTTCAGTTGCCTTTTTTCATCTTTGGAGTCTAAATAACAAGCACATCATAAAGCTGACTTTGTACGTGTTTTCCAACCGGGACTGAGGGCATAGAAGCGAATAAGCAGGTGTAAGAACCTGCTAGTTCTTGGTTATATCTAAGGTCCTTATACGCGCCACCGGTTGACCCTTCCACCAGAAAGGTAGTCTTACTTTCCTTTTGTAGTGAAGAACACGCAAAGCCCTCCATCTTATTCAGATTTATGCCTTTTCCCTTCTTCTTGAACTCTTTTACGCACACGGAGATACTGAAACGACCGAGCATGAATCACCGAAGATTGAAAACACGTCGCATGTGGAATGCGAGGTTCAGTCATTTCGGTGATTACAAATGCCAGGCGGTCTTGGTTATATCGATTTTTCGTAAGCGTTTGTAAGAAGAGTGAAGGGTGTGCTTCCTCCGATGAAGGTTTGAGAACCCGGTACTGAGCGACTCGTCTACCTTAGAAACAGGAATATTCGCGAGAAAGAGAATCCTTTTCTACCTCGACAGAATGAATCCCTGACTGAGGATTTACTTGACCGTGAATTGGATATGGAGAATCTACTATGAATGAAAAGCTAAAACTGATGAAGCGTGTCAGTAACGTTCGCTTCTCGGAAGGGGTCGCTGTTGTGCGATAAGAAGGAAAGCGGGACGAACTTGAGTAATGACTACCTAGAGTCGGAAGAAAGAGGCGTGATGATGTAGAGTGCCAGGTCATCACTGCATGTGGCAGTGGATAGGGTAGAGCGGAAAGCAAGTGACCTCCTTCAGGTGTAGTGTCATAATGCAGACCTTGATCATAACTAGCAGTGATGACCGGTTCTCGCTTGGTGCCATGATCGATTTGACAAGCTTGAATGGTTGAGTGAGGGTAGAAGGGAAGAGATGTATTAATACACGCCCAAGATAGTGATAGATAGTACAAACATTATAAAGGAAACTCACCACAAGCGATGATGAACATAGCAGTTCATGATGTCTGAAGCTGTAGGCGCAAGCAAGCAAGCGATTGATACTCAATAAGATATCATGCATGCCAAGCTTGTGATGTCTTGCTTGGGCGACCTGCATCTAGGTGCAGCAAGAAGCTGTTGACTAATGACTGATGTCATGTGTGTGAAGGTAGGTAGGTGAAAGACTGAAAGTAAAGTTGAAGTTTGAAGTTGTTGGATAGTCGAGGGAGTGATGAAGAAGAAGAAGAAAAGGTAGCGAAGCCGGAGTGAGCGTGGTGAGAACGATGGCGTTTATTGTAGTAGTAGTGCATATCATGAAGGATGGAAGGTAATTGAAGAGATAGAGGTGTATTAGTATTGCGTACTTGCAAGCAAAGTCACACCAAGCAAGCAGTGGAAGAGCCAGGGATGAACTCACTTGCTAAGGTGGCGATGCAAGATTATGATCAGCTCCTGAGAGCCATGAGGAGCCGTGATGTATCGTGTAAGATATGACTAGGTACTGCTGTGGGTTTGCCATAGGGACTGGCCTTCGTGTTGACCAGTATGATGAAGAGTGGCGAAGGGTAGACAAGGTGGATCGAAGACGGGTTAGCAAAGAGAGAAAGACGGCAGAGCAGGAGAGGGATAAACGGAGTACTGACTAGTGATGATGGAATGATGTCGTTGATAGCAGAGTGCTGTCCGCGTGAGCCCTGAGGAGGTGGTACTCAGCTCTGTGGAGGCGTGCAGAGTGATGGGAGCAGAGAAGAGAAGAGAAGAGCGAGAGGGAGAGTGAGATAACAGAGAGAGAGAAGAGGCATCTTACGAGACCGGCAGTGTAGTCCCCAGTCCGTTCGCATTCCCCTTTGAGCATACGCTCGTCTCTGTAGAGCAGCGTGATAACGGATCGAGAAACCTTCCAGTGCGTCGAGACGTGCGGCGTTGTACCGGACAATTCTCAGAGATAGCGCCACTCCAGGTCAGATGACTAGGGTCAACGAGGTCAAGGCGTCAGGTAGGCCTGCGTCATATATTACGTGTATTGCTTCGCTGACCCACCCGTTCGTTTCTCCCTGTCAGGCAGACACCCAGTCTTTTCTCCCTGTCAGGTGAGATCCAGTGGTGCGATGTTGTACTGTATCGTATCGTCTCGTATCGTATTTATCGACCAGCCTTGCTATGATGCCACATGGTAGCTGTGAAGATTCAAGTCACACCTAATAGCCTGCTGTACGGTACATCATGCGGCGTTAGTACCGGCGTTGCTCCAAACGGCCGGTGCGGATGGCCAGCGAACGAGGACGAGCACTGGTTGTAAGCCGTTGGCATTCGAGAGAGATACTCATGGCACACGCAGTCCTTCAAAAGCCAGTGGGTTGTGACTAGGGCTTATCATCGCGTCGTTCACGTGTCCGCTAGAAAGGCAAGAGAAATCTTGCTTTGGGCAAATTCTCTCTCATTCGGACACTGCCACCACGATGTCAAGCCAGGACACAGTTTGGGCCGCTTGTTCGAGAGATTGGGTCTTAAGAAGGATGATGCTAGAATCGTTGCAATATAGCACGGGAGCCTTTCATCGTTACTTGAGATGGACCTTCTCTTCTGTATATGTGTACTGTTGTTTCGCATGCATGCGACAGACCTTTCAGCGAGTTCACTGCACTTGAAGTCAATTGATCGCGCACTGCGCACAATCGCACACTCTCTTCTCTCTCTCGAGCTTGTCTTTGTACTGCATCACGTCTAGCTCTTTCTACCCAACATAACCCACATACATACAAGCTTCACGGGCTCACCGTGTCACCGGACCTCCTGCTACTACCCAGCTCTGCCGACGCAGGGAAGGCCATGCGGCTCCTGAGTGGCGCCTCCCACCTATGATAGTAAGCCGGGAAGCAACCTGTCCCGACATGCACGACTGAAACGCCTTCGTAGCTCGGCAGTATTTGCTTTCCTGTCGGCTTCTTTCTGACGGCATGGACGAGTAGACGAGATATCCAATGGTTCCCCTCCGTACTTGGACTGTACTTCGCTGGCATGTCGTTCTTGCTGATTTTCCATGGCGGTTTGAAGTGGGGCGCACATAGTGGAAAAGCTTTGAGGTAGTCACTTTCAACAGGGCGATTATAGCTGACATATTGTTTGACTCAATCTGCCCTGCAAGCTACTTGCTAGACGCATATACAGCAAGCGCAACCTCGGCTGTAGCAGCGAATATCTTTCTTCGAAGTGCAGTAGCGTAAGACTGGTCAAAGTCGACCACTCTCGACGCGTCACAAGGCTGACCTGTTCCTTTTCAGTGGCGCTTTACCGCTCGTTACCAGACCCATGTATAACAACCTTGGTGTCGACTGGTACGTGCCGTCTGCTAGTCGTTGTCATCTCGATGAACGTTCTAATGCTGGTCGGACTTCCAGCAGGGCGTGCACTCTGCTCGGATGTGTCTGTCTTCTTCTGGCAGCTATCCCGATCTTCTTCTTCAGACATGGGGCCAAGCTTCGTGCGATGTCACGGCTGGTGAGTCTGAATATTCCTGTCATCAAAGGTCGTATCTGAGATAGACGCGTTGACAGGCTAAGAGCTAGTGAAGGAGCTATGGAGCTTGTCATATACCGTCCCTTGACCAGGGGACATCTGCAGGGGAGAGTCACCGATGTAGGTCTTCACGAGGGAAGCAGCGTGCTCTATGAACTTACTATTGCATAGAGTCTGGCGAGCATAGTCGTAGCGTTGAGTCGAGCTATCATCTAGTGGTGCATGATATATAGCTGCGGTTGTAAAAGCCAATCGAGACCGGCTGGGCGATGGGAAAAAAATGTAATGTCAACTGCGAGCGTAGATCTCTGCTATATGCATTGACTCACGCCCGGTATGCCATGTCACGCAGTCGTGCTGAATCTGCACCTGCGGCACCAGCCTTTCGAAGCCGCCAGTTAGCTTTCAGAGAAGCTCGACCAGAGCGCTCTTCGAGAGCTGGCGGTGGTCATGCCATCGATGACGGCACGAGAGCCATCACAACCGGCGACATCAATGAGCGAACAAGGAAGCCAATATTCCCACCGCTGAGGAAGCACAGCACCAGTGATCATATCGATACGTCTGTACTTGACCCTGATGCGGACAATGATGAAGATGATGAAGAGCAAGAAGACGACGAGGAAAATGGCGACGAGCGAGAAGAAGCCACCGAAGAGCAGCCACAGGGACAAGCGTCGAGCTCAGGAGAGAGTGCCTCTGTTCGCACCATAGTCGAGAGAGACGAAGAACACCTAGATGGTGATACTACTGCTGCAACTGCTACTGTTGCATCAGAGAAGCCTGTTCCTAAGCAAGAACAGCAGCGGCAAGACGCTGATCAAGCCGAAAAAGGTCAAGCTGGTCTGCGGCGCAGGACGACGAAAAGGACAGGCACTCAGGGCAGTACACAAAGTTGGAAAGATCCAGAAACTCGAGCATGGAAAGATAACGTGAGGCATAGCTCCTTTTCATTGCTATGTAACTTGGGCGGAAAAGCTGAACTTTCTTATCCTTTTCTGAAGATCGTCACTTTCGACGGCCCGAATGATCCTGCCAATCCTAAAAATTGGCCCTACAGACGCAAGGTCTTCATCACAATGCTCATGGGCTTGACTACGATGTGTTCAACTTTCGCGTCGTCAGTCTTCAGTCCTGCACTCCGTTATGTAGCAGAAGATTATGGTATCTCACAAGAGGTGGCTATTCTTGGCTTGTCGCTGTTTATAATAGGATTCGTGCCAGGTAGGCTTCTTCTTCAAGAGTACTATGCTGTCATTGTTTTTTTTGACTTAATGCTTTGATTTGTGCAGGTCCAATCATATTTGCGCCCCTCAGCGAGGTATACGGTCGAAAATGGCCCACTCTAGCGCCACTGTTTATATCCGCTTGCTTTGCAGCAGCGACCGCTACAGCCGAAAACATACAGACAATCATGATCACTCGCTTCTTCGCTGGTGTTTTTGCTAGTGCTCCGGTTACCAATGTTGGAGGAGGTCTAGCCGACATGTGGGATCAAAGGCAGAGAGCGACAGCGGTTGTGTTCTATAGTTTGGCCGTCGTTGCAGGACCCAATTTAGGTGTGAGTACAAGCGTAACAATCGAATATCAGGAATGTGAAATTTTGGCTGAACTGTTGCAAACACAGCCCATCGTCGGAGCCGCATTCTCGCAATCGAGCGGTCTGGGATGGAGATGGACAGAATACTTCACTGTTATCCTGACTTGCTCAGTACTCGTCCTGGATCTGTTCTTCTTTCCGGAGACATTCGCTCCGGCCATTCTGAACGCCAAGGCTAGAAATCTGCGGTGGAAGACAGGAAGATGGGAGGTAAGGCTCCTATGTGCTCCTATGAAGCAGTAATTGTCTGACTTCTTGCTTCCAGTTACACTCGAAATCGGAGATGAACCCAGTCGGCCTCAATATCTTCTTGCACAAGCATTTGGTCCTGCCTCTCAAGATGATCGTTATGGAACCAATGGTACTTTGCATAACACTGTTCAACAGCTTCGCGTATGGTGTCTCGTATCTATTGGTACGTCACCATGCGGCTCACAATGTTGATCATTTCTGACTGTCCTGCTTCCTTCAAAAGTTCGCTGCTATCCCTATTATATACGAGCAACATCGAGGCTGGAGCACCCTAGTCGGAAGTTTGCCTTTTCTGGCACTTCTTTTGGGATCTTTCACAGCTGCAGGAATTAATGTCCTTGTATGTAGATGGCTCATTACAGCGGGGAAACGTATCTGACGGAGTTCACTTCAGTACTCCGAGAAAGTCTTCAGCAAAAGGATGAAAAAGTATGGCGTAGTTGACCCAGAATGGCGTCTACCTCCTATGATGGTATGTGATTCGTCAAGCAGCCTTGCCCGGCCCGGCAGAGCTAATACTGTATTACTAGCTTGGATCCTTGTTCTTCCCCATCGGTGAGCCTCCCTCAGACCGAATTATCCTCACAGAAACAAGAGTCCTCACAGAAACAAGAGAACTACGGCTGACCACGGGATATTAGGGTTCTTCATCCTTGGTTGGACTTCTAATCCCTCCATTCAATGGTTTCCGTCAGTTCTCGGGTTGTACTTCGTGGGCGTTTCTTTCCTGCTTATCTTCCAAGGTGGTCTGAAGTAGGTGACAGCCATCGTCCAAAGTATTTAGAGCGTCAGCTAACGTCTATATTTGTATAGCTACCTCTTGGACGCGTATACGGCTACCGCAGCATCTGCTGTAGCCGCTAATACTTTCCTTCGTTCTGCCGCTGCGTGAGTACTCCTGCTAAACCCACGCAAGCAGTATCTGTACCATGCTGATCACAAATTATGATAGTGGAGCGCTCCCGCTTGTAGCTCGACCTATGTATAACAATTTGGGCGTTTCCTGGTGTGTCCCAGATATGCCGAAGACAGTAGAGTTGGACTGTACTGATCATTCTACTCACGTCCAGGGCTTGCACTTTACTCGGGTGTATCTGCCTCTTACTAGCTGGCATACCTATCCTCTTCTTCAAGTACGGTGCCCGCTTGCGTGCCATGTCTCGTCTGGTAAGGATCGCATTACGCAACGCAAGTGCTGTGCTTTCGCTGACGGAGCTCCTTGTCTTGATAGGCTCGGAAGTAATCTGGTGCTTTATGTCTTTACGAAGAAGGCATGATCATACATTGCCTCAACCGTTCTCTATACCGCCAAGTGCCAACGGAGATCGGCAAGCCGGTCGTCCTTTCCTGAATAGCATAGCTGTTGCTGCTCGACATCGAGCAGCAACAGCTATGCTATTCAGGAAAGGACGACCGAGTTGTATCCTCCCAAAAAACCGAACATACTGTAACAAGTATCCGGATGTATCATAGCTCTCGCCACTGCAGACCACGCTCAGCTGTGTGTCGCGATGTATCGTATCAACACATATTGCACCTTGCGCAAGATTATCACAGACCGGAAGTAAAGAGTTGCTGTCCAGCTTGCATGCTCAGGACAAGTGGAAGTCGCACGTGTCCTTATCCTCCGTACTATTTGGTCATGTGATAAGAAGCCAAAGAAGCCGCATGAGCTGAGCTGAATGATCGATAAAGCTGGTACGTTGAGGTTGCGCTTTCGCCATGCGTTGATTGGGTTGCCTTATAGGCGGCAACCATGCTGGTCAGGACAGTTCTACGGCCCTTGAGGTCTGGCCGCCTCTCCCATGCTGGTGGAAGAGGCCCTGAAGATCCATTCTCTAGCACGCCTATCGCCTGGTCACGCGGATATAGCAGCGGCCTTCTGGTGGCGACGCGAAATGCACAAGGTGCTGCTCATGGCTCTGCAAGAAAACGACATGTTCATACGATTTCAGATAAAGCATCTAGCTTAGACATTTCCAGGCTAGAGGCGGACGCCCCGAAAAGCTCCGGTATCAAGTCGCACAGCAAACATGGACATGCCGTCTTATCTACATTTGACCTGTTCTCGATAGGTGTTGGACCTTCTAGCAGCCACACCGTCGGGCCATGTACGTTTCTTCGGTCGCGAATAGATAGATTCAACGATTTAGTAACCCTTTCCCTCTGCCAGGGCGTGCTGCTGGCATCTTTATCGGGCAGCTGGAGCGGAATCAACTCCTAGACAAGGTAGCAGCGCTCAAAATCACGCTATACGGAAGTTTGGCAGCTACGGGAAAAGGACATTACACTGTCGAAGGCTTGCTGATGGGGGTGCAAGGATACGATTGCGAAACATGTGATACAGCTATCATTCAACCCAATTATCGAAGTATCGTAGATACGAAAGCTAGTAAGCCCAGGAGATGCTTTACACATCCCTTTACACGGCTAATGTGCTATACTAGTCGCGCTCGCTGGCCATAAGTCTGTCCGGTTCGATGTTGAGAAGGATATTCGATGGCGTTGGGATGCAGTGCTTCCGGAACATCCAAATGGTACGTCTTCGGGGGCCCGTGCATACTATCCCGGTACTCGTCTCTGATAAGGCTGTATAGGGATGACGTTCACTGTTTTCGACAAAGACGGCAACCTTCTGGCTTTGAACGAATACTTCAGCGTTGGAGGGGGATTCGTAGTGACACCTCGAAGTCTCCAGGTCGGCGGAGAAAACGTGTTCTACAAAGAGAAAGACCATCTGAAAGCCAATCCTGCCAGAAGACAACAAGATCACGGAGTTCCGAGCGAGACAGCGGCTTTGCTGACCGGACCCGAAGCAAGTGGCGACGAAGCAGGCCCTGCACAATCTGCCTCAGAAGACAGATGGGCAGTCCCGCCTATGCCTTTCGCCACAGGAGCAGATCTTCTGGGGTTGTGCGAGAAGCACAATCTGACAATCGCGCAGATTGTCTGGGAGAATGAAAGACACTACTTGACCGATGAGGAGATCAGGGAGAAGCTCCTCAATATATATCGGGTAATGGACAATTGCATCCGCGAAGGTACGTTGAATGTGCATCTGAGTTCAAGACTTGGGCACTGACACGGCGACGTGGCAGGTGTGACGTCGCAAGAAACGCATCTTCCAGGTGGACTGAGAGCAAAGCGGCGGGCTCCAGGGCTATATAAGCGCCTCATGCGAGGCCTGTACCCCCACTTTCCAGAAAGCAGCGCAACTTCCAATACATTATCGCCAATTAATAGTACCAATGGTAGTCTGACATCGTCCAGGCGTCTCGGAATCCCCATCAGAGGAAGAACGGAACACCCGCTTCCGCCGACACCGCCTCGCAAGACATCGTTTCCAGCGATGGAAACCCTCAGCTGCTACGCAATGGCAGTCAACGAAGTCAACGCCTCTGGAGGCCGGATAGTGTGAGTGTCGCTTGTTTGGTGTACTTGTCCGTCAGGCAGTTAACCCATGCCTACAGGACGGCGCCAACGAATGGCGCTAGCGGAATCCTGCCAAGTGTCGGGAAGTAAGTGTGCTACTATGTCGAGTCCACTAAATAGATGCCGGCTTATACGCATCCCTTAGATACATCACGGAATTCGTCAGCAATGATCCAGAGTCAGATATCCTGACCTTCCTGCTCACTGGCTCGGCAATAGGAATGCTCATCAAAAGAGGCGCTACAGTGAGCGATCTCTGTTTTGTCTGCCGATATTAATCCCATCGAAATGACACCATGAACCTGAATCTTGGCAGATCAGCGGCGCAGACGGTGGGTGTATGGCTGAAGTAGGCTCAGCCACAGCTATGGCAGCTGCTGGCTTCACGGCCGTCTGCGGAGGCACACCGCAGCAGATTCTGCAGGCCGCAGAGGTGGGGATCGAGCACTCACTCGGCCTGACGTGTGATCCCATCGGTGGACTCGTCCAAATACCCTGCGTGGAACGCAATGCGATTGGCTCTATCAAAGCCATAGCCGCTGCGCAGATTGCGCTGTCCGGAGACGGCGAACATCTCATCTCGCTGGACGAGGTAATTACCACGATGCGAAATACCGCCCAAGATGTAAGAGGCTTTTTCTTTGACTTCCCCGGCCTCACTTACGGGTTGCTTGGCTCATCAGATGCATAGTAATTACAAGGAGACGTCATTAGGTGGTCTTGCGGCGACCATCAAAATTCCCGTGTCAATGCCAGATTGCTAGAGGAGTGTTGTTTCATGTAATGAAAGTACGACCCAAGCCGGCCAGCCAGCATCCAGTGAAGATGTCAAAAGGCTTTGA
Organism: Cystobasidium sp. 2NF920; assembly: GCA_023628255.1. Taxonomy (NCBI): domain Eukaryota; kingdom Fungi; phylum Basidiomycota; class Cystobasidiomycetes; order Cystobasidiales; family Cystobasidiaceae; genus Cystobasidium; species Cystobasidium sp. 2NF920. The sequence goes on from JAMALA010000020.1 coordinate 133,342, forward strand.
CATCTACTTTGACATCTATGTTGAATGCTGGCTGGTAGGCTTGCTGTTGGAACATTCCTGAAAGCTCTGCAAACTGATCCTCTTGCATTGAACCTTGCCCGATCACGCACTTCAGAAGGCGACTTCTACATGATTAACGTCAACTTCGGTCGTTTGCTTCGGGCAAATCAACCGTGACTGGTATTATCCTTGCAGCCTCTCACTTCAGGCCAGCTTTAGCCCAAGAATACGTCGCTGTTCGTAATTGTTAGGCAGCACCGTGACAATCTTGATCACTAGACGGCATGTCTGCACTCGAAGAGGCAGCAGCTGCGCGCAAGCAGAAGCTGCTAGCATTGAAGTAAGCTACACATCCTATGATATGGAACGCTGGTCTGTTTGTGCTGATTGTATCCTTTCGATGAACGCAGGAAACGCAAAGTCGAGGCAGAATCTGGAGAGGCAGCAACCGAAGAGCCAGCTGAGAAGCTCGCAAGGTGAGTTTGCACAAGCCGGCGAAGTCAGTTGCACGCAGCTTACAAGTGGCTATGGCCATTCTTCTATTGTGCAGACACGACTTCAAGTTCCGTTCATATGATCCGACAACAGGCCAAGCGAGAAAGCACGACAAGGCAACAGATGAAGCAGAGACAGTAGAGCAAGCAACGGCAGGACTGATACAGCAAGCAATCCGAGAAGATGAACAGAGACGGAAAGAAGAGCTTGACTTATTCAACATTCAGCCAAAGAAGCCGAATTGGGATCTGAAACGTGATCTGGAGAAAAGACTTGAGAAGGTCAGACCGAAGACGGAGGCTGCGATTAACACCCTTATTCGTATGTGGCACGTCTAGCACGCCTGTAAGATGCTTTCATACTGAATCAACATCTTTCATACGCAGGTCGGAGGCTGGCAGTTACGCAGAAAGGCTCGAGTAATACAGTGGCAAGTCAAGGAGGTGAAGACGTTGCAGAGGCAGTATCACGGAGACGGATAGAAGACGAAGATGCACTCTCCGACGAGGACGAGGTCTAGATGACCCTTGACTGAAGGAAGAACGAAGGATTCTATTAGTCTGTATGCAGTCTTGTTGTCACCATTAACCCCGCTAGAAGCTAATTTAACGCCTAAAGTGAAATGCAAGAAGTGAATTTGCATGATACACGACACCCCGACGCTTTGACTTTGCGCCGTGAAGCTGTTGTATAGAGCACAACATATCTACGGGATAAAGACAATGCACCTATCTGAACCTCTATAAATTATCCTTGCTAGACTTAAGGGTCACTGCTGAGGACCTGGTTGTGCTGCAGATCCAGCGCCTCCAGCAACAGCATTTGCGCCTTCTGAAACACCGATGTCATTGACGTCCATCGTTGCGATACCAGAGTAGAAGGAGTTCGGCAGTCCAACAAGGGAGTCGTGACCATTACCTCTTGATTGTGAACCAGATCGCTTAGCTGATGAGTGTTGCTCATTGTACAAGCCAATAGCATCTGCACCATTCATTGGGCCTGAGCAACCGAGGAATTCTTCATCTCCGTCGCCATTAGCATCTGAACCACCGTTGGCACCTTGTGCTCCCGGTGCTTGCGGTGTATTGCTTCGCCATCCATTCGCACCATGTTCTGGCACAGTCAATCGCGAAGAGTTGCCTTTGGCTTTTGCGGCATCTTCTCGTAGAGATTGGATATGTGACAGATATGCCTCGTCGACACCTCCAGTGACATATTTGCCGGTGAAGACGGAACAGTCGAAAGTCTCAATGTCGGTATTGAATTTTCGGCAGCTCTCGATGAGGTTATCGAGTGTTTGAAAGATGACCATATCTGCACCGATGTACTCGGCAATTTCTTGTTCTGTCCGGTCATGTGCTACTAGCTCTTGTCGCGAAGGCATATCGATACCGTACACGTTCGAATACCGGATAGGTGGAGCACATGAAGCCATGATGACCTTCTTAGCCCCGGCATCGCGAGCCATCAAGATGATCTCTTTCGAGGTGGTACCACGGACAATTGAGTCTGTGACAGGGAGCGCGATTAGGATCATACTTACTCGTCCTTAGAGCAGACGAAGTGACTCACCATCTACCAAAAGAACATTCTTGCCAGCGAATTCTTGCGTCATGGCATTAAGCTTTCTTCTGACATTCTTGCGTCTCATAGATTGACCAGGCATGATGAAAGTTCGGCCAACGTATCGATTCTTGCAGAAACCTTCACGATATGGGATGCCCATCGTCTGAGCAGCTTGCAGAGCAGCAACGCGACTCGTATCTGGTACTGGAATAACTACATCAACCTTGAGGTCGGCTTTTTGTAGTTGACGAATAATCTCTCCAGCTAATGCTTCTCCCATGGCCATCCGAGCACTGTATACTGAGATTCCGTCCATGACGGAATCAGGTCGTGCGAAGTATACATATTCGAAGATATCCGGGGCGAAAGTCCGCTTTGGTACGACTTGACGGATCTCAACTGAATGACGAGTAATGACGATAGCTTCTCCTGGTTGGACATCTGTCCATTCTGCGAATCCAAGGCCGTCTGCAACAACGCTCTCTGAAGCGACGACATAGTCCCAAGATTTTCCGTTGGCTGACCTTCTTCGTCCGTAGCCACATGGTCTAATACCGTGGGGATCACGGAAAGCAATAATTCCGAATCCAGCAAGCATTGCTGTGCATGCGTAAGCACCGTGACAATGTCTCATGAGCTCTCCTACAGCACGGAAGATGTCATCTTGGTCAATTCGGAATTTGCCAGTCTTTTGCAAGTTGTCGGCTAGGATGTTGAGCATGAGCTCGCTGTCGCTGTCGGTGTTGATGTGTCGGTGGGCATAGTGGTCAAGGTAGTATCGGAGATGAGGAGTGTTGATGAGATTGCCGTTCTGTTGTTCATCACATTCGCATAATTTGATGTTGACGAGCGTGGGAAAAAAGAGCGGGTTTACAAAGCGTCCGAAAGGCAAAGTTGATCGCGTCAGATGAAGATGCAGTAATTCTTTGTATAGTGCAGAGGGTAGACGTACATGGCCAAAGACAATACCATACGGACTGTTTACATAGAATGGTTGTGCTTCAGCAGCTTGACTGCTTCCGGCTGTTGGGTATCGGGCTATAGGAAAACAGAGAGTACGGACCTGTCAGCGGGCGACCAAAAGCTCATGCATGGAGTTAGGAAAGAAATGCTCACCATGACCAATACCCATGCTTCCGACAAGCTGAGACAAGGCAGATGGATCAAGAACATCTCTGACCATTCCATTGCCCTTCATCTGGTAGAAGCGGCCTTTGGGACCGCATGTCACTATTCCACAGGCATCTTGGCCGCGGTGTTGAAGCAGTCCAAGACCTTCGTACAGTTCTGGCGCAGCTGGCCCAGTCTCGCCTAGCAGGATAGCAATGATACCGCCTGTATGTACACATCCAACAGCACTGTGTCAGCCTTGTTCCGACGAAGCTTTCCCATAAGCTTTCTTTCCATCTTCCTGGTCTGAGCGCCTTACACATTTTCGCTTGGAAAAAGCAGCAAGTCGAGATTGTTTGAGGATGGGCTTGAACCAAGTGAGCGAGTCTACCTCAACTATGGAGGTGCTGTTGAAGCCAGCTTTACGCTGTAATTAGGTGTTGCCTGCTTTCCAACGTGAACTCCGCCTCGTATTTCCAGCACGCGTTTTTTCTGTAACTTTGGCATTTTGCCCCGGCAGGCAGAAATTTGGCGGAGAGGTCTGGATTAGTGGCGAAACAGGCTGAATTTTGTAGACACAACTTGTCGTAATCACCAAGCACGAGCGTAACATCCACGATGCCAGGTAGTAGGTATGCCACAGTATGCATTTCGGGAAAAAAGTATGCTCTATGCTCTACACGTACATCATGCGAGAAAGAAGCCGACCTCACTAACTTAGTATACGAAGAGACTGCTACTACTTGGATGACAATTTTGTGCTTTACCATGCTTGTATTGCTGACTGTAACAATGACCGGGTCGGATCTATTTGTGCTTGATTTGTATTTTATTGTTGAGGTGCTACACCAGATTTTGGCAGAAGATCGCTGAGAAAGGTCGTGAAGGAAAGGCGCGAAAAGGAGGAAGACGTAAGGAAGAGAGAAGAAAAAGTTCCAGAGGATACAGGGTTGCTTCATGTTGGGAAAGCCGATTGTGAAGTGCTCGTTATAAAAGTCGGTCGTCTTTTGGTTGTAGCGGGTAATGAAAGCATTGCTCTATGAAGAGGAAAAGTTGTTTGAAAACTCTGAAACGAAAAACCAAATCTTAATATCCCAGGTAGACCGTGAGCGCGATGCGCAACGTATGTGTGTGTAAAGAAAGGAAGTGCAGCCAAAAAGAAAGTTGCAGAAGACGGAAAGAAGGATGAAAGCAGGCCCACAGCGGGAGGTTTTGGATCCTCTCGCTGAAGGGACGCTAAACGATCTCGGTGGCGCTGGCACTTCTGCTCAGCATTCGTGCGTGAGAAACACCGCGGCGTCCACTTCGTCGACGTAGAGGAGATCCATCGTTGGAGACCTGGCGATACGCATAAATGTTTCAGTCATTCATTTCATGCAGACATTCAGAAGAAAGAGGACACTCACCATGAAAGGACCTTTTTTGCTAGCTCGTGGAAGTCTCGGAGATCTGAGGACAGCTTCAGAGGTAGCTGCTCTTCCTCTTTCGCCGAAACTATCATCGACAGTAAGGCCTTCCTGCGCTGGAGTGGCTTCTTTCTCGCCAGCTCCAGCTGAAGAAGAGGAAGAGACACTTCCGGCCAATGGAAACACTTCAGCCTTTCCATCGCTTCCACTATCTTCTACGCTCTTGATGTCTAGACTGCCAGCTTGATTAGAAGTAGCGCTGGTTTCGACAGAAGCCTCTCTAGAATGAATAGGGCTAAGAATAGAAGCATGGCTTGATTGACCAAGTGAATCTTCAGCACGATGAGAGCTAGATACTGACGACTGAGCATCGAAGCGGTTGACTCGAGCAGCTTCATGAGCGGCATTATCCTGTCCCTTACGAGTGAAGTAGGTAGTGCCTCGAGATTGGTGAGTGTGCAAGTCGGCCGGGATATGAGGTCCGCTCGGAACAGGCGAAGCCATATGAGAGAGACCAAGTCCAGTCATACCAGCTATGAGAGGTGACATGTCTTGCTCGCTCATCATTTGGGGCATGGCCATGTAGGGATTTGGAGTCGAATGCCAAGGGGACATGTAAGGGGGGGTGACAGGTGAGGGGAACATGCTAGAAGCTACGCTTCCCAACATAGGAGATCCATATGCGCTATATGAAGGCTGGGAGATTACATTAAGCTACTTTAGTGGTGTGCTGCGGAACAGATACTGAAGGAAGGTACTCACTGAGGCGAGGATTGGAGGAGAGAAGGTGACAGAAATACGCTTCGAGTCCATCACTGTCACGTAGGAATCACTCAGAATACACATTCACAGTGAAGATGGTAATGCCCTTACCTCTTCCTTGCATCTGAAGTCTGGCATATTCAGCTTCCTGAGAATTACCCATCCTGACGAAACCGACACCCATAGAATTGCCAGTTGCGTCAAGAGCCAACTTTGCTCCAATGACCGTACCGAATTGCTTGAAAACAGAAGCTAGATCTTCATCGTCCAGTATTGCGACCGGGTCGAGGTTGGAAACATAAAGGTCGACGGACTGCATGCTTTGCATATTTGGCTGTAAAGATGATGAGGTTTAGCCTCCGTTGGCCCGATGAAGTGTAGAAAAGAGGTAAAATATACCATGGGAGTCATCGGCATCTGCATAGCCATGAAAGGTGTCATGGCAGCCTGACCATAGAAGGAAGGAGCAGCTTGATGCGGAGTATAAGGAATGAGCTCATTTCCACTACTTGCAGGAAGAGCTTGATACATTTCTGCTTGACTTTGCATCTGTATCTGTTGACGGTAGAAAGCGGAAGCGCTAGCTGAAGGATGCTTAGAAAGGTGAAGAGAAGCTTGCTGAGCTCGCTTCAGTGGAGTTGGAGGATAGTCGGTGACCTAGAACATTGTTGAAAGGAGCAAGTGGAGGGACGTCAGTACGGACAGGGCTTTCAGCTTGTCAGAGGCGAAGGTTTCAGGAGGTGAGACCTCAAGTCAAGATGAATCGGGTGACTTCAGACAGCATCAAACACGGGAAAGGGTAAGAGGGCAAAAGGACGACGAGCAGTTTGAGAACAAGGAGAGCACAGATGGAAGATGGAAAATGGAAAAGAGTGTGATGATCTTTGGTAAGGGTAAGGGAGGAGCAACAGAAGAAGATTGGTTTGCGAAGTGGACAGAAGAAGAAAGCGTGACCAGGAGAACAGAAAGGCAACTGAACTTACCGGACCACCGGACCTCTGTATGATAGCGAAGGAGACATCGATCTTATATCCATGAACATGAGTACCATGAAGAGTCGCGATAGCTTGTCTTGCAGATTCACCATTTGCCATATCGACAAAGGCTCTTCTTCTTCCGAGACTATCGAGGACAGCCATGATGCAGACATGATTGACGGTACCAAAGACGGAAAAGAGACGTTCGAGCTCTTGATTGGTCATATCTAGGGAGAGGTTGAGAACATATAGATTGCGCGGTCCTCCTGCGGCTTGTTGAGCTTCTTCCTGGGGAGAAAGAGGTTTTGTGAAGGTTTCAAGGTGTTTCTGAACCAGGGTGGTACGGATGGAAGCTCGGCTGTGATATGAAGGGAAAAGGGAAGAAGGAGAAGGAAGGACAGGATGAAAGCAGAAAGGAAGATGAAGTAATGCAGGGCGTAAGCTGGAATACAGAAGATGAAGGAAGGGTGACACGAAACATACAGAGATGAACCGAAGAGAACGCCGCCATCGAGATGACGAAGAGCTTCCTGAGCCTCTTCTTCTTTTGAATAGATGATGATGACCTCTTGAGCACCAGGGACTAGCTTTGAAGATTGTCTCGAGATGGATACAACGGTTCCTGGTTGGGTTGATAGGTTGAGAAGGTGCACAGTGGCGGACGAGGTATGCGGCGGATGGGTGATAATGAAGAGTAAGAAGTCAGGAGGAAGCAAAAGTAGTGAAGATGAATGTTATCATACCCCATCGAGAACTCAAGTCAAGTATATAACCATCAGATACTGTGATAAAGTCAACGTGTGGGAATGAAACGCGCTGCATTGGTCAGAACAGAGAGACGAGAGTAATATTGGCATTTTCAGGCGGAGGTGGACATACCGTGGGAAGGGGCACCAAAGAGATGAATGGTGGACGTGTCTTTGTTTCTTACATCAGCACTGAGAGTGACTGCAGTGCCATTGACTTGCTGCTTGTTGTCTCTCTGCTGCGGCTGGTGTGAATAGTGTTGGTGGATGTGTCCTGCTGGCTGGAGGGGTGTGCGCGCGACTGGAGAGTGAGGGTGCGCAGATGCTCGTGAGGGAGTGGACGAGTGATTGTCATTGTTAACCATGTTCGCACCTGTCATAGTGTTCATTCTGATTACTTATGAAGAGAGTATAGCGAGTGCGGTGGGATGAAGATGAAATGGAAGAAGGAAGAAAGGCGGAGTGGCGAAATCTCGCCTTTTTATACTGCGAAAATGATTGGAGAGAGAACAGGAAGAGCAAAAGCGGGAACATATGTAGATTCGCATGGACAGTAGTCATGCAGTACATCTTTCCCAATCAGTCAACCTTTCTTACATTCTCCACCCGATCCAAATTTCGACTCGACTCTTCTTCATGCTGCATTTCACATCCACAGCCTTCCAACATGACCCAGCCTATCACCATCTTCACACACCTTGCGCGCTATTGACAAAAGCTCTTCTTCGACATCTTCAATGCTCTTCCCTGCATCTAACTCATGCCATGTTTTTGATCCTACATCTTCCCCTATCCGTCTGAAGAGCTGCCTCACCTTCTCTTGCATTTCCGACTTTTCATACCTTTCTTCACCGAATCCTCCTCTTTGTGCTGCTACTTCTGCACTGACTGACAGGAAGAGCACTAGATCTGGTGCTGGAAGTCCCACATCGGGTGATTTGCACCATGCATAGTCGAGGCCCTGTACAGATACCCAGTTGGCTTCAGCAACGAGTCGGGTTGAAGCTGTCTACCTCTTTCAACACACCTTCGCAGCTGTGAATGCCGCTCCTGAGAAAGCATAGCGGTCGCATATGATATTCGTACCCGCTTCGAGCTCTTGCTGTATAAATTTACTGGAAAAAAAGAGAAGGCAGGTGTCGTGTCGCAAATCAGTGAAAGGTCAAAAGTGGGGATAAAGTTTGTCCAGGCAAGACGCGTCAAACTCACGCCTTTTCCCAGCGATTCACAGCGAATAACAGGTGAATGGCATGATCATCTAGCTCGGTACTTTGCTTCAGATAGGCATCAATCATCGCTCCAGTAGTCGTGGTACGATCTATGCTTTTATGTGTTCAGCAATTGAGCAAGTCAGTCGGCCTTTGGCAGTCGCAGGATATGTTGTATAGGCAAGATGGTTACTACTCACCTGGAAAGCGAATACCTTTGGCTTTCAGACCTGCTTTGTTCAGGTTGTCAACGAGCTTCAAGCATTGCGTTGACTTCCCAGAGCGGTCAAGGCCTTCGAGCACGATGAACGCGCCGCGACGAGCAGGAGCCATGTTGGAGGGGCGACAGTAGTGAGATTGTCGTGGATAGTATTGTGCTCTAGAGCATTCAGTCAATGTCACCGTTGAGCTTGGTGTTCCATGAGTGGTTGGAATAGACAAGAGAAGAGCGGCTTCGATTGCCTTCATCGACAATGGAGGCGCGTGTCTATGCAAGAAAGTCTCGTTCTGATTCGCATCATGCACCACTGACATCAAAGGTATCATGTTCATGCGAGAGTAACTCGGTCTAATTAAAGGGCCCTCTCCTTCATGCACACTTAGGCTGCGTCTTCCTGACAAGAGAGCAGTGGCTGTAGTGGCAGCGCACTGGCGTTCCACAGCTCGAAACAGGCAGAAGTGCAATGCTGGCAAAAAAGTAAACTTCAACACCAGGGGTGAAGAGCGGGAATGTATAAGGGTTGACATATACAATCATTGATCACATCGTTTATAGGATCTTTTTCGAGGCTTCTGCTCGTTCTGCTCGTTCTGCGTATGTGCGCTTGCTGCATTCTCAAAATCTCGACAACAATACGAGAACGATAAAGATGCCGACACTCACTGATGCCGACAAGACTGGAGACCATGACGGTACACGCTGGGCGCACGAGAGTCCCCCTCTATTCACTCTGCCGTTGCCGGAAACGCAAAATTGAGGAAGCCGCCTGGCTGTCCGGAAAACGACCAGGGTGACGGAAGAAGCATAGGTGATGCTGAAAGACCACTTTTCTGTCTAAGCTTTGTGACTTTCTCCTCGTAATTCATACTTATTATATCCATTCACAAGCTATGGTAGGCATCAAGGAAACCCTCGTTAATGGCATGAATGGCCTTAGCGGTCTAAACGGTCATGCAGCCACCGCTCCTACACGTCCATACCCTCCCAAACTCAGCTATGAAACCATAGAGGCCAGAGAACAGTATACGATACCGGATCATGGTTTCCAAGATCCTAACGCACGCAAGCAACGTATTATCGGTATCGGCGCCGGAGCTTCTGGAATCGTGAGTGCCTTTCTGCCCACTGTACCGAATCATGTCGGAGAAGGTGGCAAAAAGCGGCATCTAACGCTTGTTTTCTGTGCCCTCCGTTGATCAGTACTTGGCTATCAGAGCCCAGCAGAGGTTGAAGGGTACCGAGCTGGTGATCTACGAGAAGAACGACGACCTCGGCGGTGTCTGGCTCGAGAACCGCTATCCCGGTGCAGCATGCGATGTTCCTGGACATGTATATACGTACACCTTTGAGCCGTACAACGAGTGGACGACCGTAAGCCTGCATTCTACCATCTAGAATTGATTGTCTGTTCTTACCCTTCGCTCTACAACAGTACTATGCCAGCAGCACAGAGATTCATGGCTACTTCTCGAAGGTAGCAGACAAGTACAAGGTCCGACAGTTCATGAAGTTCCAGAAGAAAGTAACATCCGTACTATGGAATGCCGAGAAAGGATACTACGATGTCGAAATCGAAGACCTCACCAAGCCAGTCGATCCTGCCACCGGCAGACATCCTGTCATTAATGACTATGCTCATAACGTCATCTGGCAAGGAGGCAATCTGAACAAATGGAAGTTGCCTGACATTCAAGGATTGGGCAAGTTCAAAGGCAAAGTTATGGTGAGTCAAAACCAGATCCGTTCACCTTCAAATCGTTCAGACCTGTATTCATCCCCTTCTATAGCACACCGCGAACTTTGATATCAACTACGACTTCACTGGCAAGAAGCTAGCCCTCATTGGTGCCGGATCGTCCTCTATACAAGTCCTTCCAAGAATTGCAAAGACAGCTGAACGGGTCGATGCATATATCCGAAGTAAAGCCTGGATTTCACTTGTAAGTGTAACGCGAATTTGAAGAGAGATGAACAAGAGTCGATACTGACATTTTGATACTCCCCCACAGCCACTTGTCAGTCAGAAGTCGAAAGAGGCTGGTCATAGAGGCGAAAACTTCGCCTACAGTGAAGAAGAGAAGGAACGTTTCAGAAATGACCCGACATATGGTCTGCAGTATAGACTAGATATGGAGAACGAAATGGTGAGTTGCCCAGCTTCTATGCTTCCCGATCTGCAACGCATTCTGATCTCTCGCATTATCAGAACCTTTTCTTCTCGATGTGCATGAAGAACAGCAAGACTCAGAAGCAAGTCCGTGAAGATTGCGAACAGCACATGCGTCGTTCCTTAGCCAAGAAACCCGAGCTTGCAGAGTTGCTCGTGCCATCGTTTGGAGTTGGCTGCCGCAGGATTACACCTGGTCCAGGATATCTGGAAGCATTGTGCCAAGACAACGTCAATGTGGTGCAGCAGAGAATCGTTGCCGCCGATGAGACAGGTGTCATCGCTGGTGATGGAGTCCATCGCGAAGTGGATGCTATCATTGTGAGCAGACTATAGAAGCCTTCTATTGGAAATAGAAGCTGACTATGCTTTCTTAGTGCGCTACTGGCTTTGACACTTCCTTTAGACCACCTTTCGAGGTTGTCGGAATGAATGGCTATGCGCTGGATGCGGAATATGCCAAAGGTATGTGGTAGATGGTAGCGCATGCCTGCATAATGCTGATTGAGTTGTCCTCGCTATGCAGATCCTGCTTCATACCTCTCCGTCGCTTTGCCCGGTGTGCCAAATTTCTGGGTAGTCAACGGTCCACAAGGCTGTGGTGCCAATGGATCCATCCTTCCCGTTCTCGAGCAGACACTGGACTATATCATTGCCGCCATCAACAAGCAGCGCCGTCACGGAATCAAGTCTATGGTCTGCAAGCCTGAATGTGCCGAAGAATTCAACTATCACACAGATCAATTTGTGCAAGAACGAGGCGTGTGGTCAGATTCGTGCTCATGTAGGTGCCCGTCGTAACTGACTCGTATTTTCTTTCAACTAATTGGGTTTGCTGTAGCTTGGTACAAGAACGGTACTGTGGATGGAAGAGTTGTCGCTGTCTACCCAGGTACCAATGTTGCCTTCATGGAGACCATGAACGACCCACGTTGGGAAGATTATAACTACGAGTATCACGACAAGGCGTCAAGATACAGAGTATTCGGTAACGGTTTCACTGTAGGTGAACTCAATGGCGAAGGGAGAAGCAAGCATTTCATCGACCGTCTGCATACGCTAGATGATATCAAGAAGCTGCACGGTATACCAATAGATGAAGCCGATGTTACCAAAGTATCAGCTGCTAGCCCTCTGCCAGAGTAAATCACGTCAGTACATTGTAACGTATAGTCATAGTTGTAGATAGTCTTTGTTCAGCGGAGAGGTTCGTCGTGTAATTTGACATGCACTTTTATGGCATATGCGAGTTGAGCGCGTCGGCGCTGATCGAGCTTTCGCCAGCGGTCAGACACCCTTCTTCTTGAACAGGCGCAGCTCTTTCTCACACCATGACCTGACGTGGTCACAGGTCTGATAGTCCCTGGATAATCCAACAGACGGCAGACCCGACCCGCCTACAAAGCTCCGCCTGATCAAGTGCTGATTCGCCATTACGGACACCCAGCGCAAAAAAGCCCGTAAAGCGAGCGCTTCCGACCAATTTTAAAGCCTTACGATACTCAAGTGTTCGTCGTTGATTCGTATACAGTCGAAAGAGCTGTGACTGGTGACCCAGCTCGAGTCTTGCTACCTTTCCAGCCTCGCTGACCATCCTGTCGCGCGGTAGAGCCAACCAGACAGCCTGGCCAGCAAAGTTCGAAATGGTACAGCCGCTGAGTCTTCTTCAGCTGTGTTCATATACTCGCTCTGGTGCACTGTAAGCTGAATGTACCCTGAACAGAATGTATTGCCATTCTTATCATGATCTTCGCCCATGGGACTCGTCACCGCCTGGTAGCCGCACTGTACAATGCCTCGTACCGTTTGATAAGTGATTACGCGAGCGGTCCACTCTCCACATTCTACGCGAGAGACCTAGGACATACCGGCCCAGCAGAACTCAGGCCGCATACTCGACACGAACACGTCCGTAAGCAGAGAACCGTGCCGAGGCGGTATCGTCAAGCTGGTCTGGAAAGACTGCAGTCTGTCGCCCGCTTCTCGCATTTGACAGTGCAAGCAGGACAGGCTATAGCGACTCGAAAGCTACTTCGGCGGTCTGATGGACGCTCGAAGCGCCAAGAAAATGCCTGTTCGGCAACGGTTGCCCTCTCGTATTTCGTTCGAACTGAACATGGTTGGTATACGTATTGGCGAGTGGCGATCGATGGTATCCATTGAAAGGCTATTCCAACTGGTCGGTGCTGTGGTCCTCTAGCCAAGAGTACCTAACGCTTACACACATCACCTTGCATACAGAGTACGCATCAGCAAATGGACGAAGCATCAGCGCCAATGCGCAGGCAAAAGTCGGGCCTTTCGATGACAAGTAAGTACCGCAAATAGCCATAACCCGCAATGTACACTCATGGTGACAGCACCGTGACAGCAGCTCGTTGCTGGTACGAGCTTGGACTGATTTCCCATGCAGAAAAGGCCGGCTGTGGCGCGTTAGTGAGCTTCAAAACCGCCGGGTGCATTGCTAAACAGCACGATGCCGTGCTTGCCGCATCACGAAATCGATCGGTTCAGCCGAAGCTTATGACTTCGGCTCCTGCCGCCATGTATGCTTCTTACAAGTGTAGCACTTATGACCGGTTCACGATTTCCTGTCATGAAATGAGAAGGTTTGGGGCCCACGATATTGTCTTGACAGATCCGGGGTAAGATGCGGGGTTACATGGGTTGCCTTTTGCACATTCAACGGCGTCGCAGTCATCATGTTCGGCCTAACGCAATTACATGGCGCGAAGCTACGCGCTGGTATACTCATTTCTACCTCACTAGCGTTCTTATGCTTCGGCTATGACCGTGAGTTCCCAAAGCTGGCCTGTCAGATGATATGCGCTGAGTGAGCTCTCAACTTATATCAGAGGGTGTACTAGGCGGTGTGCTCGAAAACCCGCAATTCCTCGCCGCTATGCACCACCCATCTGCAAACGATCTATCCACCATAACGGCTATTTACCAAGTCAGTCGCTAGCTGATATGTCTACCATGATAGCTCTAATAATGCAGTTTGTACCGACAGATCGGATGTGTAGTCGGATGTTTCTTGGCTGCCTGCATCGGCTTGCGACTGGGACGTCGATGGACTATCATCGTAGGATGCATTCTGGTCACGGTCGGCGGCGCTGTACAAGCAGCTGCCTACAACCCGGCAATGAGTACGCCTAAAATCTGCTTGTGATGTTTCACTCCTTTCACTGAAGATCCTATGTAGTGATCGCTTTTCGCATTGTTGCTGGTATGGGCACCGGTTTGACATCCAGCACAGTTCCGCCTTGGATAGCGGGTGAGCATACTATCCTCCCTGATATTCGCTAAGGTACCGCGTCATACTGACTGACGGTCTATAGAGGTGGCAAAGGCTGGCGTACGCGGAAGAGACATTGCTATTGAGCTGAGCATTGTGCTCTTTGGCGTCATGCTGGCCTACTGGATGGACTATGGTATGGCGAAATATGGTGGAGAGGTCGCCTGGCGCTTCCCGGTCGCATTTCATAAGTCGAAACGCCCTGGCTGAGAGCCGCTAAACCTTTGCTAATTCAGTATCCTGTCTCTACAGTGCCTGCTTATGATTCTTGCGGGAGCCATCATATACGATATGCCCGAGTCGCCCCATGTGCTCGTGTACTGGAACCGTCCAGAAGAAGCTCTTGAAGTGCTAGCACGTGTGCGAGGCAAGACTATCGAAGATCCGGACGTTGTCTTCACCCACAACGCCATTCAGGAGGTCGTGCAATTGGAGAAGAGTGTCAATCAGCCTATCTGGCGTAGCTTGTTTTGGGACAATTCTGAAGTGAGCCAGCGACCCTCTTTTATGACTATAGAGCTAAAGAAATGTAACTGCACGCAGGTACGCAACTCTCGTCGCGTCTTCTTGATTTTCTGGCTGCAAGCCTTCCAGCAGCTTGGCGGAAACAATGTCATTGTCTATGTAAGTTTCGCCCTGGACATTGTCATAATACCAAAACTGAGTGATGGAAGCTATACAGTATCAAACGATCCTGTTCCGTAATGCTGTCAACTTGTCGGTTGAAACCACGCTTCTGCTTGGTGGTATTTCCAGTCTCATTTAGTAAGCGCACAAGACGTCTGCGAGAACAAGTTGATGCTAACGCAACCTGGTTAGCTGGCTTGGCTCTATCCCGCCTATATGGACCATCGATAGGTTCGGCAGAAGACCGATACTACTGTGGGGCTCCGTGCTTACCGGCATAGCTACTGCTGTCTTCACTGTGTCGGTCGCGAAATCATCCGGCTCATTGACCTGGGGATGGATTGGAGTGGGATCCATTTTCTTCTACAATGTAAGCTCGCGCCTTTTGGCTGGATGACCTTGCGTTAAGAATCTCTTTTCTCTTGATAGTTTGCGTTCGCTTCCACCTGGTGCACTGGTGTGTCTTCCAAGCCACCGCAGTGATACTCTCTCGCTAACCACTGGCTTTCAGTCGTTTGGGTCTGGCCACCAGAAGTCTCGCCTGTTCGTTTCAGACACATCAACTCAGCTGTGGGACCGCTAGCCGGTGAGTATAGCTCGTCAGTATATATTACACATATTCCCTGATTCGCCTCGGATCTATCAGAATGGCTCTTCACCTTTGTAACTGTCAAGAGTACTCCGCCAGCTCTAGAAAGTATTGGCTACAAGATATATGTGTTCTATACCGTCATGGTGTTCACCGGCTGGGTCTTTGTCTATTTATGCATTCCGGAGACAAAGGTAAGTTGCTGGTCTTTGACAAGGCCAACTGTAGAGCAACTTACTGATCGTATGATATCTTAGGGACATACATTAGAAGAATTGGAAGGTCTCTTTGCTTCGGGCGAGCTATTCCCTCGTTCCGGCAAGAACAGCTTGAAAAGCTTGAAGGAGCTCGAGGAGCGACAATTTGGAAGAGCGCTTGACATGAATAATGGCACACCGGACGTTGAACGGGTAGGCGTAACAGACAGAAAGCAAGAGAAAGATATGGCAGTCGAAGAGAGAATCGAGTGATCTCGACTTCCTTTCCAACAAAACAAAGGGTATCGTACCCAAAACATGTAGCGCCTTTGCCTGCCTATCTTTGTAGACTTCCTTGAATTTGTTATCTGCGCAAGCTGCATCACGCGCTTGAAAGGCTCAACCATGCACCCCTGTTGTTCATGTAGAGTGGGTCAAACGGCTAGTTGCTCTTTGCAAATGGTGCAAGATATATACTCCGATGATATCGTTTGGCATGTTTGCAAGACCCTATGCTGACAATTTATTCCCGTTCCAATACACGTACTGCCGAAGCTAATCGTTACATACGTCGATGCTTAGGTGCAAAGGTAACCACCATCAATAACCAAATCTGTACCGCAGCAGTAATCCGCAGAAGGGCTAGCAAGGTATAGGACCGCTCCAGCGACGTCATTTGGAGAACCGACTCTTCCACATGGCGTGGTTGCCTCGAAGTGGTCTGAAATAGTTTTGTCGGACCTGGTAGGCAGACGCACGAATCAGCAATTCTGGAATTAATGCAGCTCCCAAGGCAGAACGGGGTCGACTCACAAGAAGCCATGTGACATTGGGGTGGCGATGAGACCGGGCGATACAGAGTTGATGCAGATGCCGTCTCTGGAGTAGTCGACAGCGCTCTGCTTGGTCAGACCCACGACACCAGCCTTGCTGGCAGTATATGCCTGACGAGGAAGTAATTAGCTGACCTACCCTAGCAAACGGAAGGAAGCTCTCTCACTGATGATTTGGGAACGCCATAAGAAGCCCCGTTCGAGGCGATATTGACGATCTTACCGCGAGCAAATCCTCTTTGGGGCTGCTGCTTGAGCATGACTGGGATGATATTCCGCATACCTATGTAAAAACTTTGTCAGTCAATTCTGGCTGCGACACTTTATAGTGGCAACCGACCTAGATATGGGCCTATGAGGTTGATATCGACTGTGAGACGCCATTGTTTGAAACTACATCACAGACAGACAGCCTCTATCAGCGTTCAAATGGAAAGGTGGAATGGTCTACACGGCAACTTACGGCATTTCATGCAGCTTAGCCTGAGGCCCTAGAATTCCTGCATTGTTGACCAGTCTGCAGGGCAGCGGTGTCAGCTCTATAGGCTTTGCCCGAATGTTAGAGAGCGCCTTGAAATGCACTCACACATCTATGCGACCAAAGCGTTCGACAGCGGCAGCTACAGCAGTCTGCCATTCTTCGTCGACTGTGACATCCAGTGGCAAGAAGATGCATTGTGCTCCGGTGCTCAAGATAGCTTTGTGGGTTGACACTTCTCCAGCCTGAAGCAGGACACACAACATCAGCAACAGCGAGAATGCAAGCATGTCAGAGGATATAATAACAACTCACTGGATGCTCTGCCTTCAAGTCTGCGCATATCACGCTGGCTCCCGTGGCTGCGAACGCCAGCGCGATGCTTCTGCCATTTCCTGAAGAGCTTCCAGTCACCAGGACAATGACGCCGTCGTTAGGACCAGCAGAAGCAGGAGCGTGGCCGTTCGTCTCGCCCATGATTGATGTGTGGAGTTATGCAAGTGACCTCCATCCTCATTCTCCATTTCTCTCTCCCTGTTTTCCATTCTCCTGCCGGAGTGGAAGAGTGGTAAGCCTGGTCGGAAATCCGGAAGATTGGAACACGACGCGGATGACTGCGAGGAAGAGGAACAGGAAACCGGTGCCCCGAACGCTAATCTGTATGCTAGTTACCGAGCTTGCCGAATAAAGTATACCAAGAATTTGCTTCGGCACAGGTACCGTACCAACAAAGATGCAAAAGTACTAAAGTGACAATGTCCTCTTGGCTCCCTCTTCCTTCTGCATCTGCAAGGTCTGTCCGTTCAAGCCAATCAATATGTTCGGTTTGGCAAATCTCCATGGCGCACCCTTGCGTGCTGCCATCATTACTTCTACTTCCTTAGCTTTCCTATGTTTTGGATTCGACCGTGGGTACCGACTCAGCTATATTTGAATGAAGCCTAGCTGACGGTCCTGGATCGCAAACAGAGGGTGTTCTGGGAGGTGTTCTCGAGAACGACTCATTCTTGAAGGCAATGCACTATCCTTCAGCAAATGACTTGTCTACCATCACAGCTATTTATCAAGTAAGTCATAATTCTAGTTTAATCCTTTTGTTCGTACTCAAATGAGTGCTCCTTCGATTCGGCCGGCAGATTGGATGCGTACTCGGATGTATGCTCGCCGCAGCAATCGGTCTCAGGCTCGGACGACGATGGACCATCATCACTGGCTGCATTCTGGTGATTATCGGCGGTGCTGTTCAAGCTGCTGCTTACAACCCCGAAATGAGTAGGTTGCACCTGATAGCTTGGCCCACAGACAGGTAGCTGATTATGAAGTGTCTACAGTGATTGTTTTCCGCATCGTCGCCGGTGTAGGAACTGGCTTGACCTCCAGCTCCGTGCCTATGTGGATTGCCGAAGTTGCAAAAGCCGGTGTCAGAGGACGAGACATCGCCATTGAGCTATGCATCGTTCTTGGAGGAATCGCACTTGCATACTGGATGGGTGAGTATTCTGCAATAGGTGGTCAAACACTTTCCCGGGGACAGTATGCATATCGCAGCGACATCGCCGTCTGCTGCATGTATTCCATACTGCGAGATGGTAATACCACTTATCACAAGCTCGTAATGCTGACAATGATGCCTGTCTTAACAGACTACGGAATGTCTTTTTACGGTGGAGAGGTCGCTTGGCGCTTCCCCGTCGCATTTCATAAGTCTTCCTTGCACCAACAATCCATGTCGGCCCATCTAACATTATTATGTGCCGTCTATACAGTGCCTCTTAATGATTTTAGCTGGAATCATGGTATATGACATGCCCGAATCTCCGCACGTCCTAGTGTACTGGAACCGACCTGAAGAAGCGCTCGAGGTACTAGCTCGTGTCCGTGGGAAAACAACGAAAGACGAAGAAGTTCAATTTACCTACAATGCTATCAGAGAAGTTGTCGCACTCGAAAAGAGCGTCGATCAGCCTATGTGGAGAAGCTTTGTTTTGGGACAAGTCAGAGGTTAGTCCTTTGAGGAATCGCTTATCTGCATAGAGATTCGATGCATATGCTTTCTCTGACCACCGCTATTGTAGTTCCGCAACTCCCGTCGAGTCTTCCTCATTTTCTGGCTACAGGCATTCCAGCAACTCGGCGGCAATAACGTTATCGTCTACGTGCGTGCACAGCCTACGCCCTTCCTGTTAGCAAAGAGCTACTGTTAATCTTTTTCTCCATACAGTATCAAACTATTCTGTTCCGCAATGCTGTTAACCTGTCCAAGCATATGACACTTATGCTGGGAGGCGTTTCAAGCTTGATCTAGTAAGTGGCCACACATGAATCTGCCTTTACAATTCTCCTGACCAAGAGAACCTTAAAACCAGCTTTATTGGTGCTATGCCGCCCATTTACATGATCGATAGATTTGGAAGAAGACCCATCCTGCTCTGGGGCTCCGTCTTGACTGGCGTAGCCACTGCGATATTCACGGTATCCGTAGCGAAATCGGATACCTCCTTGACGTGGGGATGGATCGGCGTTGGAGCAATTTTCTTTTATAACGTGCGTGATTAATAGGATAGCTCGCTGTCTGTGGCTAACGTGTCTTCCATACAGTTCACTTTTGCCTCAACGTGGTGCACTGGTGAGTCGCAATGACGGTCCGATGCAAGTTGCAGTTGCTAATTGATACGTGTCAACAGTTGTCTGGGTCTGGCCTCCTGAAGTCTCTCCTGTCAGGTTCCGACACATCAACTCCGCGGTCGGGCCTTTGGCTGGTATGTTTGCCCGTAGTGACACTAGATCGGTGAACTCGAGACTGACATGGCGATCATCGCGATAGAATGGCTATTCACATTCGTCACCGTTAAGAGCACACCGCCGGCTCTTGAGAGCATTGGTTACAGGATATACATCTTCTACACCGTCATGGTCTTCCTCGGCTGGGTATTCGTCTACCTTTGCATTCCAGAAACCAAGTAAGCCATTGCCTCATTCACTAACCGATGCACACTGATCCTAAATCTCTGTCAGGGGATACACACTAGAAGAGTTGGAGGGCCTCTTTTCATCTGGAGAATTGTTTCCGCGCTCAGGCAAGAATCACATGAGAAGCGTCAAAGAAATGAAGGATCGACAGCTTGCCCAGGCTCGCGAGATGAACGATGGAACACCTGATGTCGAGAAGGGTGCGCATGTCGAGAAAGTAGAAGATTGATGCGATAGACTATATTTGTCCTAGTATGGCGTCAGCAGTGTAGATGGGACGCCCAACGAGTCCAGCAAGTCGTTCACGAATATGTAAGGAGGTGGAGTTGTTATCGTTAAAGAGCTAAAGATTACGATATCAGAATGAGCTATTGATCCCGCGACTTTACCTGCAACTTACTATTATGGTACAACAAAATTACTTGAAGCTCAGCCGACTGTTATGTAATTATGCTACAGGTCAGGTATGAGCGGACGACTGTCCATTCTGACCTTGTCCGCTTTGACCGTTGCCCGCTGGATTGACGATATCGAACATATCAAACAGTGAAGGTCCTTCCCAAGCCCACTCTTGCAAGTTCGACTGGTCCCCTATTTGCATGGAGTCGACGTTGAAGAAGTCGAAAACGTTGGACGAGTTCATCAGCGGGTTGGGATCTTGATAAGATGCGTAACCACTGTTGGCAGTGGCAGTGCCCAGATTGCTGAGCGTAGCGGCGGTGGGCGCGGATAAGCCTAAAGTCTGATTTAGATCCCCAAATCCTGCATCATATAATGGCTGCTGAGCATTGCCGCCAGTGTTCTGAGGCTGTTGAGCATTATTTGCGGGCAGAGTCAGGAAGTCGGGCACGCCCATAAAAGTGCTGAGTGAGCTGTTGGACATCTCGAACAGTTCATGGCTGAGAGCTTCGAACTGCTGTGATTGAGGCATCGTAGCATCCAAGAAAGTAGCAGTAGCTATAATAGCAAGGGGTCGTTAGCCTAGAATGTACGAATTGATCATAGTACTCACGTCGCTTCTGAGTCTCTAAAACCTCCAACGAAACACGCCATTTCTTCATCAGGAGTATGACACTCAGGTAGCTGCGTCTTGCATGTACTTGTCGTGTAGCCAGAGCTGAAAGTGCTGCCAAGCATGTCAAGAGACTGCTTCGAGTGGTTTCGAGTAGGTTTGGATCGCTCAGCGGGATTCCGGCCGCTTGCTGCTCTTCGCTCTTGTGAAAGATGTACACCAGCGTGGTTGCAGCGGTAAAGATTTGATGAACGCCAACAGACGACATCCTTCTAAATGAGTACAGGCGTTTGTATAGTTTGAGGAGATTTGCCATGCTGGAGCTAGCAGAACAGCAAACTGCAAAAGCGTTGCTGGCCGAGTCCGCCAAGAACGGCCGATGGAGAAGTAGCATGGTGGCATAGTACTGTACACTGACAGCGGAGGTATCGTCAGCGATAACGCAAGGCAATGTAAAAGTACTGGAAATGCCCTCACTGCAACACTATAACATTCGCTAACGGGGAGGGCTGTAGGTCCAGATCCAGCGTTTCTGAAAGTGGTAGACTGTTGTGCCATTCCAACAGGTTCTGATGCAGTTCAGCCGCTGTCTCTTGCGATAGTCTCTGGAACGGATCTCCTGAATAGAACTCTTGCATGATGCGGTCTATTGTCTTGAGAAGGCTAACGAGGGTCCCCGAAAACGATAAAGCCGATTCGCCACTCGCGTATGGATGCGGACAAGATATGTCTCGGTTGCCATTGGGGAGTCGACCCACGTAGACACTCCAACCCCTATCATAAATGTATGTCCCCCACCAGATCAGATTTCGGGTCCTATAATCTTCCATTGTAAGCTTTCCTTTTTCAAGCCATGGGCTGGAGTCTTTGTGAAGACCCAGGTCGACCGCTGATGAAACAGCCATTGAATGATAGAGATATCTGTCGTAGCGACAACAGACCTGTCAGCACAATTCACGACAGTCTCTCGATGCCTCTGCTTACCCGCGGGCATCTCGGCCGCAGCAGACTTCATGAGATCCCATTATGGCCAAGGCCTGCACTGTTGTCTCTCGAGGACAGTCCATTTCGACTTCCAGACATATTCGTGCCCGACGCATGAAGAGGTCACCACTTCTCTCAGGTGAGCCATCTGCCAGTGCGATGGCTTCGTCCGAGAAAGAAGCTGAGTATGCGAGTATAGCGTAGTACAAGGTCCAGGAGAAGAATTTGTGTTGAGGCTTGCCTTCCAGATAACGCTGGCGGTGCACCATAAATATTTCTTGGTTGACAATGTAGAAGAACGAGTTGTGCCAGATGAAGTACAAAGACAGGAGACGCTTTTCGAGTGCAGGATTTGGACTGTCGTTCTGCCCAGCTTCTGCTAGTGCTTCGAGACATCTCTGCTCCACATCTTGTTCAGGGGAGGCCTGCGCTAGTGGACCACCAAAAGAGAAATGTCGGTTTGAAGTGGGACCATACCAGCGTAGTTGTCCGCCGTCTGCGACGGACATTCTGCCACTAACACCAGTGATCTGTGCTGCTAATGACTTCGATGGCCCAGCCGGAGTGAACGTTCCATCCGTGTTGGAGGATCGCAGATCCCGAGCAACTAAAGCTGCTGTCGCTTCTAGATCAGTTTCCTGCTGATCTAGTTCTTCTCTACCTTGTGTCCCGGACAGCGTCGTGAGAGCCAAGATGGCAGATTGAGGGGAAACAGACTGATTCGAGAGCTTGGTTGAAGATGGACCATCCACAGACCCGGAGTCGCTGGGTGAAGGACCTGTGCCATCGCCTCCATGTTTACGTTCAAGTTCTGCAAGTCTTCGTTCTAGCTGTGCCACTTGTTTCTTATTACTTGGCGTCCTGCTCGAGGTGGGTTAGCGAAGGTCTATGTGATGTGCGTGCAAGGTTGAACGCTAAGACTTACTTGCGTAGATCTTTAGCAGGCATTTGACAGTCGATATTCAGACGGATACATCCACCGCACTTGGGCTTTCGGTTGTCGCACCGTGCTTTGCGTCTATGTATAGACCTGTCAGTATACGTCTATGTCTATGATTATGCGGACGGCTGAATGCAAGGCTCACTTGCGACAGCCTTCGCAAGCTTTCGAAGCGCGAGGTGAGGCTCTGCTATGTAGTCCACGTAGTCTCCGCGCAGGCAGGCGCAGCTCTTCAGCGAGTGCTTCGTCAATTTCACCGTCGCCGTCTCCGTCTCCGTTGCTGGTCGAGTTCCTTTCGCGCAGTGCACTCGACTCTTCCGTTGGCCAGCCTGGCACGGGAACGTCGAAGGTATTGACACTCTGCTCGAGGAACCATTTGCTAGTGGAACTCGACGGGTCATTTCTGATGGGAGATCTTGCGCTGGCAGCCATGTTTGCGCGGACTTTCTTTCGACGGGTCAGAAGGAAAAGAAGAGTGTGACGAATGATGCTCTCTTTTTCCGGTCACCCCCTAAAGGATCGGGGCTCCGTTTTGCTAACCGATCAAACGTAATGTGCCTGAACCACAATAAGCTTTCTCTAGGCAACGTTGAAAATCCGCTGCAGAACCCCGAATCATAGAACCATAGAGCCACAGGCAGGATCGTTTTTGTACGTTAGGGGCCTTTCTCAGTGTTTGCCGGTCAGTGTTGTATGTCGACGGGCTGCCGTACTCAAATGCTGACACCAAATACGGTGCAAAGGCAAGCTGCCCAGCCTTTCGACTAGCGATCCCCGTTATACTTGGCCGTACAGCGAGCTGTCAGGACATGCGCTATATGAGCATTGATTGTGAAGCTGACCAGTAGTGCAGGCTTTGCATAAAAGTCGTCGAGACCACTACAATTTGAACGGCGGTGGGGGAACTATCCCGCCACTGACCGCCTCATCCGTCCAGGACATGGTACCCTGTTGTAATTGACCTCGATCCGCCTGCAAGCAGATGAATCAGTATGTTTGAATCTTTCGACTCTCGCCTATTCCGTGAAACGCACCAGTATATACTCCGCGTTCACCGCTTGCGACATGTCGGAAGCCAAGAAGAGCATGACATTGGCAATATCGTCGGGAGTTGAAGTTTGTTGGATGTAATCTTTCTGACTGTCATGGATCTTTTCCTCCTCCTGTGCGGCCTTCCTGCTCTCCTCAGTCTGCGACTCGAATCCACCTTCAGCAGCTGCACCTAGTTCTCTGCTGTTCTCCCAAAGACGCGTGCTTGTCAAGCCAGGTGCGAGGGTGTTGACTCTGATTTGCGACTTTGCAAGCTCGATAGCGCCTCTTCGTCCAACTCCAAGCACGGCGTGCTTTGCAGCGGTGTATGCAATAGAAGCTACACCCCCACTAACGGAACCGATAGAGCCCTATGGACAAAAGTGTCAGTCAGGGAGGCGCACTCTGACGTGTGACATTCGTAGCGCACTGTGAGAACTATCGACCCTTTTGCGAACGGCTTCTCTTTCGAGGTAACTGCCATAGCTCTAGAGCCATACTTGACAGCGTAGAAGGCTCCAAGAGCCATGACTTCGTACAGGCGCTTCTACGAATGAGTGGCAAATCAGTGCGACTTTCGCACAACGATGTAAAGACTGTCCTTACAAAGTCAGAGGCTTCGGTTTCCCAGAAGCCTTTCACATCAGATATACCAGCGTTGGCGCAGTAAAAGTCGAGTCGGCCCTTCTCCTGGATTGTGCGTTCACATAATGCGCGAGTCGCAGCTTCGTCGGCTACATCGAGGACGACTGGGACGACTTGAGTTTTCAGGCCTTCAGCTTTGACCAACTCGACGAGGGATGGTAGATCTTGAGGTCTCAGGTCACACGCATAGATAGTCTGTGCACCAGCACGCGCCATCTGAAAACAGCCATATTCGCACCATGTCAGCTTCTGCCCAAAATCCTCGATTGGCTTTGAGAAGAGAGCAACAAACCGCAAGAACGGCAGAACGCCCTATGCCATGAGCAGTACCAGCTCCAGTGACTATGCCGACCTTGCCTTGGAGGAGATTCATTGTTAAATGATGGAGAACAACACCCAACCCATGGTCGCGCTTCCCTGTTCGGCTTTCATACACCTTATCGGCTCTTCTTCCACTACTACCGGAAAACCAGACTGGCAGGCACTCGACTGCCGCTGGGGTCATCCGTACGGTGCTTTTCGCCGGCAAGTGATGAACAGTCGGCAAAAGCTTGCTTATAGAGCATACTGTCTTGGCTGCTGGGACGCACATCCTGGCGTGTCGCCCAGGATCCTCGTGAATCAGAGGACTCTGCCTGCTGGATCATGTCAAGCTGTCTCGAATTCTGAATAGAAGATGTCGCAATAAACAGTCCACCAGCAACCTGATATACATTTGACGACTCCCTTCTTGTCAATTTAAATGTTCATATAAGCACACTGCTGATCACAAGTTGCCTTCAACCGGACAAGAACAGCACATTCTCGGCGAAAGGAGAACCAAAAACACTTTCCATTGCTTCACGGTACTAAACAATGATGTTTTCACCATGCACAGTGACCCAGTCTGAACCGATTCATTGTTAATTCACTACAAAACAAGAGGTAACCTATGAAAAATATGAAAGCCTATTTCGCCATATCTCGACCATCTTCCAGCCATTTTGACGTTTTCTACAATTGACGCTCAGGCAAGCTCATCACGCTCGGTTTCGCCCTTGGCACCATAAGCGCCATCCACACTCTTTGGCTCGGCAAGTCCAGCCTCGCGTACGGCTCTTTGTTCCGCTGCATCGTAGGCATCTTGTCGTTCTTGGAGCAGGCGAGCCTTGACAACTGGATCCTTGCAGTAGAGGACGTCCAATTCTTCGAGATTCTGGCCTGCTGTTTCGGGACAGAAGAAGTAGACGAATGGGATGGCGAGGACGTTGAAGGCCTGTATGCAGAATACAAAATCAGCCGTGTCGAATGCAGAAGCAAGAGCAAGGCGCGGACTTACAAGGTACCAGAACCAGATTCTGGGTCCGACATTCGGGTCGGCCAAGGCAATCGGCGAGGCGAAAGTGGTGACGAAACTCCAGAGCCATTCTCCCGAAGCGTTCAGAGCGGCACCGACGTGTCTCAGCTCAAGCGGTGCAATTTCAGGAGCGTACTGCCACGCAGCACCCATCCATCCAGTACCGTAGAAGAGGATGTAGACGATGATGAGAGCCGAAGCAACCCAGTTTGTGACATTTGTGGGATTGTCGATGTTCAGGAGAGCGACGAAAACGGTCATGATGACGGTCATGATGACAGCGGACCACAACATGAGTCCACGACGACCGAGTCTGTCGATGAGAGGGATAGCGGGGAGTGTACCGATGAAGAAGACAGTATTGAGGACAGCACCAAGAATAGCACTGATGTTTTGGTTGAGACCGTTCTGTCGGAAGATAATGGTAGAGTAGTCTGCGTGGAGATGGGATAATCAGCCAAAGAACGCGAAATGGCGAACCACACCATGGTACTCACAGACGAGGAAGTTGATAGACATGAGTTGTTGGAACGAAAGGACCAAGAAACAGATGATCAAACGCTTGGCGACCTTCAACTCTGTCCTATCCCAAAGGAAGTCCTTGAATCTGGGTTTGGCGGTGGTATGTTCCAGGTCGATGGCCACGAAGATACCTCTCTTTTCTGCTGCTACTAGGGGATCGGTCAATGGCTTGCCCCAAATTTGTTCAAGAGTTCGGTCGCCTTCTTCCATTCTGCCTCGGCCATAGTACCATCTTGGGGTATCTGGGCAGTTCCACTAGAAAAGGCCCACGCATAACATCAGCACTGGTGACAGCCTTGCTGAGTATGGGGAAACTTACGAATAGAAGACCACTTGCGATGGCGAAGAAGGCTTGAGAGGCAATTGGAAGACGCCATGAAATACTGTGGTTGACGAAGGACATGCCATAATCACTGGAAGATGCAGGCATATGGTGAGCATGAACTTCGGTATGCTTCAGTTGTCTGAACAGGCACTTACTACCAGTACGCCAGTGGGATACCACCAATCAGAAAAGAGCAAGTAATGGCCATTTTACGACCTCTTGTATCTTTATCGTAAGACATCTCATTTTGATAGACTGGTACAGTCGTTGAGATCTATTAAAGGTCACGGTCAGCTGGTCGGTAAGGTAACAGATGCAAAGTAGGGTAGTGATGTTGCGTTCTGGGACGACACTCACGAATCCGATACCGAAACCACAGACGATACGACCGACGATGATGTGTGCAACGCCGTAAGCGGACGCTTGGATAGCAGCACCAATGATGACCTGTGGTTCGAACAGATTTTGTCAGCAAAGTCGAATGACAGGAGGCTCCACCGGCAGAGAAAATTGGCTAGAGGCATAGTCAAGAATGCCAAGGACCTTAAGTACTAAGCTCGATGCTATTATACTGAGGGTCATCAACCTCTGACATGAACCCCGCTGCATCCCCGTATAGCGAGACTCCACAATGCGGGGGGAAGGGGGTATAGCAAACCCAGACTCTCTCTGCCGGAAAATGCTGGAAGATTGAGGGGACTCACAGTAATGCAACCAAGTAGGAGTGTTCTTCTTCTACCGAACCACCAACCGAAGATCATGACCATAGGAGTAGCGACGAAAGCCGCGAGTGTATAGGAAGAAGTAATCATTGGAATATCATATTTGCCAGTTGGGTTGCCGATAGAGTCGAGGAATTGATGCGTTTCAAGAACACCTCCCAAGACACCTGCATCGTAACCGTACCTGTTTCAGTAGGAATGGATAGTTAATGGAAAGCAGGAAGTAGTACGTTTGTCGAAGGTCAGTACAGACTTCCGGTCACTATGTTATCGCTAGACAACTTACAGCATGAACATGATACCGCATGCTAAATCAATGCGCCTATGGAGCGCTTTGCCCACCAGTGTCTTCATGATGAAATTGGAATATTATACCGTTCGTACTTTGTAGTATGGCAGGTAGTGTGGCTAATGACGGATGAATCGGTTACCGCCCAGCGAAGGGGTCAAAATAGGGCCAGCAGGTCGAGAGGGCAGAGAGGGAGAACGCCGAGTCGGTTCAGGCCTTCTTGACTATGCGTGTACGAGGAAGCGTACGATAGTAGATCCTGAGGAAGGAAGAATGTATGGAGGATATGAAGAAGAAGAAGAAGAAGAAATGGAAAAAGAAGAGAAGGAGGAGCCCCGATGTCAAAGGTGTGCAGGAAGTTTGGATGAGGTGGTTGCGCTCTTGTGTGTGCTCTTCGTTGACCGTATTTGGGGGCAATACCCGGTCACTCCATAATCTTTTAGATCTGGGCGGGGGCGGGCCTCCCTCAGAAGTCACACCGTCTGACTTCGACCAAAGTGTACGCTGTATGCGGTGCTCTCCTTACCCTGTCTTTCCGTTCTTCCATCGCTCGTTCTCCCTGTCGACCGGAAGTCATTGTCCAGCCGGGGGGCTCTCAACTTTTTGACTTTCTAATAAGTTGCGTCAAAAGTTGCGGTACCCTGGCTTAGGGCGAAAAGCATGCAGCAACGGTGCTCGGCGGCCGGTTGTTCCGTTTAATAATGGTCTGGGCCACCTTGCAGCTGCAACTCATGCAAGCACAGTAACGCCTGACACAGGCGCAGAAGCTGCACCGGAAAAAGGCAGAACATCCACAGACACCCACGCACAGTACGGTATTTGCGTGTTTTGGGTTGTCTTGATTGAAGAAAATAGCTCTGCGGATATGCAAGTGCTTTCCCGACAAAGTCATTTCTCGTCCTGTTATATGTGTGTGACAAGCGGATATGCATGTTCGCAAGGAGTATTGTTGGTCTAAACATGCGTAAGCTACCGTAGGACAGCACATGAGCTGTCATTTGACTTGGAGCCTGACAAGCATCGTGAACTCAGCAGAAGCTGCGATGAATGCATGAAATGGAACAGCAGAGCATGGTGGATTTGTTCAAATTCATGCTGTTTCCACGTAAATAGTCAAAACTTACATACACGAATAAGAAAGAGCTTCGAACCCTCTAACACAGGGATAGTGGAGCTCCACATCTACAGCTGTACCCCTTCAGCCTTGAGACGATAGAATTTGCCTTCTAAACGGTGCTGGATTCAACGCGTATGTCCAATTCTTACGGGAAGCAGAAAAAAAACGCGATCGAAAAAGCTGGAGAACCTGCCCAAGCGGTCTGGGATGCAAAGTACGTCGACAGGTGTGTGTGTGGAGGGACATTGACAGCCAGATGTAGCATACTTGGGACGGATGCAGCAGTTGATTCGTATTCTCACAGTGCATGGGAGTGTGTAGGCTGCTCTGTATGCTCGTGGTGGCTCTCTCGCTGTCATAAGTCTCGTGCCCTGCCAAAAGTCGCGTTAAAGCCTTGCCACAGAGGCATGCATATGGATTGTGTTGTAGTCAAGCAAGCAAGCAAGCAATACAGAAACACATCGCCGTCAATCAGTCTTGCCTTGAAGTTGACACCCAGCTTGAGATCAGACACTAGCTAGCAGGCTCGCTTGTCTGTCTCTGCTTCACTCCCTCTTCTCTCGCCTGGAAGTCAACACGCTCAGGTGCGGTCAACAGAGGCTGCACCTCTCCCATATCACGCTCGAGGCGTCCCAGAAAGAGCGAAGTTGACAAGGCTCGAGGCACCTTCTACGCCTAGCATCTGGAGTCGACAAGAAGCAGGAAGGCAGAAGTAGATAAGGCAGACTACGGCAGTGGTGCTGCTCTTCTGGGTCCTGCACAGTAGTGTCTTCAAGATCCAGTCAGCACCGCATACATAAACGCCAGCAGTGTTTGGAGAACAGAGCAAGAGCGTAAGCAGAGCGAAGCAAAGGAAAAGAAAGGAAAGGCCAAAGTAAGCAGCAGAGGTCACGCATCATACAGCTAATCTCAAGCTTCACTCTGTTTCTACTCACTTACACCTACTTGTTTCCCCAGCAGTACTTCGCCAATCTCGTAGCTACTTCCGCTCCCCTGCATCAAGGCGACCACCACGAGCGCATCGAAAACCACTCCATGTTCATCGTTAGCGACGCAATCTGGTGATAGCAATCCACTTACAGCGAGAACATACATATGTGGGATCTTGTCCACATCACTTACCATGCTGTACTTCTTCACTGACCTGCCTTACACGCCTTTGCAGTCTCATTTGCTCCCCGCTGAGCCCTCCGATTACCATTTACGACGCGCGACCCTCGTGGAATTGCCTATCGAGGACGGAATATTCATTCATACAAGGACACTCGAGTTGAGTTGAGTCGAGTCGAGTCAAATTGACTTGTTACTCAAACACTCGGGCTACTCTGACTACTCTAGGCTGCTGCCCTGCTCAGCCAGAATACAACGGCCTGCAGAGGCCTAGCTAGCCAAATCTGTCGACAATGGCGACGACAGCGTCCAACGCTCGCAGTGCGTATGCAGTCGGCGATATCCCTCCATTCCGACCAAAAGCATCAAGAACATCAACAAATGTGACTTCTGCCTCTTCCACGTCTGCGACTACCTCAGCGACTACCACCACTAACCCGCGCCATCAACATTTGGCAACTTCAACTTCAACACGCGAAAGACGGACTTCGCAAGCGAGCAATAACTCAGGCGATTCAAATTCACGTAGGAATTCATCATCTGCAAACCAATATGTGAATTCAGGAGGAGGAGGAAGAACTTCATATCCTTCTCCTGCTCCTTCATCACCTGCTTCTAGTCCCACGCATGTCTTAGCTCAATTCTTCCCTTCTTCATCAACTGTACCAGCTGGTTTATCTTCCTTAGCCTCATCCTCAACCTCGTCGTCTGGCAATGATCCCTCGACCTCACAGGGATACTATGCCAATCCCGCTCTGGCGAGTAGTATCGGACCTGGAGCCTCTTCTCAACAATACTATCCCGCTTCTACGACTTCACCAGGTCTAGCGATGCTACAAGGGATAGAAGCACAATTACAGCAACAACAGCAACAAAGCCAGCAAGCATACAATACTCGCTCAAATCGCAACTCTATGACCGGCGGTGTTGCTAGCACCGGAGGAGTATCAGGCTCTACTTCTTCTTCCTCCTCCAATAGTCGCCGCCAATCTACCGGTATTCCACAACCTGTTCCTTCGCCCGGCTTAAGTGACGCGTATGACCCAAATGCAAGTCGAGTGAGTGGGCCTACACATCGTATACCCGCTACGCACCAGACTACACACAGGCCAGCTAGTACTACGATTGTACCGATCCAACCTTCCATCTTGCATTCACCACCTGCACAATACAACCCATCTCTTCCAGCGCACCAGTATCAACAACAGCATCGTCAAACACCCTCTCATAATTCGGCATCAGCACAAGCACAAGCTTTCTTGTACTCTACCAATACAGCCCCTCAACTATCTCAATCTACCCGTGCTCCATTCCCTGCTCCGTTAATGGTCCCATCAGCAAGTGGAAGTGGAAACGGCAGTACTTCCAATACAAATTCGGTATCAGCCGGTCCATCAGGTAATAATAGTCGGAATAGAGCTTCTCACCAGATCGTACCCGTCTCTGCAAATTCGAATGCCCCACCGCAAATACCTACTATTGCTCTTCATACTGCTCAATATTCAAACCCTGGTAGACAAAAAGTTTTCTTTGGTGATTATCAACTGCTACATACACTGGGAGAGGGTGAATTCGGTAAAGTGAAATTGGGTGTCCATGCTCAAAGGTATGTTCTCTCCTGATCATTTCACGTCGGCTGGGACTCTGGCGGCTCGTCATCTGAAATGCACATTCATTGACTCTTCATCTGCCTTTATTGGCTTCTCTGCCACAGATGGGGCGAGGAAGTGGCTATCAAGCTTATCAAAAAGGGCAACATCAATGACGCTGCTAGATCCTTGAAGGTACAGCGCGAAATCGACGTATTGAGGGTGAGTATACTATTAAGTCGCGATACATCTCAGGTAATAAGCAATGTACTGACGCTTTTATGTCTTCTCGTAGATGGTTCGTCATCCGCACATCGTCAGACTTGTCGATGTCGTTGAGACTGATCGCTACATTGGTATTGTACTGGAGTACGCAAGTGGTAAGTTGCCATGCTGGCCCTACCAATCTGGCAATCGCTGATTCACAAGTGTTGGCAGGCGGCGAGCTCTTCGAGTACATCCTCGCGCATAAGCACCTCCGCGAAAATGTTGCATGCAAGCTCTTCGCCCAACTCATCTCGGGTGTGGGGTATCTCCACTCCAAGAAAGTCGTCCATCGAGACTTGAAACTAGAGAATCTCCTCCTCGACCGAAACCGCAACATTATCATCACGGATTTTGGATTCGCAAATCGATTCAATGATGCTGGAAGCGATCTTATGGCTACTTCTTGTGGATCACCTTGCTATGCTGCTCCTGAACTTGTGCTGCAAGATGGACAGTATGTAGGATCTGCAGTTGATGTCTGGTCTTGCGGTGTCATTCTCTATGCTATGCTTTCGGGATACCTACCTTACGATGACGACCCGAACAACCCAGATGGGGATAATATCAACCTACTCTATCGATATATCACGACTACAAGGCTCTCCTTCCCTGATTGGGTATCTCCTGAGCCTAGAGATTTGCTTCTCATGATGCTAGTACCTGATCCAAACAAAAGATGCTCACTCAAGGACGTCATGCGCCATCCTTGGCTAGCTCGATACGCCAATTTCTTCCGCAATACAGTAGCCGATCTTGAAGCTCAAGCCGACGCTGCATACGAAGAAAAGCGGATGCTCCTTCAGAGACAGCAAGAAGCGTACTATCGACAGCTGGCATTGAACGCATCTACTGGTCCAACTAGTCCTCAGACTGCAATGGCGAGGTCTATGTCTACTCCAGGGGGTGTGGATGGCACAATGGGACAGCAGCGCCATCGCTCAGCTATGGTCGTACCTGTCACTGGGCCTCGACCATCTATGGCCACCCAGCTGCCTCCCATGGACGAGATGTCCACCTCATGGGCAAGGACCAGTACGACAAAGTCAGAAACCATGCCCTTCATCGATCCCTTCTCTGCTCCCGTCACTCCTGCTGCCGCCACGCCTTTCTCCGCTTCCGGCGCCGACACTCTATCCCCTGCTTCAACACCTATGGCACCCAGCACTTCTGCTCCCGGGGACTTTGAAGGCACCTCCTCCGACTCGCTCGTCACCGAAGGCGACATGCGCGGTGAACCAAGGTCGAGACGCACAGATGACGACGATGCCAGCACTACCAGCAGTGCGCGAGCTACTCGCAATGCAGCTGTTGGTCGATCAAGCAATGTTTCTTCTCCTTCCAAGTCGAGCAGCAATGGCAGCTCCGACACAAAGCGTCGCAAAGGAGACGAAAAGCGCCATACAGTGCAACTCGAGTATACCTCCCCACCTGCCGAGTCTACGCGATCCAAAACAAAAGCCAGGGAGTCACTCAACAGCTCTCAAGTCCGTGTTCCTATTCCAGCGCTTCCATCCTCGGTCACATCACCTGTGCTGCCCAGTTTTGTAGGGTCTCCTCCTGCTCTAATCCCATCGGAAGAATTCAAGAATCTTCCCCTCATCGAGGCAACCTCAGCAGCCGACAATATTGGAGATGTCCATATGACATCTGCAAACACTTCACCTGCTCGCTCTATGCAAGTTTCAGAAGAGAACGCTGCGCCCTCCACACCTCCTTTGGCAGCTCCCAAGCCGGTAACGCCTGCGCAAGCCGCGAATGTCGAAGGCAGTGAGAAGGTGAATGATGCGGATGTATTCAAGCAACCGGGTGCAAGGAACGTCGTTGTGCAGGCCACTCCGCCGACGTCGCCTTCAAGGCAGTCCGTCAGAAGCAATCGCACACCGCGGAGAACACCCGCAGCATCATCGGCGGATCTTGTCGTCGACACTCAACGTACACCCCGAGCAAGCACTCAGCAAAGAGAACCCGAGAAGGCGGCCATGCCATTCCCTTCGCCTACCAATCAAGAGAAGCAACCTAAGCAAAGACCTGTTACGATGGCAATACCAACGATTGACAGGAATGCGTCAATGCGAAGCCAAGATAGTGCCCGGCCTTCCATTAGCACGCAGAGTTCCTCTCACTCATCTCAACGTCATCGCAAGGGTCTTTCGACCGACAGAGCTTTCTTCTCGCGTCTCCTGGGCAACTCAACAACGAGTATCAACAGGCTCGATGCCACAGGCGAAGGCTCGCGGTCTAGGACTTCCAGCTCAAACGACGACAGACCGGCTCTCACTCCTTCACAGAGCACCGCTCCAGGAGAGGAATTCGTGCATGATAGTAAGCGAGGTGCAGGGCGTCGCAAAGCCCTCAGTCTCGTTGTCGATCCATTCGGACGGTCATCGAACGGTCCTGCTTCTTCTGGAGCGCGCAACCGCCGTTCGACAAAGATCCCTGTTGCAGCACCTATTGCCGAATCTTCTGATGGACAGCGGGGCGGATCGACCTTCACCCAGCCTACAACCCCAAGAACCTCAAACATTCCAATGTCGCCCTCGATGCCGGTTACATCTTCGTTCCAAAACGTCAATCAGCCACTTCGCCAAGTTCCACCTTCCTCGCAGTACAATGAAGCGACTTCCTCGCCTTTCTCAACCCGCACAAGCGATTCTAATAAGTCCAAGCGGGTATCAGACTGGTTCAGGTGGAAAAGCGTCAATCGCAACTCTACGGCTTATCAGCCTTCCCAAGCTGTTCCCGACAATATCAAGACTGACTTTGACAAGCCAAGCGTGATGACTAGATCCAGCAGCACTCGCCAGAAGCGCAATTCAGGTATACAGCCCAAAGTCATCGTCACAGGTGCTACACCCCAGAACAAGGAGCAGCAACGTCATCAGCAACAGGAATCCATTGTTACCAGTCCTCCGCGAGTCGTAGCTACGCCAGCTGATGCTAGAAATCTCACCAATGATCAGCCTTCATTGCTCGCATCACAACGTGCTCTACGTGCCCGAAGACCCGCTGCTGAGGTCAGCAAGCCAGTCGCCTTCGATGACAGCAGACTTAAGGTCGCCAGCGGAGGTGAGAAGTGTTCTTTCTCAACTGCGCTAGTGGCATGTGATACTGACGCCGCAATTGTCTCTTGGCAGTCACCGACAAGCGCATCGTCACAAAGACATTACCACCTCAAATACTGGAGGAAGTGCGCAGCGTGTAAGGATCATTTCAGTTTGTGTTAGACCAGTACTCGAGCTGATGCATGCGATCTTCCACAGCCTCACTGGTATGGGCATCCAGGTTGTACCAGACTCCGATTTCCGCTTGACTTGCACACGAAAGAGTCGAAAGCAGGCAGCTGCTCTCGCTAGCTCGCCAGCTGCATCTTCCGCTCTATCCCCTTCGCCAGGCAGCACCTTCAGATCCTTCTTCAGTCGCAAGAACAGCGCTGCTACCACCGGTTCCGCTGCCATGGTCCCCTCCCCTTCCATGCCGTCTCCTGCTTTAACAACCTCTTCGACCATGGAAGGTCCCGAATCAGCCGGCTTGTCGCCGACCACGTCTGCACAGAGCCAGGTCCAGGTCCCTATGCCATACTATGGTTCGTCGCACGATAGTGGCGGCGAAGTGCGCTTCTCGATCGAAGTCGTCCGTGTCAAACATCTTGCTGGACTTTACACTCTTGATTTCCGTAGGCTCAAGGGTGCATTGACAGATTACAAGGAGAACCATGTAAGCTTCGGTCTGGCTGAATAAAAACTTGTGTGTTCTTATTCTGACGATGCCCCATTCGTACAGGAAACCTGCATTGAGCGCCTGAAGCTTGGCTCGGCAGTCTAGAGCGCCGACTTCTGGAGCGCATGGCCTACCCTTTTCCGATACAATCTTCACACTGCGCCGCACACGTTTCGCAGTCTTCAACTCGTCTGGCTCCTTACCTTTAATTTTGCCTAGTTCTGCATAGGCCTTTTCTTCACACGTTTCACATCGTTTCTTAGCCTTTTGAACCTCAACATCGTCATAATTAGTAATCATTGTTAGTGCTCCGGGACATCGTTAGGACTTTTGGCAGCTAGTAGCTTGAATCCGCCTTTTAGTATAAGTAGGTAGTAGTGAAAGCTTTGCCTCATTTAGCATGAATTGGTCAACCGTTTAATCAAAAATACGTTCTTTACTACATCTATTCGTGCTATGATACTGAGCTGGTCCTGTGCCAGCCATCGTGAGATTCGCCGACTACGCAAGACTCTACTCCAGGTGTTTCGGCCCGGGGGTGAAGTCGTCAAAGTCTGTCGAGCAACTGACATTCTTCCACTCTTCAGCGAGCTTCAGATTTTCATTGTATGTCTCCACGATGTTCTCGTAGGAGTCGGAGCCGAGAGCCAGTCGAACAGGTATGCCGCGACCGTAATCATTATTTGCTAACTTGACGATGATTTCGGCTGCCTTGTCAGGATCTCCTCGCTGCTTGCCATTGAGCAGCTTGTTGTATTTCTGTATCTTGTCAGATATGTGGTCGCTGTATATGAGCTTAGCCTCAGCATCTGTGCCGCTTTGTATACAAGTCGAGCAGCCTTACTAGACTTCTATCCGCCTGTCCGGTGCAGGTAATCTGATGGCATTCCCTCCCAGTACGTCTACGTGTACAGTTCGTCAGTTCGTATGTGAAGATGGTGCATTTGTTCGTAGACTGACTTGTGCGGAAGTCGCCAGGTTCGACACAGCAAACAGAGATCCCGAGACTCTCGACTTCCTGGGCAAGAGCTTCGCTGAAACCTATGACGAAGCTTGTGCTAAGCTTTATAAGGACAGAATTTTATAGTTGGCTACTAACCTTCCACCGCGAACTTGCTACTGCAATAGCCACTGAAAGCTGCCCGTGCGAACCGGCCGACGTGTGAGCCAATGTTCAGAACCACTCCACTCCGCTGATTACGGAAATACGGCAAGACAGCACGTGTTGTCTTGACTGAGACAGGTACCATGTCAGGAGAAGCTCCACCTCGACGAACGCGACAGTAAAGCTACCTACAAACGCCGAAAGTATTGGTTTCGTATTGAGCAAGTTCGTCGTCTGCGGTTAACTCTTCGGTAGCGCCTTGCAGAACGTAGCCTTCAAAGGAAACAGAAGCAGAAGTGTGAGCATACTACTCCGAAGTAACGGCATTTGTTGTTTGGCGTGTTTTACCTGCATTATTGACCAGCACGTCCAGACGTCCGAATACCTGATGGGCCTTTTCTACTGTCTTGGCGAGAGCTGCCGGCGTGTCGGTCACGTCGAGGGAGAGAGCTACAGCGCCTTTTGCTGTGAGATCCCTCAATCGGGATTCTGCATCACCTCGGCAGGTGACAATTGCTTTCTGGCCTCGTTGCAGAACAGCTGCAGGAAGAAAGCTATATTGTAAGTCGTGATCGGGGCACCGGCACGACTTGTCGGCATTGGCGTATGTAGTGGCGGGCAGACCTACCTAGAGCTATAGATGCTCCCAGGCCAGATGAGCAGCCAGTGATAAGCCAAACCTTTTCGGAACCTTCTTTTGTCATGATTGATGCCTTGCCGTAACTTGAAAACCCAAGAAGCCGAAGTGGAGAAGAGGAAAAGCGACGCTGCTGTTTTGTCCGGAAACGCAAGAGCCGGCAAAGGAAAATGGCGGTCTTTTATCCTACAGAGGCTTGGTGCGCATTGTTATGGACAACACCATTCTCTCCTGTACCAATTTCAATTCCCAGCTCACTCAGTCTATAATGCCTGCCTCCAATGGATCTACACATGCAGCTCGCTTTACCGACAAGGTGGCAATCGTGACCGGCGGAAGCTCTGGCATGGGCAGAGAGGCATCTCTCGCTTTAGCTAAGGGTGAGCCGCTGTGCCTAGACTTCCCTCGATTGGTGAACAAGGCTGAATGGGTTTCTTGCATTTGCAGAGGGTGCCAAGGTGGTTGTAGCTGATATGCGCCCAGATGCTCTACGCAACATGTAAGTCGGGCCGAAATTCGAGTGGCGAAAGCCCCCAATGCCGACAGCTACTAACTTCGCTTCGTCTATCGTTTGCAGCTTCGAGGACGAAGAGACAGCGTCAGTCCAGACTGCAGATCTCATCAAGTCTCAGGGCGGTGAAGCTATCTTCGTGAAGGCTAACCTGACCAATTTGGACGACATTGAGGCGTAAGTAGCGGAAGGAGATCAAGGACGACCATCCCAGCACAAATTTAGCTGATGATACGTCTATA
The DNA here is from genome assembly GCA_023628255.1 of Cystobasidium sp. 2NF920. Taxonomy (NCBI): domain Eukaryota; kingdom Fungi; phylum Basidiomycota; class Cystobasidiomycetes; order Cystobasidiales; family Cystobasidiaceae; genus Cystobasidium; species Cystobasidium sp. 2NF920. The sequence continues at coordinate 171,090 of JAMALA010000020.1, forward strand.
TACCAGACTGGTCAACACAACAGTACAAATATATGGCCGCATCGATATCTTGATGAACTTCGCTGGAATCAATCCTTCTTCCGAATTCCTGATCAACACCTCCGAGAAGCTCTTCGACCTAATCTTCAATGTGAATGTCAAGGGTTGCTATTTCATGATGCAGCATGTGCTTCGTCAGATGCTCAAACAGGAAGTCGCCTCCAACGGTTCCCGAGGCAAGATTGTGAATGTTGCCAGTATCAACGGACTCACGTGAGTTTTCCAATCTGCATGACCGATGGAACTCGACAGCTGACGGGTCGGGAGGGATGACAGTGGAGGCCCCATGATTGCAGCATATGACGGTTCAAAGCATGCTGTGATTGGAATAACGAAAAGTGCTGCCTGCGAGCATGCCAAAGACAGAATCAATGTTAACGCCATCTGCCCCGGCATTGTCAACACCTCAATGACCCTCGAGTGTAAGGCGACAATGGATGACATGCCCATATCAGTTCCTGAGCTGATACTCATCGCGTTGATCTGATACACAGATATCAAGGACCCAGCTGTCGCCGCTCACTTCAAGGACAAGACCCGCTGGCCTCGAGGTGGTCATCCTGCAGACCAGTAAGGGGAGAGACTTAGAAATACCTTTTGCACTAAGCTGATCCACTGCCTTGCAGAGCGAAAATGGCATTGTTCTTGGCTTCAGATGATGCAGAGTTCATCACCGGAAGCACCCATCTAGTCGACGGAGGTTTGCTAGCAGGCTATTGAGCTTTAACCAGACGTTATAGGCATGAATATGTTCTGTGATACATATGTCGCAGACAAAATTTGTTGAAGTTCAGTGATGCCAGAAATGTTCTTCGTGCTTGCAATAAACAGGCTTTGCAGCAAAGCTTTGTAGCGTTCCGGCATACGTTGTCTTGCAGCCCACACGTAGCGATGCAAAGCTTTGCAGGCTTCCACTGCTACAATATGGGAAAGGCATGCTGAAACGGCTTGACCATTCGTGGAATGTTGATGCACTACGTTGGAGTGAAAGCAGCAGACTACGGCCGAGACGAAGACTGACTGTCTCGATCACGTCCTGCAATTGCCGTTAGTACGCAAATGACCAGCTTGCTCGCGTTCTATCTCATTACTGTCACAGTCCGATGGAAGAGCGATGGCGTCTGCACGACTCATGAAGAGAGCTGACGAAGATGGCTCGCTTCAGAACAATAATTTGAACGAAAGCTTCGTGCAATATGGAACACCGCTGCCTTCGCTAGCGTCAACGAAGAAAGACCAAGGCGAATACGTGCCTGTCTGGAAGCAGGTACGCTGGCTGTGATGCTATGGGCATAAAGCTAAGGGCATAAAGCTGAGGTGCTAATATTCCTCTTTGCGACTTTGTAGGAAGTTCGAGATGAGCAAGGCCGTCGTCGACTGCACGGTGCATTCACAGGCGGTTTCAGCGCCGGATACTATAACACCGCAGGCAGCAAAGAAGGATGGACGCCATCTACCTTCGTGTCCAAGAAGGAAGCGAAAGGCAAGCAAAGAGCAGAGCAGCGTCCAGAAGACTACATGGACGAGGAGGACTTGGCGGAACTCAAAGCTTCACGTACTTTCAAGACTACCGAGGGCTACGGAGGAGGTCAAACCAGACCTGAGGATGCATTCGCTGGTCTAGGATCGACACCTACGGCTTCTACTTCCAATGCTGCGAACGCTCAAGACCCTGGATATTCAGCCGCTGTGGCAAACAGCTTGAAGGACCTGGTGAAGCCGGGTTCCAGACGGATTGGACAGAAGATCATGACAAAAATGGGCTGGAGACCAGGCCAAGGTATCGGACCTCGTATATCGTATGCCCGGCGGAAGGAACAAATGCGCGAAATGGGCATACAGCTCGACGATGAAGAAGACGACCAAGAAGATGAGGAGGCAAAGAAACATACATTCGCTCCGCTTGACAGGACTGTCCTTACATTCGAGAACAAAGAAAACCAATGGGGACTGGGGTATGTCCCTGGTCAAACGCTGGTTGGACGTTTCCAGGATCAAAATTCAAGCTTAGCTGGGTCGTCATACTCCATCCCGGTGTCAGATCAAGCAAGGTTCGGGCGAAATGGTCAAAAGGGAGATGCTGGCCCGGAATCTCGCATGCCCGTAGGAGGGGCATTCGGTATCTCCGCTCTGGAAGATGCAGACGAGGACGATCTGGACGTCTATGGGTCTGGAATATCTGAAGCACGTACCCTCGTCTTGAACGACGAGGAAGACGACGACGACAACGACGCTCCATTCGGTAGTGCGTATGGTGGGACAAGAAAGCCACAGCTGATGAAATGGAACGACAGAATAAAGCAAGATGGCAGAGCAGGTCGCCGCCCAGCAGACAGTGCCGTACGGCAGCAACAGCAAACTTTCACCGACGGCTCACCCATGCTCTCAGGTTTTGTGCTGGCGAGTCGCACACAGCCTCCCGACAAGTGGTAAGTAGAACATAGGCCTTACGATAGACATGCAATAGCTCACACTAACCTGCAGGTTTCCGTCCGAGCCGGTACCCAAGAATTGGCAGCCCAATCCCAAAGCAATATGGGAACGAGAGCGTCTGAAAGCATCTACTTCAGCGTCAGCCGGTGTATCGAATATACCACCAGCACAGAAGAAAGGTCAGCAAAACATGCTCAGCGCCGATGACCGTGCAAATATCCTTGGAGAGCCCGTAGCGCCAAAGTCGGTCTTCGACTTCCTATCTGCGAAAGATAAGGAGCGCATACAAAGTCTAGGGCGCGGAGAGGCTTCAAGTTCCGCTGGACCGCAAGTTGCCGGACCTTCGAGAGAACCTGAAGCACTCCGCGTGCCAAACGTCGATTCTCGCGTAGCCCAGAGCGCGTTGAAAGGCTTCATGCCGTACGGCGACGATCCTGCGAAGCAAGCTAGGTACAAGGCCTTTCTTCAACATCATGCCATGCCTCAAGATGCATCCAAGCCCTTCCAACCGTCTCCTCCGCCAGGGAAGAGCATCAGTGAACTTAACACGGAGCTGGAAGCCTTTGCTAATGCAGCCATGATCTTCAAGCCCATGTCAGGCATGATGGCCAATCGATTCACATCGTCTTCTGGTCAGTCAGCAATACTAGATATCAAAGCGCCCGAGGCCGGCTTGTATGTGCCAAAGCCGGTCTCCGACGCGCAAAAGCTAATGGAGCAAAACGAAGAGGAGAAGAAGAGGAAGATGATGGAGGAGCGAGAAGCGGCCGACCCGAGGAGACTTGCCGTTCGTGAAGGCAATTTCGGCCTACTTACCCGAACAGTAGAGCCTTGGTACCCTTCCAAGCTGCTGTGCAAGCGTTTCAACGTCGCAGATCCGCATCCAGAAGGTCCTGCACAAAGTTCTCACTCATCTCATCCATTTGCACAAGCTTCGGCAAGTCAAGCAGAAAGCGATATCCTCAGCCAGAGCGCTATGGATACGATGATGCAAGACAGAAAGAGTGCCAATACAGGTGACGGCTTCGTTGCTGGCGTCTCGTTTCCCTCAACGCACTCTGACGCGCCGTCCGCGGGAGCAGCTGATGTTGACATAGATGCCACTGCTCAAGACGAAGCTGCCCATTCGTATGAAAAGCCACCAATGGATATATTCAAGGCTATTTTTGCCAGTGACGACGAAGATGATGTCATGGAAGAAGACGAAGTCAATACTGTCGTTGCCACGAGCACGCAAGCCCAACAGACGGGGATGCCAGTAGACGATCCATCCAAAGCTCCTGACACAACGCTGTTTGATGCTAAACCAGTTGCGACCCCGCCTACATCGTTGACGATCGAAGACCTGTCATCATTCAAGCCTACATTCGTTAGCCGTTCGGATCGAGCGATTTCAAAGGACGAGAGTAAGAAGAAAGACAAGGACAAGAAGAAAAGGAAGAAGGCATCTGCGATCGTTTCTTTCGATATCGAGGACGAGGAGGAGGGCTCTCCAGTAGCCAGGGACACTGGGACGGACTCGAAAAAGAGGAAGAGCGGAAGTAAGAGTAAAGACGGCAAGTTGAGCAAGAAAGAGCGAAAGACTCCTAACTCTTCAGCAGAAGGAGCAGATGAAGACGAATGGGTGGAGAAGGAGACAGGACAGCTCATCCCTCCTGCAGCAGCTAATCGCAGAGAACAGGAGCAAGGGGCAGGCCAACGCAAGAATGGGCGCGTGACTGCCTCCGAGCTATTCTGAGGATCTGCCCTCTGTGACTTGTGCTGTCATTGCTTCTCTTAAACTATTTTATACTTCCTTGTCGCTCCAATTCATTACAAGGCGACTCAAGTGCGAGCGCACTGATGCCATATATTCATTTATTCTACGGTTATCTGGCTGGCGTCTAGGCCAAGAGCATGCAAGAAGGTGTTCACGTTTTCGATCTTCGCTTTGGCGACGCTCTCAGCAAGTGCGCCCTGTGTCTCCACCTGCTTGGCCGCGCTCTTCGCCTTCATGACATTCTCCAAAACCTTGTCTCTTACCTCCGTGACGAGCTGCTGTTGCTGGTACATGTCGGCACTAACAGCAAGAGCCGCAAGGAAATGCCAAACCGGCTCATCTTCCGCATCGAGTATGCTTTCTGCAGATGCAGAGTTGGGATTTGTGTATATGCCAGGCCCGAAAGGCATGCTTCTTGTTGAGGGGAACAGAGATGGAAGATGACCAGATAGGCGTGAAACGAGGTGGTTGAACGTGCCTGTCCATTGGTCTAGCTCGGACTGCTCTGGAGCAGGCTTGCCATCAGGACCGCCAGCCGACTTGATAAGAGTCTGTGCGCCGCTGATGAAGACGGTGATGAAAGCTAGACCAGGCTGTGAAAGGCATGATTAGAACCTTGTTTATCTTGCCCTTTGCCACCGAGGGAATCCATGACTTACCTTGGTCTTCGCAATCTTGATGAGATCGTTCCGCTCAATGAGCAGGCCTAGCATACCAGCGATGATGCGGAGCTGTGAGTTGGCAATGACTCCCATGACGAGGGGCATAGCTGTCTTCAGGAACAACTCGGTTTCGTTCTCAACCTGCTTTCTGGTCTTCTTTTGTACGGCAACATTTAGCGGCATGCCACCTCTGGGCACGCTTGTTGCGTAGAACGCCGGGTCATTCGGGTTCATATCCAGGATCGGGGCGTCTTTGACTACGTCGAGTGTATCGAAAGTCGCGATGAGGAGAGTAAGGAGGACCAAAGTCTGTTGATAGCTTATATGTCGTAATATACGAGGTAGAAGCTTCTTGCCCTTTGTGACGGACATGATAGAGATGAAAGGATGTGGGGTCGAAGCATCTAGTGGTTCCATAACCTTGAGACCTTTCCACACTTCCTCGACGAGCTCCTTGTAGACCTTTTCTTGCTCTTCCAACTCAGTTCTCGCGTTGCGGGATACCGGATGTCCAGCTTGCTCGGCTTCATTCTCAGCTTGAGCAGTGGCCACGAGTGCTGCGAGAGGTCGACGAGCTTGTTCCAGCTTGAGGACAACGTCGTATAGATGCTCGATAGCAGCAAGCGTCTCCTTGCGAGTCATGGCAGCACCATGCTTAGCCCCTCCACGAGTAGGAAGGGCTGATGCCAGTGATCCGGCAAGATCAGCTGCAGAAAGAGGTTCTTTCTCGTCCAGGGACGCGACAGAGTTACGTTTATTGTCAACCTGCAAAAGCGGTCTAGGAGCAGACCTAGTTCTAACAGCGATTTTCCCAAGTGCACCATCGAGCGATACTGAAAAAGCAGGATGCGTCAACATCAGCCGAGATCCAGCATGGAGAACTAGACTCTAGCTTGCAACTGAGACTCACGATTTGAAGCTCTGGGCTTTTTCTTCGCATCGTCAACCAGTCTCTGGACTTGCTGGGTCATTCTATTCATGGCGTTCTCACGGCGTGTCATTCTCTTGTCTGCCGTGTTGTTGCGATTGCGTCCTTGAGGCTGCTGCTGCTGCTGCTGTTGCTGCTGCTGTTGCTGCTGCTGTGGGCCAGGACCCTGAGGTCCGGGAGGGCCTGCGCCTAGAGGGCCAGCCTGTTGCTGCAATGCAGCGAGCCGGCCTTGTCGCATGGACTGTATGACGGCGAAGTAGAAGTCATCAGAGTACGGATCGTGTGTGCCGTTGGGACCGTTCGAGTTGATCAGCTGGGAGACTTGGATCCTAGTAATGAAGTCTTTGTCGCCTTGAGTCATGACCCCGTTATGCTTGGCCATTCGGTGGATCTTAGCAGCTTTACGACGACGTGCTTCTTCTGCCGCCGCATTGGCTCGCATTCTCTCTTCCATCGTCTGCTTGAGCTGGACATCATGCAGAGAGATACCAGCTTGCTGCATTTGCTGACCCTGAGGTGTCGCTGCAAGTAGCTGAGCTAGTAGATTGTCACCTTGAGGTGGTGGCTGCTGCCCACCTGGCTGCAGAGGGGGGAATTGTTGAACGGGCGCTGCTTGTTGTGCTTGGTGTTGTGCGTGATCTCTCGCGATTTGCTGCTGTCCCAACGACAGCATCTGGGCCTGCTGAGCGAGAACTTGGACAGCACCAGGATCCCTGCTTCCCTGCCTGGCCATAGGGTGATGCGAGGGCTGCTGAGGTGGTTGGTGTTGTTGTTGTTGTTGTTGTTGCTGTTGCTGCTGCTGAGCCTGCTGAAGTTGAGCTTGTCTAGCAGCTTGAGCTTTCCTCATCATCTCAGCTTCGACTTCCTCGACGGTCAGTGGAGTCCTAGCTGGGACTCCAGGAGGCGCAGGCGATGCCTGAGCAGAATGTCTCGCTTGTTGTGCGGCTAACATTTCAGCTTCTATCTCCTCCACTGTCCTGAACTTGGACGGCGGCTGCTGAGGTGGCTGTCGGTCTTGCTGATGAGCATGAGCAGCAGCTGGCTGAGGAGAGCCTTGATAAGCGATAGCCGGATCCTGGCGAGCCCATTGCTGCTGAGCTTGATGCTGGTGGACCGGTGGAGCCTGGTAGAAAGGCGAGCGTTGCTGTCCTCGATTGGCTTGCACTGGACCTAGCAGTGGATCTGCGTCGAACGAGATACTAAAAGGCGATGCTGGAGTGCGCTTGGCCTGTTGCTGTTGCTGCTGATTGGCTTTTGGTGGCTGCTTCGATGGTGCAGAGGCATTGCTTGCAGTCGGGACTGGTTCTCCAAGATAGTGAGCAGTATTGCCAGCGAAATCGAAGTCCCTTCCTGTTGGAGGTGATAGAACGCGGAGATCGCATAAGTCAGACTTGAAGCATACTCTGGAAGACTACTGTGTTTGTCATGATGCTCACCAACTTCAGCATCTGCCAACCCAAAGGTGTCGTCGTTGAAAGCATCGAGTCCCTCATCGAGCTTTCCAGCAAGTCCTCCGCCGACGCCTTGTAGACCAGTGTCATCATCCCAGTCGTAGATCTCGCTGGAAGACAGCAGTAGCAGATAGAGGGGATGTCAGGTGAGTTGTGACTTTCAAGAAGGCCACGGAAGCCTACAGGTTCTCATCAGCTTCAGCCATCCGGCGAAGACGTTCATCCAACGAGTCGCCGCCCAGCTCTTGCATGCCAGGCGGCATATTCGTATCGAATCCAAAGAAGCTCATCGCTGTCGTCAGCGAGTGTTGCTTGAGTGGATGAGGGCGTGCTTTCTCTTGCTGCTGTAGCTGCTGGGTATGCTCGAAGTTGCGGTGAGGGAGACAGCTGTCCATCGACAATCCATGCCTTTCATCACTGCCTGATCGCACTTCCCTGCCTGGCTGTCTTTCAGCCTCAGGACAACTCAACGATATCCCAAGCATACGATGTCAGCATGGCAGCCTGGTCATAGACCATCTCAATCCTCAATATCGTCACTCTCGTACCCTCTTTCTCCCGCTCTGGTAGCACGTCTCGAATCCTCATTCCTTATAAGCGGCCTCACAGATGCGCTGCAATACAGGAGAGCTCTCGAATCAATACAAACGAATCCATTCATCCGAAGTCAAGTCACAAAATGCTCCTTGCTGCAAGCCTTCATTCTTGTCTGCGTGCTGAGTGTGGATTGGCTCTTGCTACCTGCGTGGACGCGAGACTCAGGGCGAGAGAACAGCAGGGCAAGATTGACAGAAGAACAAGCTCGTTTCTATTTTCAGGTCAGTATCGCAATATGGTTCAGTACATGTGCACAGCGGTGAAGGAGAAGGCTTGCTGACAAGATGCTTTTGTTTTGTTGGAACGCGTCTCCAATTTTGGAACCACTGTCACGGTCACTTCATTACTCAATTGAATACAGATATTCTGGCTATATCCACTGGTCGGCATATCTTTTCTGCTTTCTGGTTCTTTCTTCAGCAATGTTGCAAGCAGAGCGGCAGCTGGCGATGTGCCCCCAGCGCAATCGTCCGGTCGAGGCTCGAAGGGAAGCTCTGGACCTGTGCATAAGTGAGTTTGAACTCCGTATACACTCGAGGGAACCTGCCGATACTGATCGATAGCACCTCTTAGATCCTCCCTTGTGTCCCGCTCTCTCATCATTCTGGTCTATCTAGGCTTCTCAGCCATTCTCTCCCGGATACCCTACATCGGCCGACCGCTTTCGTTCCTCTATCTATCACTTATATCAGCATATTACTGCTTCGAATACCGCTTCATCTCATTCTACAATCTCTCAAGCTTACGAAGTCGAGTCGAATTCCTCGAGTCTCGATGGATCTACTTCATTGGCTTCGGTATACCACCGACACTTCTCTCATCCTCCGCTATCATTGGCAACAGTACTACGCTCGGATTGACTGTATGGTCGCTGCTATTCCCCCTCTTCCTTCTCACTGCCGCATATTCGGATCCACTACCGTACGACCCGACCAAGCCAGCAAAGTCACATGATCTACCGGGTCAAGAGCTCTCGAAAGGTACATCTGCCTTTGCAGCAAAACACCTCAATCCAGAAGCCCGTTTACCGCCTTGGTTCCCGATACGGATACCAGTGCTTACGCTCGCCGTGCTGCTCGACGACTTAGTGTCTGGCTTCGTCAGCTCATTCTCGCGGACATATTCAGCTGGACCCAAGAAGTCCGCGGAGACATATACAGGCGCTTCCACGCCGTATGGCACAGCCGCGTACGGAAGCTCCAATAACTCAGCATATGCCGCTCGCAGAGATGCATTCACGTCAAGAACAGGTGCTCAACCTGGCAAACTTGCTTCACAGCCATTATCAGCAGCTCAAAATGTAGTCGCCAATTCGATATCAGGCTTTGCAAGACAAGCGGATAGCTATTTCGGAGGAGCAGGCACGTCCGGAGTAAATGCCGCGTCCCCTTCGATGTTCGGCAATAACTCGCCAAGCACTCACACACAGTATAGAAATAGAGACGCATACGGGATTGGCGTCGCTGGAGGCGTGGCTACGAGGAGGGAAGTACCAGATGGATCTGCTGGAGGTGTGCAAAGCAGAAAGAGAGGTGGCGCAAAAGCTGATTGAACGAAGCCGCCACTTATATACGATCTTGGTGACGACCATTTGTCTTAAAAGGTAGTACGAATTAGACGTAGTCTAGAAATCTGGCGTAAAGAAGTCACATTGGATTTCCCGGATAGACACCCACCCTGCCATCTACTCTAAATACTGTCTAATATTCATCGAGTATACGGATGCATACACTTGTGCACTATATACACTTGTGCACTATATACACTTGTGCACTATACACCTGTGCACTATAATGATGAATTGCATATTACAGCCTGGGACCAGATCATGCTGACTCTCTCGCCATCTTCTGCTTCACTTTTAGCGTTTCCAGAACGAAATGATCTCTCTCAGCTGCTAGTCCTTTCACTTTCTCATCACCCAAAGCAGCAAGTTCTTCGTCAACAGAAGCAGCCAAAGCAGCTTCCGCTTCTGGGTCTTCCTTCCATGCGTGCTTCCGCATGTCGGCTAGCCATTCTTCTGCTGCTGCTCCCAGTTGAGCTCTGTGCTTGCGGAAACCTTCTTTTCCACCTCCACCACCTAGAACTCTGCGCGTGTAGGATAAAGCCAAGGCGGTCAGAATCTCAGTCGAACTGGAATCGCGCTGACATATACGGGAGAGACTGACTTTGTGAGGAAAACTCCCTGAAGCGCATACCGCAGGGCTATTGTGTCGGCCACCAGCGTATCTACACAGAAGAAGACGAAGAGTCAGCCTTGTATCCACAGTATTAGGCTTGCTATATCAATCCGTACCAATATCAGCTGCTGAGACGTAGCCTCTGCTAACTAATGAATAAGCTTCATGCGTCAAAGCAGCTTGCAGCCTATTTCCAATGAAGCCTGGCGCCTCTTTCTTCACATGGATAGGCTTCCTATCCGCATATCTATATAAGTCCATTGCTTTCTTCAGACTCTCTTCGCTCGTGCCAGGATGAGGTACGACTTCTACTCCAGGAATAAGGTGTGGCGGATTGAATGGGTGCCCCACGAGGACTCGCTCGGGGTGGCGTTTGCAGTTGACTATGTATTCCGAGCTTGGGAAACCAGACGAGGATGACGCAAGTACGACATGTGATGGTGCTAATCTATCTAGCTTCTCGAAAAGCTCCAGCTTGAGCGGTAGGCGTTCAGGTGTATTTTCTTGAATGAAATCGACGTCTGATAAGTGCTCGTCGATAGAAGGGACGAAAGTTAGATTCTTGAGGCATTCTTCCAACGATGTTGACCCATGTGAGCTTTCAGTCCGTAATTCCTGTATTGTAGGCCATGCTTTCTCGATATATGCTTTTAACCGGTCTTCGGCTCCTTCGATAGGATCCGTAGCTATCACCTTCAGACCCCTAGAGAGGAAGAGAGCAGTCCACGAAGCACCTATCACGCCAGTGCCTATGACGCCAACTGTCTGCACGGAGCTGAAGCCATTCGTGTTGGTCATGGTGTAAATATAAATATATCCAGCTCGATCACTGAAAGACGCGCTGAAGGATAGCTCGGGTATGATGGGCGCCGCAATCTCGGAGACGTGTCTGAGGTGTCGAAGGTATAGACTGTGACAAGCCTGATGGTACGAGCAGGTTTCCAGAAAGAAAGCTTGTGAGCAAGACAGAAACCGTCTGAACTTGCGCGAATAGTCAAACCCGGCTTGCGGTATTGTAGCGGAAATCAACAGCCGGCGAAAGCGTGGTGGCAAACCGCGGTGTTCTTCGATAATATATAATCGTGACGAGAGGAGGTATTGCTGCTATAACATATCTATACGCTGCCACATTCGTCTCTCAGTAGTCTTCTCATACAATGTCGGTTTGAAGCCACTACCTAGCCTTTAAGACTTGCACCAAACCATATTAAAAACGGACATAGGTTCGCTGAGGTTTCCGATTTATCCGCTGGCTCTTGTGTCGATATTCGTAAATTGAAACGCATCAATACCAAGGGCCTTGAGAGACCTGACACTGGAGAGTTATGCATGCTTGAATTCAAAGGACTTGCACTAGGAGATTTGCGGCTAGTCCCGCGAAACTGGGCTTGCTGTGTATCAGGCCTAAGACTCTTGCCTTCGCCTCCCACTGTATGAACGCCCAGCATACCAGCGCTGTCTTCGACCCACCGAAGATAGTCCTCTGTTCAGGTCTCTGGCAGCCCACGTCACTGCCTGTCGTGTATTGATACACAAGATGCAAGAGCGTTGGAGCTTGGGCTCATCTTTCCGCTCTACTACCAAGAAGGGACTTGGAATCTAACCGAATCCAGACCATTCAAGCGATAAATACTCGACTTCACCCTTCTTCTCGTCCCAGGATGCGATGAGGTGCGCTTTCTTGACTGCAGTGGCTAATCTACCCCATGCAACTATATCCAGTGGTGCTATGTTGGCAAGTGGAGAAGGCAGCACAGTGCAAACGAAATGGGAATGGAAGCGGAGGGGGTCGCCTATGTACGATGATGAGCATATTAACCAGTCAGTACCAAGCAGGGGATACCTGAGAGTAGAATGCACGCACCTGGATATACCAAGAAATCCGCACCGAATTTCAGTCCCGATCCCATAAAGTATCCTTTCATCCATAAATCCTTGTACACTCTAATTCTCGCTTCTTTCAACTTCATCATTTCCTCATCACCTCCAGGTAATGAAGTAGCACCCGATCCATCATTCCAATAAGTTCCACCACCACCACTACTTCCAGCATTTAAAGATTGACCTCTTTTAGTAACATGAGCAAGAGCAGTTTTCGCAGGTGATAAAGTAGGTATGCTTTGATTATGATTATTGGAATCTAACAAGAAGAAGGTGCTTCTCGTATCTGAATGTTGCGGTAATAATGTAGCATCAGGGAATTGGGGGGTTATTTCATGTGATAATGGATCGGGGTTATACCAGTCCCTCCCGTCGGATGTTGTTGGTGTAATGATTGAATATGGAATATGCGAAGAGTCTTTCTTTGCGCTTGAGGTCGAAGTAATGCCCAATGTAGCTTCAGTCGATGTCGTCGCAGGTTCATAGGCACCTCCACTGCTTTCTTGGCTTATACGAACGTCGCTGTCGACATCGACTCCAATGCCAACACCAGCTTCTAAATTAGCTAGACGTTGTTTCTCCTTCTTTGCTAATCTCTCCTTCTGTCGCTTTTCAATCTGATCTTTATACTTCTCCTTCATCAGCTTTGTCTTTTCTTCCTCTGCTTGTAGCGCTTGATCTTGGAATGTTACGATGGCTTCCTTTCTCAGTTCCGCATAGGCGGATGCTTCTTCTGGAGTTGCGCGTGCATGTGCCAGTTTGTCATCTACAAGGTATGCTATGCCTGAACACAATAAAGGTATTATCAGTATCATCGGCCTTCATTTCAGTCGAAGCCAAATCTTCAAAGCTGTGGGACAGCACTACTCACGCTGTTCAACAAGCACAGCAACCTCTTCAGGAAGCAATTGCAGCGGTACACCAAGAAAGACATTCTGCTGAGCTACTTGAGGTAGTGTGCCCAGTGTGATGCCGGTGATATGGTGGTCCACTCTTAATCGTCGGATTGAATCTACATTGTATACATACACCTTATCTCCTGCGATGTGGACTGGAATAGGATCATCTGTTGACGTCTGAGGCGGTTCCAAAGCCATCCTGTAGCAACCAACCAATCAATCAGGTGAATGATGGTCTATTATATGTTGGGGCAGTGACAAGTGAATCATATGACACATTATCGCCTGCTTCTCACGTGAGAAACGTGCAAGCTTGCCACAATTACTTCAAGCTTTCCCAGTTGTGAGAAGAGCTGGTTGTGATAGAGCAGCACTATGTGGCTTACTGTTACCTATGTCCATTCAGCCAGTATCGCATTCCATACCTGTAGTTGACCGACTTCGTCTCCCACTTCGGTGATCTTCTCGATTGCCTTTCCGGACATGGGCAGCGAGAGAGTGACGTTTAGAAACATACTTCGGATCTTGCTTTTACCATCTCACATACAGTTACATCGCACACTGCTAGATAGCTGTAGCCGAGCAGCTCGCAGCTCGTCAAGTCCATCTGCAGAGCATTGCCGCCTCGAGCTTGAGCCTGCTGCCGTCTCGTCTGCGGGACTGGGCTTGCTCCAGAACGGATCACCAGGCGCAAGTGCTGGCGTCGAGCAAGCGAAGCGAGCAAGATGGCAGAAGAGCCGCATGGAGCTACTCAGACTACGCAGTCCTCTTCTGTTGACTCAGCAGCCACTCTGAACCCTGAAGCTTCTGTTGGTGCAGCCATCGATAACAGCGCAGCCGCAATCCGCCGCTCGGACGATAACAACGACGACCATGAAGCCGAAGTAGAAGCAGAAGCAAGCAACCATGCTTTGACATCGTCATTAGCTTCATCATCTAGAGGACGAAGCAGTGAAATTAAAGCTGAAGATGCTCAATTCGCAAAGAAATCAATCTCCCCTTCTCCAACGCGGTCATCCCTATCAGCTGCATTGCACGCTCATGCCCCGGGAGTATCATCCCCTATGGCAGCAGGAAGCGCTTCTCCAGTGGGAAGAACGTCTACGCCAGGATCAGGTGCAACTACTCCTGCAGATCTTACTACAGAAGAACAGCTCGAACGACTGAGACATAAAGTGCAAGATTTATCGTCGCAGGTGACCAGCTTGAATGGCAAACTGGTAGCTTCATACAATAGAGTGGGAAACCTGGAGGATGAAGCGGATCAGAAAGTCAATGAGATTAGGAGTCTGACTAGCAAAGTGGAGAAGCTGGAAGCTGAGCGGAAAGAATGGGAGGACAAGTATGAGGGTGGTCTACTGGTGGAGAAGGTGCGCGTCTCTATGCTTGAGGCTGTCATGAGAACTCGAAGGACCGCAAGAGCGCTAGCTGACTTGTATTTTGCTCGTCGCAGGACCATGTACAAACCGAACTCACTCGCATGATGGACAGAGTGATAGAAGAGACCGCTTCACGAGGAAAAGCAGAAAGCGACCGAGCAACAATGGAGAAAGAGCTAGAAAACTTAACGTCGCAACTGTTTACAGAAGCAAACAATCTAGTCGCAGTCGAAAGAATGGAACGATTGAAATCAGAACGCAAAATGGCAGAGATCGAACGGAACTTCAATGATACACAAGAATTAATGATGGGACAATCTGCTCAAATGAGAGATTTAGGTTCCAAAATCGATGATTTGGAATCTGAGCGGGATGATCTGAAGAAACAAATTGAAGAGCTACAACATCAATTGATGTCGTCTTCGTCTTCTGCTGCTAGTCAAGATGGAAGTGATGTCGATGATGAAAGTGATGTGAATGGCTCCAATATATCTCTTAGAAGCGAAAGTATAGGTGGTCAAACGCCAGCTTTCGTTGCTTCCTCACTTCCAGATCCGCAATCCTTCCTCTCATCTTCCATCACATCTCAGAGTGGCTTATTCCTACAAATGCCATTGCCGGGCAACGCAATGGCTCCAGGAACTCCAGGCAGTGCAGCACGCGCTATTCTTATCACTCATCCTATTCAATTCCTCTCTTTCGAACTACCTCCCTTCCAAGAATTCGTACTTTGGACAAAGTCTCTCATGCGTACTAGACGGACAATCATGTCTAGACCGATCCTGGACCCAAGTGCTACTACAGGGGGATACAGCGGGTATGGAGCTTATGGCGCTCCATATGGCGCTGCTGGTATGACCCAAGGTGTCAGTCTGCCGGGGTATATGTCAGAAGCAGAACGACAATCGGCACTGAAAGAATCACTTCAATTGTCGCAATATCTGAATTCGCCATTCATCAAGCGTATCGTCGAGGAAGATTCGGATCCCACGTTACGTCTTGAAAGTGCTCCTGGATTATCATTCTTTTCGAGAAGACAAATCGCCAATGCGATCATAGATGGAGATCTTGCTATTGAACCCGCTTTCACTTCATTGCCCAGCGATAAGTGCTCACTCTGCGGAACAAGTCTGGCCAAGTTTATCGCTTCTCATCAAGTCACGCAACCTAAAGATGATCCACGTAAGAAGTTGACCAGATTAGCAACGAATTGGATACCTTCTTCCATCTCGGGTACGGCGACGCCGACAAAAGAAGCGCAAGACAAGTCAGCGAAAGATCCTTGGTCTATCTCTGCTCTTACGGATGCTCTTGGCTCTTTGACTCCAAGTCGTGAACTTGGTGGATTCAGCTTTGGTACATCGTCAAGCGAGAAGGAAAAGGCTAATCAAGGCCATTATACTGCTTATAACCCTCAAAGCGCAGGTAGTCGCCCTACTTCATCAAGCGGTAGACCTGTACCTGCGACTCATAGAAGCTCTTTTGGTGCGTCATCGGCGGCGCCTCCTGATCGCAAAGCTTCGATGCCAACACTGCACAGACAAGCTTCGATGTCAGGTAAACCCGAAAATACTGAGAACGGCAGCAAGGATGGAGTTCAGCACGATTATGTCTTGACTCAGTCCGCGAAGCAACAAGGACAAATATACCTCTTCCGCTCACTTGACTCCTCAACTCGATATACACTATGCCCTCATTACTGCCTGCCACGCCTAAGGGCTGTATGTGAGCTGTGGACTTACGTTCGTAATATACATAAAGGCCTTTTACTGGAAGACAACCCCAAGATATACCCATCCCCATTCGGAACATCGAATGAATATACTAAATTATTTAGGAAATTAACCGCAAGCGTACAATCCAGTCAGACACAGACTGCTAATCATGTAATACAAGATATCAAGACCCCTGCTCCGGGTATCGGTAGGCAGCTTGCAGATGGCATGCCTCCTCCTTCTGCACATCCTCCTCCGTCCTCTGCCTTGTCTGCCAGCGAAAAGATGGACGACGATACCCCAGATCAAGAGAGTGCACCTCCTATCGTCACGACTACCAACAAGGTTCAAGGCTTTGACACAAGCAGCGCAGCCGTCGGACTTGGACTCGACATGGACAACAAGATGACAAGCGAGCCAGGCGAGATTACCGCAAGCTCAGCTAGCTCGAACGCAGGAGACGACGAGAGCAGCAACAAGCCCAGCGAGCCTTCGACAGCTGCAACCAGCTCGGAGAACTTATCTACGGAGAACAAAGAGAGCGAGACCGCTAATCAATCTAAGGAAGAAGATACCAAGGATGCCTCACCTGCACCCTCTTTACCGGCGAGACCGCCGCGCAGTGCTGCTCGTTCGTCGCCCATGACGCCATCCACGTCGGGTGACGGAGGTAAATTCCCGACTCCAAGCACGTTGTCCATTACGACACTCAAGGCTAGCGAAGTTTCCGAGAGCGATAAGACGCCTACGCAAAGTCCTGACCTTAAACAGGGTGAAGCAACAACCTCACAGGCGTCGAGTGGTCAATCGAAGCCAGAAGGATTTGCTGTACCCAAGAGTCCGAAGACACCTTCCAGCTTCAGTGGTATACCACCTGCATTGCCACCTCGCTCACCTCGATTCGGTGGCGCAGGTCGTGCCGGACCAGGAAGGATATCCTTACCTAGCTCAGGCTTGTCCCTTTCGACATCGCTCAAGTCAGAAAGTGGCTTCCCTGCGAATCCTGCTACTACTCCTAGTCTGCCTTCGGCTGGCGCAGCTGCGACCGGAGCTGTCGGACCTGTTTCGACTATGCAGGCAGATTGGCAGCAGAAATGCTGGTATGAGGTTATACGCTTGAAGGAGGGTGTCTTGTAAGCTCTCATGTCACCGAACGCCCTGACTTCTACTTGACTGACACTCGTTTCATCTCAGTTGGTCGCGAGTAGGAGCGAACTATAATAAGGATTCTTGAGCTCACAGAGGCCGTTTGTCGTTTTCACGATCTTTCACCAACGTTATCCTCGGGGATTCCTCCAAAGTCCCCTATTGTCTCGTGTACAAGACCATGCATGCTTGTAGGCTCGTTCCGGATGTGCAACGGTGACGAGCAGGAGGCACACACGGGGCTTACGGGAGATTGGCTTCTAACCCTACCTAGCAACCTTTGAGTGGTAGTTGCTTATAGGAGATTGGCTTCTGCCTTCAACCAGTAATCTTTGAGCTATTCTTTAATCGCGCTCTTGAGCATTGGTCTGAGTCAAGCCTTTGCCGGTCTAGGTAGTCCCCCGGGAGTAGTCTTGCGCTCTATGTGTGATTTACCAAATAGCGAGCTGACGCCGAAAGCTGCAGATCATCAATACAGAAGAAGTTGTTCAATCGCATTAGACGGCTGTCATCAGAGTTTTGGATGAATGCTTGTCGAAACAAATTGCAAGAACAGACAGCTAAGATGCTAAGCCGCTGATGACAGGCGCTGGCTTTTACACATTTCAAAGGTAGGCTATAATCGCGCGGCGCTCCGAAATTACCTTGCTCGACCGAATGGTTGCTGGTAAGATCGTACGCTCAGCGATTGCCAGATCCACATCGTGGTCTTTTAGTGCTCATGCCTGCATCCTTTTGCTGTGAGACTGCTGCGGCTCGCGCGCGCTCTCTAGGACTTGGTTTCTTTTTGACCACCAAGCCCATTGGCTCGCCCATGTGCACACGGAGTGGCTCGTATTCAGCCTTGTAAAAATTTAATATACGTGTGATGGCCTGCTGCCTAACCTTTTCACTCTTTGCATGAAAGTCGCGGACAGACACTTGGATGTAATTGGCCAGTTTCTTAGTCGTCAAGCATTCTTCGCGGGTTATAACGGTTGCAGGGCGAAGTATAATCCGGAAGTCTTGGTACTGCGGTTGTCCAGCATCACCACTGCTACCAGGACACTCGAATCGATGCGTCAAGATTCCACTCTCATTCACGAGTACTAATGACTCCCAAACTCTTTCATGCAAGGGTGTAGAGGTTTCTGTGGGATTGGAGGTTGTCATGCTGGCGAGTTATTCTCGAATCGGGAGGCTTCACGGCTGCCTGTGTTAGAGGATGTATGTGTTGTATTTGTGGAGCTAAGCCACCCAGTGATGAACGAGCAAGCATCTAGTTGGCGAGAGATACGTTGCACACGACACAGCCTAGCTGCACAGCACGTGACGCACAGGCCCGGCCAATTCCCGAGAATCCCTACTTGCTTGCCTTCACCTGCCGTGTTGCCAACTTGGCTGACCATCTGACGGATGGACTATCACGCAAAAAGCAGCAAGAGTGGAATGATGAAACATGCGAGGTCGGTGCTGGGAGCCGTACGTACGTATGCACCTCTTGCCCAGCGTCTCGTCCATACTGCAATGACGTTAGCCTCGTTGTATCGTTGTACTGGCAAACACGATTGTACGCGCTTTGCCATGGTGCTGGTTTTACGATGTATGTTGAGCAATGTTAGGGTGGTATCAGCCTTCGATCTCAGGCCTGGTGTATTGTCATAGCTGAAGCGATCCAACAATTCAAAAGAAAGCCTCTTCAGTCACATTTGTAATCGGGCGGCTAGATTAGCCAAGTCACCCAGCCATTGCCAATCGCCAATTTCAATATGCAGTCTCTGCACTTATGCCCCTCGTATTCTGGAGGGAACGGCTTCTGTCAAATACGCGACATGTCCTCTGAAGACCACCGCAAGGCAGGCGGCGTTCGCTTGGACAGTGGCCAGAGTTGTCGGATTCGGGGAGATTACAAAGATACTCCAGCCATGCATTTGCCTCGGGTGCTTTGCATGATCAAACCCTTGTGTATGTTGGTGGTTTCATAAAACATGCTGAGGTGTTCTTGACCTTTTTCTGACGGTTTACGGGCGTGCATTGGATCGTGTTAGACACGCTGGAGAGCAGCTTCAGATGCCCACACACACAGAAGCCGTAGTCAGTGTTCCATGAACTCTTTTATGGCCAGGGAGTCAATGTCGTGGTCGGGAAAAGAGCCTTCAGTCATGGGAACCTTGAACTCCCTTATACACGGGTCGATCGTTTCTCCAGCCGACTTGAACTGGAAGCATGGCTCAGTCGAGAAGCATGAATCATAGCGTGTCAAGGATGAGTTAGATACGTGGCAGTACTTGTTAGAAGGAAAGGAAACGAGATGCCCACCACCTGGTACCGTAATCTCCCTTTGAAGAGGATGGTAGTACCGTACCGCCACCGATATCCTGCCAAGCGTTCTGCTGCCGTCACTGGTTTTCTCGGAGGACAACAATACGGCATTTCCGTACTAGTGACACACTCCCGGGATATACTCTCCTGCTCTTACTCTTCACTCTTGCAAAGTGTCGCGTCCATCTTCGTCCCATCAGCTGCTCTCTGTTGAGCGTGCTGTCACTCCTACTACTGGTGGTGCAGGACGACCTTCGACATCCTCCTCATCATCTATCAGCAACAGCAGCAGGAGCAATACACCGTTGCTACTGCAACACAGCAACAGTCATCATCATCAACATAGTAAACCACGCAATCCTTCTGCTTCTGTTTCCTGGAGACAGCAATACAGCGTATCCGACACCAACTACATCGATTACCAGACATCCCTCTTTGCTCGCCCTTTACGCCGCTTGACTTGGAAAGAGTCCGGTCATCTACTCTTAATCAATACTGCCATGTTCTGGCCCAATTATCTATATCCTCCTAAAGATAGGCGTAAAGTCACCCCTGAACGGAGGAGGAGACTGCTCTTCAGTTATGCGCCTGGTGAGTCGCACCTAGTTAAGCCAGCAACGTCTCAGTGTAGAAGAGCTCTTGTTGATATTTGTGCTTTACTGTCACTTGCAGACTGGATCATTACAGTTGGAGTGAGCTAGGTCTGAGGCTAGTATTGCTTACTGCTTCTGTTACTGACCCTGTCTCAACCCCATCTCCGCTATGTGTGCCACACTAGCTCTGGATAGGTGTAAGTCACTACCATTGCATGAGCGGGTGGCACAGAGAAGTAACACACACTGCTAATCCTTCATTATATCATCACAGGTCTACTTCATCGACAGAATATCCGGCTTCAGACGCGAGTTCAGCTTGACGGATACTTCATTGCAACATACATATACCGTACATGAGCGTGTACCAGTGTGGAGTCTAGGCTTAATCTGCCTCGCTCCTTTGATCTTCTATATCTTTATTGGGCTGTATATCATGCGTAGTGTTTGGGTGGGTGTTCATTCGCATTCCCAAACCCACGTGACTATGTTCTGAAGCCGACACTACCTGCACGGTATACACAGGATCTTCACGCAGCCGTACTAGGCGAAGTCCTCTCATTAGCATTAACGATCTCAATCACTACCATCATTAAAGTACTCGTGGGAAGACCAAGACCTGATGTTATAGCTAGATGCAGACCTGAAGATGGAGCTGCGAATGGGGTACCTTTTGGACTGGTCACTTCTGCTATCTGCACGACGAGAAATCTGGGTAGACTACAGGAGGGCTTCAGGTCTTTCCCATCCGGACACGCTAGTAGTGAGTCCGCACCAAACGCCGCTGCCTAAGAAGCTAGGCTTTTGGGCGCAAGAAAAAGCTGAGCTGAGCATTTGTTCTACATTAACAGCCGCTTTTGCTGGACTAGGTTTCTTCGGGTTCTATATTGCAGGCAAGATGCATCTGTTCGACCAGAGAGGGCACACCATCAAAGCTTGGATTACCCTGATTCCATTTACCGGTGCAGCATTGATCGCCCTCACCCGCGTGACAGACTACAGACATCACGCCACAGATATAATAGCAGGTTCATTACTAGGATTAGGATTGGCTTATTTCAGTTATAGACTCTATTACCCACCTTTGGATCATCCTATGGCACACAAAGCTTATTCTCCACGTATACCAGCAGATGAAGACCCTAAAGATCCTATTAATGACAATGAAGATATTTATGAAGAAGATGATACTAATTATATTAATAATAGAGGAGGGCCCGGTAATAACGATGAATACGCTGAAGGACCGGAAGGAACGCTTAGACGACCTGTTGGTGGTGTTGGACAGGGCCCTCCTATTCCTCTAAGAGCGTCATCCACGAGAATGAGCAGTCCGTCAAACAATCGGAGCTCAGGCTATTATCAGTCGGAGAGAATGGTGTGAATACGCAAGCGGGAACATACAAGGAAGCCTCCCACCGATGTCGTCCTATGCCTCATTCTCCGTCTACCACGAATGTCAAGGTCTTTCATGCAAAAGCAGCAATTCCCCCTTCATTGTCATTAAGACTAATAATCTCTTCCAAAGGAAAGCGTATTCGCGAGAGACATTACATGTTATACCAATGTTTTCCTTGTATTATAGAATTCCGATATGCAACAACGAGAGCATTGCACAGTTGACGCACATCACAAAGTATGACTGAGGAAGCTTTTATACCGTCACAGATCTTGTTGACAACAAGTACTCACAAGCAGTTGCTGGTTATATTATACACTCGCATCGCAATACATGCCGAAACACGTGCAGCTTCGATCACGGATTCGGCACTTCGCGAAGTTAAAGTCATGCAGTCTACCTATGGCAACAGTCGTAGCCGTAGGACCTAGTGCTACCTTCAAGCCTTCTGGTGCCTGTAATTGGAGTAGTCGACGGGCTTCAAGACGGGTCGCTTCTTTCTCCTGTGGCGTTCTTCTCCTTGGCCGGTGCGTAGCCTTCCACAGATGACCACCAGCTGTATACAAATTGTAACAGAAAGGCAAGCTCAGTATCGTCCCTGACAATGCCGCTTGAGGTCTGGTATGTGTAGACTTACACATTATCCGGTGGAGGCCAGCGTCAACAGGCTCAGACATCAATACAATACATGTCGCCTTAACTTGCTCTGCTCTCAAAGCTGCCGAGCATACCGCTTATCTCTCATAGATAGCCACAAAGTCACGTGTACCGTGGGTGGATACGCGATTTTTAGGCGCGATACTGTACCAATACTACAAGCTTACTCTAATACATCCCCACATCGGTATCTACTCTCCAAGACTGACTCTGGAAGCCCAGCGCTCCTCTTCCGAATTGTAGTAGTGTCCCCCGCACCCGCCGCCTCTTTCCCACGGTCAGCTCCAACGAACGTCCGGACGGACGGTGGCGACTACTGGATTTGTGCCAAGAGAGGAAGAGAGAGAGTATAACTCTCCCACTTCTCCTGGCTCGCCTCTTGTCTTCGTTCTTATCACACTCAGGTAGGTGGGTCTCTCCATTCCTGTCTTTTTTATGACAGCAAGCACCTTCGTGCTTGAGTGCTTACCAGCAGTACTGTAGTCGCCTGGCAGTGCCTGACCGCAGCACTATAAATATAGCAGGCGGAGGGTGTGGACTGGGGCAGTTGTGCCAATAGGTTCATACGGAGGGCAATGTACTATAGGTTGAGGACTTGTGTTGTGGTCGATGGGCCATCTGCAGCAATCAAGCCAATCCAGTTCTTCAACTTGAGCTCCCTCCTTCCGCTTATGCTCTCTAGCACGCCCGACTTGACATTGCAAACGCCTCGTTCATCTATGTGACACCGGCAGATGTAGTGTGGACATGCCTCTCATAGATCTCATTACTGTTGTGCAGTGAAGGAATTGCCCTATAGTAACAGCAGTCTCAAATAGTCGAGCATCATAGGGGAAATAATCGCTTCCGCTCCTGGTCCTTGCAAGCTGAACACAATAGACTGGATGACGGCAGAGAAAGGCCTAGCCGAGAAGCTCAGAAGTGCAAAGACAGAAAAAGAGCGTATATCTGCTCTACCAGACAATGTCAAGCCTCTCTTTCCGCAACTGTTCGTGGATCAGTACCCTCCTACTGTACTCGTCCATGGCGACCAGGACACAGTTGTGGCATACGAAGACTCAGTCAGGCTTCATCAAGCCTTGGAAAAATGTCAGAAGGAGACAGAGTTTTATATTCTTGATGGTGAACCACATGCTCTGCCAGACTTGGGCATAATAAACGATTCCACAAGGGAGAAACTCATGAAGGCGTTTGATTTCGTAGCTAGACACAGTCTTTGAGGTGATCCGCGAGTAAAGTTGTCTAGAGAGAGGTTCAGATGTCAGTGAAAGTTGAAGCAGTCCGGTATGTTCGTTGTTGCAGGGTTGTCAAGCTAGTCAGCAAGATGTTCTAGATAAACGCCACTCCGTAGTAAATCTGACTCAGAAAAAACGCGGCCGAATTGTGGCGAACTGAAGGCCGGCATCGACGTGTGTGATCTTCATGGCTCTCTTCACTTGCTTATCTTCCCTTCTCTACTGGGTTTACCAAAGTTAAACCATCACACATTCCTTACATGGAGGCTCTAGCTGCTCAAGTTACTGCAGACTTTGCCGCTTTGAACAGAGACACGCCCACCGGAGCTCCACCCAGCAATCCTAGAAACCGTAGTCGGCGAGGAAAACCAAAGCCAGTTGCTGGAGGTAGCCAACGTCCACCTGTTCCACCAGAGTCAGGAGACAGCTTGCGAGTTCCATCTCAAGCTTCACAGCAACCACAATCCAGAGTATCTAATACCACCGGACGTGGACGCGGACCTCGGAGAAGAGGACCTAGAACTGCTGCAACTGGTGGTGGTGGCCAGACAGGTGCAAGCTCGACTGCCTCTTCAGACACCGAACACGCTCTCAATGGCATAGTAGACCTTCTAGCACCAGCTACACAGACTACACAACCACAAAGACAAGCTCGTGGACAGCGCTATCGCTCCCAACTGTCGGAAGCAGCTCCTGGACCATCTCGATCAGCCGCCTCCTCATCGACAAGACATGCTGCTCCTACGGAAGAAGAACTCGAGAAGCTTTCATATAGGGAGAGATTGACTGCTCAGCTCAATACTTCAAGTATAGACTGCCCTATTTGCATCAACAACATCCACCGCAGACAACCCATCGCGTCATGTCAGACATGTTCCGCTCCGTACCATTTGAAATGTTTAAGAGACTGGGCAGAACGCTCAATTGCAACAGTGAAAGAGAAAGCTGCACTGCTTCAACAGCAGGACAGAGTTCAGATTAGAGCCAATTGGAGATGCCCAAGTTGTCAAACTCAATACCCAGAAGATGCCAAACCGAAAGGATATTGGTGTTTCTGCGGTAGACTAAAAGATCCGCAAGGGTCACCTTTGGGCAATGCTCATTCGTGTGAGCAGCCCTGCAAAAAGCCACGTCCAGAAGGATGTAACCATCCGTAAGTACATTTTTCGTCAGCCCGGCATTCGCAGGAAATCAGTGCTTATCGTGTTGCTTTCATGCAGATGTCCCTTGTTGTGCCACCCGGGTACATGCGATCCCTGCAATGTCATGCTACGAATGCGCTGTCATTGTGGACAAGAAGAGAAAACGATCAAATGCGGCACTTTGCACCCACAGACAGCAGCGGAAGCAAGAATCGATGTAGACGAGTTCCTAAGCTGTGGCAATACCTGCGGCCGTATGCTGTCTTGCGGCCTGCACAAGTGCGAGAAGACATGTCATAAAGGCGATTGCGGAGATTGTGAGACAGTAAGAGAGAAGACGTGCTATTGCGGAGAACATCATGCGACGACGCTCTGTGGTGGTGCGGCAGAAGCTGAGAAGCGGGAGGATTGCGCTGGTAAAGAGGCAGGCCAGCATTGGGTTGGAGAGTATGCATGTGGAGAGCCGTGTCCCTGGACCTACGACTGCGGCAAACACACCGAAGCCAAGCTCTCCTCTGTCACCTGCCATCCTCATACTTCAAGACAACCGTTACCTTGTCCAAGAACTCCAGCATTCGTCACCACCTGTCCATGCGGCAAGAAAGCATTACAAGATCTGTCAGCTCCCCAGCGTACTGAATGTACCGATCCCATACCTACCTGTGGTGGAATATGCCAGAAGACTCGAAGTAGTTGCGGCCATAGCTGTTCAGCTTTATGCCACGAAGGACCCTGCCCACCATGCGAAGAACAAGTCACACTCGTATGCCGTTGCGGTAACGACAAAAAAACTACGATGTGCAAGAGTGTATCTCCTGAAGACGCTACTGAGTTCCAGTGCGAACGGATATGCAGGGCTTTGCGAGCATGTGGAAAGCACGAGTGTGGTAGAAAGGTAAGCTGATTCGAAGCCTGCTCGATATCTTGCAGTCACTAATTTGACTCTCACAGTGCTGTCCCTTGGCATATCAAGAAGCGAATAAAAAGCAACGGAGAAGGCCCATACCGACAGACAACGAAGATCCGCTCGGCCTGCACATTTGCGACCGTGTATGCGGCAAGAAGCTCAACTGCGGCCAGCACAATTGCGAGCAACCAGATCATCGTGGACCATGTCCTCCCTGCCTGCGCAGCTCGTTCGAAGAGATCTCCTGCAATTGTGGCTCGACCGTGCTCATGCCACCTGTGCCATGCTCGACTAGAATACAATGCAATCAACCCTGTGCACGACCCGATCCACCATGTGGTCACGCAAAACCTCCACATACATGCCATGAAGATGATGTTCCCTGCCCTCCTTGTCCCTTCCTCATCGAGAGGAAGTGCATGTGCGGCTCAAGTTCAGTCAAGAATGTTCGATGTAGTCAGGCTACTGTCTCTTGCGGCAAGACTTGCGGAAGGCTTCTGTCGTGCGGCTATCACAAGTGTCGCAAAATGTGTCATCTACCAGGAGATTGCGAGGATTGCACGCAGACTTGTGGTAAACCGAAGTCCATCTGCGGGCATCCATGCCAGAAGAAATGGTGAGGGTCGAAGCTCTGCATCGAGTCTCCTCTTGTTTATCTTACTAATATGTTTCCTGTAGTCACGCACCGTCGAAATGCTCTCAAGACGAACCATGTGCCGAGCTAGTCGAGGCCACTTGTCCATGCGGCAATGTCAAACAGCGCGCTCGATGCGGAGCATGCACGTCGTCGCCTAGCTCTAATGGTGGCCAAAAGCTAGCTTGTACACCCGCGTGCGCAGTAGCGCAGCGCAATGCAGCTTTAGCCGAGGCATTTGGTATCAGCAAAGATCGTCAGGCCGGACCCTCCTCACAAAGTACTGTATGGCTCCAAGATACGCTCACTTTCTACGGGGAGAACATGAATTGGGCGAAGCAAGTCGAACAGACTTTCAATGAGTTCATAATCTCGTCAAGAGCTACTCACCTTTTCTCACCTATGAAGTACCCTCAACGCAAGTTCATCCATGACGTCGCACAGAAATACAAGCTCCGATCCGAGTCGCTTGACGAAGAACCTTTCAGAAGTGTCTTGATAGCTAAAAAAGCGGATTCAGCTGCTCCTAAGCCTACACTTTCCGATGCTTGGATTGCGACATTCAAGCAGAGTGGAACCACAACACCTACATTGGCAGCTAAGCGTACACTGTTGACGCAGCCTCCGAAATTAGCGACAACTGCGCAACCTGCTGCTCCTAGTCGGCCAGATGTCAATTCGCTCTATCTTGAAGCATGTTTTGGCTATGATGCAGAGTCGCTGAGGGATCTTATCAGGCCTGCTATGTCTGGACTGGATTTCGAATTGACCTGGGCAGTGAGTATTACTTCGCTTGATCGATCGGCTCAGAGAGTGTATACTGATCTGTCGCTCTTACAGAACGACGAAGATGTCGTATGCCTCGTGAAAGCATCTCACGTCTCTGCAGCGGATTTGACGCTCAAGCTTCGTCTACTTCGTACGACACTACGGCACAAGATCACCAATTGCAGGTCTATCGATGCAGCTTGGTACGATGTCAACCAGAAAGTTGTTACATACCGCGAGCAGTCATGGACATCAGTGTCGGGCATTCGAACACCAGCCAGTAGTAATTTCGCTTCGACATCGACGGGAACTGTGGAATCTACAAACGCTTTCAGTAAGCTAAGCCTGGGTGGTACTGGATCTCGCACACCGGCTTCTTCCAGTATGAGTGCCTCAAATTCAGCAACAGGAGGCAGGCAGGTGGATTCAGTCTTGTCGAATGGACTATACCGAGCACCAAGAGCGATAGTTATGGGCAACAGCAGCAAGAAGGATGCCGATGAAAGCGTTGTCGATAATTGGGAAGATGCCGCATAGACTATTGTAGAGATAGCGCACGTCTGAGCAATAAAGGCAGACCCGAGCACCTACGAAAGCCCCAAAGAATCCTGACCAAAGATTGCTGACTATATAGAAACGTTTGCTGGTGCCGCATTATTGCCCTCGCTACTGCATTGAAACTCGCCGGGCTCGTGAAACCGCAACTCTCGGTGCGAAAGCCTGATCTTCATGAGCCATTTCGCCGTGGCGTTTCGGAATCCGCGTTCTTCAAGTCGCCGTCGGATACATACACACACGAGACTGCCTCTTTCTCTTCTGTGCTCTCTGCTTGCCTTTACCCCAGCTTTTATTCTCGACGTTCCTATCAGGTGTTACACAAGGCGACCAACATGGCTGCTCAGCACAAGCCCATTAGTGTCGCAGTCATCGGTGCTGGGTAGGTTCAGCTATTTCTGCGCAGAAGCTCTGCGTATACATCTCGCTCGAATAGGACTGACCAGTAGAGCTTGATTCACTCAGTGTCTCCGGCATCATCACTGCTATCGAGTTCAAGCGCAAGCTAGGTCTGGATGTAGTTGTAAGCTCATATCACTGCGCGATGCACAAAGCTGTTCTGAACACAATATCTTCTATGCGCGCCACAATCTTGAAATGGGTTGATCGACTTCGCATGGACAGCTTTTGGAACGTGAATCTGGTGCTGGCGGTACATGGAGAGTGAACGTGAGTTGTTTCAGTCCTGTGTTGGTGCTGTTCCGTCCTTGCTGACCTGCTCCGTCTCCTATGTAGACATACCCTGGCTGTGCTTGCGATATTCCGTCACAGTGCGTTTGGCGAAGCTACGAGGTCTTAGACTGTAGGCTTCACTACGGAAGAAGACAGCTGACTGGCTGCAAACTATCAGATGGTACTCATGGTCACAAGAGCTCAATCCAAACTGGTCTGCCGCATTTTCGACGCAGCCAGAGATTCAAAAGTGTGCGTTTCGACACTTGCTGTAAATTCCCTCTTGTTGCGATGGTACACTGATTATCATGCTGGACTATTATGAAATAGATTGGGAGGGTCTTTTCAGCAAATATAACCTAGATGAGATCACACGATTCAACTCGTCCTTCCAGCGTGCCGACTGGAATCCCGAAACCAAATCATACAAGGTTATCTTCAACGATACTCTCGATCCGAAGCAAGTATTCGAGCTAGATGCGGATATAGTCATCAGTGCAATCGGAGGTTTCAGTACCCCATTAGATAAACCTCCTGGAATGACTGGACTCGAGCGATTCAAGGGTGAACGCTTCCATTCGGCGAGGTGGGACCATTCGGTCGATCTGAAAGGCAAGAAAGTCGGTGTTATTGGCAATGGATGCTCTGCGGGTATGCTTAAATGGCGCACACACATACTTTCCTAGAGACAGGACGTGGCTAATTCACTCTCATACTTCCTTCGTAGCTCAATTCGTACCAGCTCTGGCCAAGGATCCCTCAATTCAGATAATAAACTTCGTAGGTCTAGGCAGATTTTACGGTGGCATCTGCACGGCTCACCTTTTTTTACTCTCACAGTCACGGACGCCATCTTGGTTCATGCCTCGCGTAAGTTGAGACCAGCTTTTTGGTTGGTTACGTGAGCTAATCGTTGTCGTTCGAAACAGTTCGATTCGAAGACATCAGCTGCCAAGCAATGGGTGTACGCTCACATACCCTTAACTCAAGTGCTTGCTCGAGCATTTATCGTATTTCTAGTGTGTTGAAGCTTACGTGTGCCCGCCATAATGTGCGAGTATTAACGTTGCTTATAATTGCAGCTTGATTCCCGCTGGATGATCTGGATTTTGAGCAATTTCCGCATTCGTAGATTTGTAGAGAAGGTGAGTGGCTCTTCGATGGTTGCAAAGTCTTGTTAGGTTGACTTACGAAAGAATACCTCCCTGTCCTAGAACGCTGTCAAGTACATAAAGGAGATGGCACCCAAGAAATACCACGACTTCCTCGTGCCTAAATATCGTAAGCGCATCCTTTTTTCTCCCACGCTCTTTTCGTAAAAATTTACCAGTGTGTTTGGCACTACCTAGCATTCGGTTGCAAGCGTGTCGTGAGCCTTTCTGTCATCGCTGACAAGATAGGTTAGCGTCTCTGACGATGAAGTGTGGATCTTCTGCAGATCGTCGACCCTGGCTACCTGAAGTGCCTTAACAACGAAAATGTCGAATTAATTTCCGATCCTATCGATACCGTCACAGAAAAGGGCATCAAGACCAAGAATGGCACAGAGTATCCTTTAGACGTCTTAATTCTCGGCACTGGCTTTGATGTGGTAAGTCGCCATTTTAGCTACTCTGAAGAAGTGCATCGACTGACTTCCCGTACCAAATACAGTCTGAGCGA
The DNA here is from genome assembly GCA_023628255.1 of Cystobasidium sp. 2NF920. Taxonomy (NCBI): domain Eukaryota; kingdom Fungi; phylum Basidiomycota; class Cystobasidiomycetes; order Cystobasidiales; family Cystobasidiaceae; genus Cystobasidium; species Cystobasidium sp. 2NF920. Next base: position 200,684 of record JAMALA010000020.1, read on the forward strand.
GGCTTGGGTATCAATGTCTACAATGCAGAGGGCAAGTGCTTGTCTGATCAATGGAAGGAGCAGAATGGACCACAGGCATATTTGGGAACGTGAGTGACTCTGAAAGCCTCCCAACCCACGGACCTAGCGTGAAACCTGATTACCGCATCATCTGCACCTGTATACAGTGTCGTCTCCGGCTTCCCGAACTTCTATGTCCTATTAGGACCAAACGTAGCCACTGGGCATACATCCGCCATCGCACATATCGAATCTCAAATTCATTATGTCGTAGAGATGGTTCGGGCGATGCAAAAATACAATGTATCTGCTTTCCAGCTTAGGAAATCAGCGGAAGATGATTACAACAAGTGGCTACACAAGAAGTTGGATAATACGGTTTGGAATGGAGGTTGTGAAAGTTGGTATCGTTTACCTAACGGAAAAGTCGTCGCTACGGTATGTCTGTACTTCTTAAGCTACGAAAGTAGTGTGACAAGGAAATGACTCCGTTGTGTGTTTTGCAGTGGCCCGGTACATATAGCTACTTCTGGTGGCTGACACTCAAGCCTAATTTCTCGCACTATCTGCAAATCGGAGGCAGAGAAAGAGTAGCAGACGCGATAGAGTCTGATAAGTGGGGAAATATCTTCAAGGCTCTCTCAGTCTTAATACTAGGAGCTGTTCTAGCTATCGGCTATCTACGCCAGTGAGCACGGTTATACAATTACTCGCATGGGGAGGAAACAGGCATCATCCAAGTCTGCAATAGGTCATCAATGTAATCATTTTGTTCATAACATTTAGTACACATATTAGGCTTTTGGGAGAAATGCTTCATTGGTATATATAATCGGTTTCTTGCACCGAGTGGCGAGAAGCTCTTTACTTTTGTAACCGGCCTTCGCTTTCTTTCGTTTGAAGCTTTCGCACTTTGCTTTTCTCTACACTCCTCACTTGCAACAACCCGCTTACAGATGGATCAGTGAGGCACCTAGCGCTACTGTGCTCAGTCTTCATCATCACCATCATGCATCGATACAACTTCCTTCGTCTCGGCCACTCTGCTCTGCGCCATCTCGTCCACCAGCGATTCTGGGCCAGTCGAAGAATGAATGAACGGTATGGCCCACTTTGCCGAAGAATGAACCTCGCAGAAGAGAGCAAGAAAGTCCGCAGAAGAATGCACGATAGACGCGTACAATGAAGACGCGTCCACGCCTTGCTGCCCTGTTTCGCTGTGCCAGTCAGTCCATTCTTCGCCTCCTTCTCGTCCGATCAGGTCGGCGCAAGAAGGCAAAGAGGAGCTTTGATGCAAGGATGGGAAGAGCTTTGAGACGGGACACTGACTGACGAGGAGAGAGACCACAGCTTGCTCTTGCTCTTATCTCACTAATCTACTTCCTAATCATTTCGATCCAAGTTCGTAACTTGTACCCCCAAGTGGAAGCGTCGGATCTTGACTGCCTACGGTCAGCGGCCGACATCTCCGTACCCCTCCAGTTCCCGCCAGGTCCCATCATCACCAGTGCCACTTCTACATTCTCTCCCCTACACCAAGTCAAGGGTTTCGTAAGATCAAAAGGAGCCGTTGTGAAACGCGACAAGAAGGTTCCTGGTCTGCCGAAAAGCCTGTCCTTTGGTTTTCAGCCCCACCTTTTCCTCCCCAGAAGGTAGTCGTCTCAGGTGGGTACTTCCTTCTTACTCTGCGACCAATATCCTCTCGTCACCAGTTCCTACATTAGATGAACTAAAGCTGAGACATATTCTTCCTATCCCCGCATTCGCTCCCTCACCATCCAAACTCTACTCCACTTCATCTGTTCTTGCTTGTCGATACGTGTGTATTCAAATAGCCATCTACCGTGTCAGGCACTCTGTCTATATCTAGTTCTCTATTCATACTATTTCACACTCTCTTTCTTGTAGCTACATTTCTATCATCCTCACTCTCTAGTCGTCCTCTTTCCCACCCTTCTCCTCCCTGCTCTTATCCCAGCTGTACTGGCTTACAGCTGTCAGGTCCAAGGCTATACACTCTACATCATCCACTTTTCTCCCTCACTATCACAAACATGGATTCACTATCTGCTCATCATCTAGACGTCCTCGAGTCGCGCCTCACCATGGACGACGCGTCTTCATACGACGCGTCCACCTGCGGCTCAGAGACCAGTCACAGATCAGCATCAGAGTCCGCCGACGATATCGCTGCAGCCAATGCATTCCAAGAGTTCGTCTATACCTCTCCCAAACCTGGTCTCCAGCTACCAAGCACCCCGCTCTCTGCTCTTCGCATCAAGGAGAAGTTACAATTTTCCACTCCTCTATCGCTCTCTCCTTTACCTGCTTCGCCTATGAAGATGGGAATGGGCATAGGCGGTCTATCCTTCCCTCCTGTCTCACCAGTCAGCTTGAATGCTCCACCTCCGTCACCAATGGGTGTCTTTGATCCTTCTATGCAACAGCAACAACAGAATGGCGTGCTATCTATCAACACTGCTCTGTCCATGCTCCCTGTTAAGCAACAAGACACATTCGACTATGACCAATTCCTCACCGTTGCCGCTCAGCCAGTATCACCGGCTCGCCCACTCTCTGCCTGCTCGATGACGAACAGTCTATCGTCTTCCTCTTTGAGCTCCCTCAGCACCAGTGCAAGTTATGGTTCCTCGCTAGCTTCTTATGCTTCAAGTTATGGTGCACCTCCTAACACATTTCCATACAACTTGGCAAGTCGACCTGATAGTCCAGTAGGATCCGCTACTTCTGCTACTCAGCAACCAATCCCTGCTCCAACGGGCCTCAATCCTGCTCATGTCAATCCTGGTTCTCTCCTTCTCTTGAGCCCGACCAAGTCCAACTATACTCATCTACAACCCGCTCTTACTCCACCTCAACTAGCTGTCAACAACCAAGATGGACGTGCACCATCTCCTATATCACCTATTCCTTCGCCCACTTCAGCTTCTGCTGCTATCACCCTCATCGGCGTCGGCACTACTCCTCAGCAATACGTGAATGGCATGCGAGCTACCACTCCTCAGACACCTCTTTCTGCTACTGCAGCTCTTTCGCTAACCACTACTGGCACTGGCAACACTTTACCACTTCAAGATGCAGTCGCCGAATCCAATGTCAGATCAAGTGCCAAGAGACGCCGCGAACCTTCTGAGCCTGGTACTTTCAACCTGGATGGTGATGTACCTGTTCCAAGCTCCAGCTCACCCAGCAAGAGATCAGCTACTGGATCACCAGAAAAGAGAAGCGCTGTCAGCAGCAGCGGTGGTAGTGCTAAAGGAGCAGCCACTAAGGCGGAAATATGGCCTGATGATGTCGAGGCTGCGTTCATGGAAGGTGAGCCTCAGACTGCCTTCGATGTCCATTCAGCTTGATGACAAATGCTCACCATCACTCCTTTAATCTACCACTAGCTTTGACTGTTATACCTAAACTTGGGCGACGAAAGGTCATGATTAACGGCAAGCCTTGTGGACGCAATGAGCTCATTGCTGATTACATCAGACGAAAGACCTTCAAGACCCGAACTAGAAAACAAGTATCTAGCCATATTCAGGTTTTGAAGAACCTCAAGCGAAATGACGAGAATTGTGAGCGAGCCTCTATCAGATACTCACTGAGGCAATTCACACAGAAACTGATTCCGATCCGTTGTGTTCTCTCCCTGCAGTCATGAACCTTGTCACTGAAAATATGGATGATATCGATACTTTCCCAGCTGCGCTCTTACAAGCTGGCTTCCATATGGCCCAGCTACCCTGCTTGAAAACCGATGTCGGTATACCAGACTTCACCCTCGCTGCCGGTCTACCTCAATTCGGTCACTTGGCTGCCTCGCCGATCGCACTTCATCAAGCCATGAATGGCAATCCGATGCTCACTAGCACTTCCATGTCTGGTGCACCATTGTCGGCGAATTCCGATGCTAGCTTTGAAAACCTCCAGGCTTCAATGCCCTATCCATATTACTTTGGTGGATTCCAACAAAATCAATCAAACCCTCAATCGAGTCAAGATGAGCTTAACGCCAATAACATGTTCCAAAGTAGTCATGGAATGCTCGGACCTGCTCTTTACGATAATGAGCATCAGACGGCGGCAGCTATGTGAAGCACTTCTTTTCCAATGAAAGGCAAACATGAAAGCAGTACTCGGTTCCCAATATTCCTCCAGTCGAAGATTATTCATCCTTACTCGGTCAAACTGAAACGCGTAGAGCGCGTCTATCATCAACATGTCTTAACACTACTACAAGCCAACTCGTAATACTCTCCTTTAGCCTGCAAGTCTGCATAGTGAACAGAAAATCGGCAATCAAGCAAATGCACCATTATAGGCATAAAAGCAACCAAATCAAATGTAGAATCTTTCCTCGTGGATACAGCACTTCACCTTCCTTTCGATTGTCCGCCTTCGCGTACCCTTTTGCAATCATGCCGGCACTATTGCTCGGCTGCATCCGGAAGATATTGCATTGGATGTGCATGTTTGCGCACTTCATCCTTCTATTCTCGCTTCCCTCAGTTCAAACGCCCTCACACTGGGCTATTCTGGTGCCATCTAATTTTGTCTATAGAAAACAGATGCAAGCTTGTGCCACCATTGTTATCTTCTTACTGTTTGACATGCCCATCTATATCATCGCTCATTCACCCTCACCTCGTCGTTACCATCTTAGATATTGCTGGTCTCTGCATTGTTGTGCCTTTGATACAGACAAATATATGAAAGCAGCCCGAAGCGGACCTTCGAAAAGAAGGCGTGCATTGCTCAATTATGGAAATACTATTTCATTTCGATACACGTTTTGCGGAAATGCTCTACTGTGGTAAATCCTGAGTGTTGCCCTTCTATTGCTTGTTCGACGTACTCATACGGTGCCTGCTAGCGTTGGTCGCACACCCTAGTTCATCCCTCAGCGCTTCTCGATATACTCTTTCAGATTGGCAGCAATGCCTTCATTCATCTTCTGAAGCTTGCTTATGAGAGCAAGCTTGACGACGTAGGCCATGGGACCAGCTTGGGTTTCCCAAATTTCGTACTTAGCTCTGACTTTACCATCCTCATCCTGCATTGCAGTGACCTTTTGTACCTTCTCAGCACGCAATAGGAAAGTAGGCATGAATAGTCCTTGCCAACAAAGAGTGTGATTATCTGCATCGACAGAAACCAGTTTCATAGGCATCTCTTTTGCTTTCTCGCTTGTATCTAGCCTATATTTTAGAGTGTATGAGTTGCCTGGGACAGGAGTAGCTGTCACGTCGCTGCCATCCTGCTGCGTTATTGAAGGGGTATACTCGTTCCAAGCTGGGTATGTTTCAAAATCCGATACTATCTTCCACACTTCTTCAGGTGCGGCATCGATCTCGGCGGATCCGTAAAACGTGAAGACACCTTGGTGAGCGGTGATGCCAGGAGTTGCGAGACTGTTTAATTTTGCGTACACATCGTGAAGGTGATGGGTAAGGGTGCGGAAACCATCGAGCATGTATGTCAGCTTGTGTCAGCGACAGTGAACAGCTTCAGTCAGAGGCGTCAAGCGCACATGTCCGAGACCATCGGAGAGCAGGAGGGCTGCGAGGGGTTTCACAGCAGGCCAATGGAGGGTTGATGACCCATACAGGTCTATCAGTGGGCTATATTGCCCGCCTTGGAGAGGTCTGCTTCGAAGTGGTCGGAGGACAAGCTCGATCAGCCCTGGCTCTAGCGAAGCGAGTTAGGACATCTTCGTTCTACACCCACACATCATCAACAGCAGGGAGTACACGAATAGCAAGATCGTACTCCTGAGCGTTCTCTTAGCTATCTTCTGCACTTGAAACCGACTCAATCTCCAACGGTTGACAGAAGTCTCTCAGCAAAGAGACTTTGTTACGATCATCATGGTAAGTGGAGGATGAGACTAACATTTCCAAGACACACTCCTACAGAGCAACACAGACGGCTGATGTTGATATACGTAGGCACACGTATGCAACCCTTTGGATAAGTTCTCCGCTTATAGAGACTCGCGAAATCCTCAATCTGAAGCAGAGCGCAATGCCGAGGTGAGAGTCAACTTTCGTTCGAAGTGCAAGATAGACAGCAATAGCTGATAGACTGCACTGCCTGTTAATTAGTTGAATAGATCCAATACGCTATATATTGGTAACTTGGCGTACTTCACCTCAGGTATGTTACCATCTATCAATCTGTATTGAATTCATGTGGTTGCTGATGACCATGCTTTGCATTGTATACGCATCTTCTACAGAGGAACAAATTGTCGAGCTCTTCTCGAAATGCGGGAGTGTGAAAAGAGTCATTATGGGTCTTGATAGAAATGGCAAGACGCCTTGTGGTTTCTGCTTTGTCGAGTGAGTCGCAACAGCACTAATCGAGAGTATGTAGTATTACCTGAACCAAAGCTGACCTTTTCATCAAATTAGATACTATGCACATGCCGATGCTCTTGCTGCACTACGGTACATCTCACAAACAAAGCTAGATGAACGAGTGATACGAGCAGATTTAGATCCAGGTTACAAAGAGGGTAGACAATACGGACGAGGTAAATCAGGTGGACAAGTACGAGATGAATACCGAGAAGACTTCGATAGTGGAAGAGGAGGATGGGGACATATGAAAGCTAGAGAAATGCAAATACAAATGGAAGAAGAACGTGAACGTGCTCAGAGAGATGTTTACTTTGATGATCACGCTCAATTAGCTGGAACTGGCGAACAGTTTAGAGCTGTACCTATGGGTGATCATATCATTGGAAATACTTTTGATGACGGAGCGAGGGAGAATCCTAGATTCAGAACGGAAAGAGAAGAAGACGATGAGGATATGTAAGAGTTTGATACGCATCAAGCTTTCGAAAGGCCCGGCCTCAGTGTACCCCGTGAGAGTATTGTAGATTGTCAAGAAGTAAGGTCATGAAATGTAGCATTAGCGGATGTTGTCTCCTTCACAGTATAGGTTCAGACCAAACGCCAGTCAAGGCAGGTGATATCATAACTTGCAAATGTCAAGAGGGAGGCCCGTGGAACAGTATTGATATCTTGTGGCGCTTGATCAGAGCTTTATGATTTCGCTACCTTCGCACTCCTTTGCTACATTGCTAATATATCTCTCTCTCAGCGCCATCAAGCCCGCCTAGAACAAGCTAAACAGGCAGCCGCGTGCAATCAATCAGAAACGAGTCAGCAATCAATGAACATCGTCCAAGATCAGACATAGAGGTATATGTCGAAAGCGCTTGGAGGAGGAATCAGGTGAAACTCACAGCTTGAATGGATAACCTGGATTCTTGATGTGGAAGATGGAAACCAATACACTAGCCATCATCAACATGACTCCGATCCATAGATAGGCGCCAATTCTCTGCCTTGCTTTATCATGGCTCATTGAAGGTACGGTTACTGCGATTGTATAAGCTGAGAAAGCCAAGATGCCATCTAGGTTGTATCGATACGAAATGAGGCGCGCCTGTCAGCTTCGTCTCTTACACCCATTAGGCGGAGGTATATCTCTCCCCAGAAGGTATTGGGTGGGAAACGACACCCTGCCTGAAAGAAAGACGGCTTACAGATTACACTAATGATTTGAGTCTCTACACCAAATTGATTTGAGAAACCAGATGCTATATAGTTGACTTGGCCTTTGGGACCGACTTGCATCGGGGGAGGTTTCCTTATTTGAACCCACATATATCCTGATATGTTGGGTAGTATGAAGAGCTAAGCGAAGCACACACCAAGTAGATAAGAAAAGAATGTTAATTGAATGAATCACACGAACAGCGTGAACCACATGACAGGCTCACCAAAGTAGCAATTCCCCACACCCATCTACTCATCACGAACACCTTGACATATTTCCAGAAGAAGACGGAGGCAGTGAGGATAGCTACCAGTACTGAGACTATACTTGCTATCCGACTGTAGTCTACCGGTCTTACGATGGTGACTGGCAGACCTGTATGTGTCGAAATGAAGGAAGCGAATGGTTCACCAAGAAGGCCGCTACACACGTGGGCAAGGATGGGTCAGCTATACATGAGAGAGAGGAAGAAAGCGGACTTAAGAGGATGGAGCTTACAACTTGTTGAAGTCATATTGGAGAGGTTGAGCAGTGTTGGGCAGGAACAGCTGTCCTAATGGAGCGGTACTCAGGCCGAGCTTAAAAGACATATCGTTACAGCGCGTCAGGCGGGGATTGCATGCATTGAGACAGAGTCGGAGCTCACTCACCCTCTTGAATATGTCCTGCCCTTTCTCGAAATCAAGGACAGCAAACACATGTCTCATCTGATTTGCTTTATCTTTCCTATTCTCAGGTCTATTCCACCATTGTTTAGCGACTTCCTTATGTTCCTTGTCGAATCCAACACAAGGTTGACACCCAAACTTGGGATTTAAAGCTGTTAGGATGATTGAAGCTGAATAGTCTCGTGGATTGGATGGTGTGTCTTGGATTAGTTCATCGTATAATTGGCTTGTCAATGGGACTATGCCGTTGTTCTTGCTTGCCAACGAGTGCAACTTGACTTGTCGTGGTGAGAGTTGCTGCTGCTGCTGCTTGTCGGCTGATGCGGATGTCACTGATGAACAGAGTGAGAGTGCACTCCATGCTAGAAGTGACAGGCTGAGCTTCATGACGAGCTTGCTCTCTTGAAGTATGTCCTCTGTTACTTGGGCGCAAAAGCAACGTGTCTTCTGTTCGTTGCTCCTCCATGCCTATCATACTGCGGGCACTCCGTCGACGTGATCGAGGTGCATCACCTGCAAGGGAGCCATCAAGGGTAGATACGAGATTACAGCGATTGAGAGTGTAGCGTTGGATCGATGATCCTCTATTGACACTCTCTACATGTTCTGATATCCCCAACAACGAATTTCCGGAAACTATACGTTCCGCCACTGCACACAATTGAAAGGCCGGATGGAGAAGGTGAAGATGGAATAACTGCATCTTACACATCTCCTCACACTACACCAGACAGCTTCTCACCATGATCATATCTCATTCAAGCATTCGTACTATGACGTGACCCAGTGCTCCTGAAGAATTGCCTGCCGTTGGCCCGTTCGGACTGTGCTTCTGTCGCTTCTCTGCCTCGTCAAAGTCAAGCTTATATACCCTTCTGCTTCAAGACGAACACATCTGCCAGTCCATTGCTACACGTACACTGGCACCGTAACAAGCAAGCATTCCCTACATAACCTGATGTAGATTGCAACAAATGGATCCCATAACACCTCGTGTGAGTATATTTCACGTCCTGGCTCTGCCCTTGACTATGCATTGACCAGGTAGTCCGACCTCCTGTTTGATTGCAGGCCCCACGAGCGAGGGCTCATGAATCCAACACCAATACTCCTCAAAGACGTTCATTGTATGACTTGCAGAAGCTCATAGATGAGGTATTCGATGGGTTTGCCAGGGATGGCTCTCCTACTACTTCTACTCATGGCGACAAGGATGCTGGTGAACGCACGTGCAGAGCAAAGGACTTGCCTGCTATCTTAAGTGCGTTCGAAGAGAGAAGAAAGGTTATGCTGTTGGATGAGAATGAGATGGAGATGCTGAAAGCTTTCACAGAGCAGGTGAGCTTCACCTGCTATTCACTGCTTGTGATTGTGTCCCTCACATCTCACTCTGTCTCGGATCTGTGTGTTCTCAGCACCCCGACATTGATGTCTCTTCAGAACAGCTGGTCTCCCTCCTCTCTGCAATGACAGCTGAGACGAGATCAGCTCCATCATCGCCTACTCGGGGAGCAGCATACGACAAGCAGCTCCCCACTCCTCCACCTTCAGATGCAGGGCACGATGAGGGGGAAGACAGTACCTCCAACTCATCACCTGAAGTCTCGAAATCTGTTTCTACAAGTCGCTCACGTACATCTTCTTCAAGTTCAAGTCATTCATCATCATCAAGTCATAATTCGTCCACTATGCTCACTGGATCAGGTACATTAGAAGATACAATTCTCACAAGTCCTTCTTTATTCGATACAGATCCTATTTTTCCCAGATCTCAATCTATGCCTGACGGTGTTTTATTACAACAACTGATACCTTCTCCACCTGGTACTCCTATACCTTCTTCGAATATTCATCAACGATCACATACATCTGGTGATTTAGCTAGAGTCGCTGGAGGAGCAGCAAGTGGAGGAAGTGGACATGGCGAGATGGGTAGCAGTAGCATTCCTAGACCTATCTCATCCCTTCAGCAACATGGACGTTCGAAGACTGGTGGAGTACTTCAGACTACGCCTATCTCCGCTGCTATTGCAGCTAGCAGACAGCGCTCTAGTCCTTTGGTCGATATACAAAGTGAACATGCATTGAGACGTTCAAGGCCTGCTCCTCCTAAATCAAGGCGTATAAGCGGGGACAGATTCGGTAGTAATAGTCCTTTACCTACTTCGAGCTCTACTGGCTCTATTGCCTCGCTGGATGGCAATGGTAGACGAAGTAGACAGAGCAGCGGTGAAGAGATGTTGTTTGGAACAGGGGGTGGTAACCTCGTGTCACCTAGGATGATGAGTCCTAATGAAGGTATCACAAGTCCTTTATTCGCTTCTACTCTGGACTCAATGCATGAAGAAGGCGATTCATCGTTTGATAATGATGATGTCTATCGCAGTAGATCCCGTCAAGCTTCCAACGGCAGTAATGTGGGACGAGGAGCTTCTCCTCTTTTCGATACATCGCCTCCTCCTCCTCATTCCTCTTCTTTGCAAGGTACTATGTTCCCTCCTCAATCTCCCTTACTGGATGATACTTCATTCCATACTATCCCCATATCACCTCATGAACTCAAACAAGCAATGCACGATTTCGCTTCCGATTTCGACAATGATGATGATGATGATGATGACGGAGAGAAACGACATATACTACATACAAGGCCAGTAAGTACGATATCAATAGGATCATCAGGAGCCGAAATAGCTTCATTACAAGAATTGATTCAATCATTGCAACAAGAATTATCCAAGAAGAATCAAATTTTAGAAGCACTTAAAAATGATAGTTATGCTTCTTTAATGGAAAAAGAATCTTTATTGGAAGAATTGAGGTTGGAGTTAAATTCTAAACGTAAAGAAGAAAAAGAATTGAGAAGTAAAGAAAAAATTAACTTGAATATGATTGCTACCCTCGAAGGACAGACTGCTACTTTTAGAGATGAAAGAGATAAACAGAAGATTGCTTATCAGAATGTAGGTCACTCCTAGCTTATATCGTGTTTCTAGGTTCCGGCCTATTGAGAGAGGGATGCTTTGGTTGGTGCTGATGCTGACTTTGGTTGGTTACAGGCTCGAAAGCAGTACGAAGAGCAGTGTAGTAAGTGAAACCAGCCAAATGTGCGCTTGCTTAAGATCATACTGATGCTCTGTGATCATTAGGCGAGTCCGAAAAGCTACGCAACACAATCAGAAGCAAAGACGAAGATCTCCGACTGGCAGACGAAAATCTTTCAAACGCTAACAGCGATCTAGCCAAGATTACACGAGAGCGAGATTATTTACAAAGTCAAGTTACTCGATTAGAAGGAGAATTGGCAGAAGCTAAACAATCAATTGAACAATTGGAAGAGAGTAAAAATGAAAATCTACAATTGAAGGAAACTATTGATAGATTACGTTTGGATCTAGATGAATTAAGAGCACAAGCTAAGATCAATGCCGAACTTGCTAATAGTGAAAATGGTGCTGGTGGTACTGCACTTAGTAGGAGTACTAGTGGAACGGAAAGCGTTCCTGCTACTTTGAGTAGAAATTTGGGTAGAGAACTAGCTAGACGCTTTGCTGGAGATGAGAACGAGGAGATCGACGAGAAGGGAGAGAAGAAAGATAATGATGAGGTGGAAGATGGCTATGAAGAGGAGGAGATAGTGACCACAAGAAGACGATTGGTGAGCTTCACCATCACCTAACCTGTTCACTCTTATTACCACCACAATTGATACTTGTTTCCTGAATCTTCAGAAACGCCCGGTCGGGAAGAAGAGTGAATCAGGGGCCACTGGAATAGACAGTGCTACGTCATCAAGCCAGGAACATCTGTCTCTGGAAGTTTGCGATGTCCAGATACAGGTATCGCCGCCTGAGATACCAACCAGCGAACACGCTACACAAACGGAGAAGGAGCGTGAGCTGTCACATGAAGAAAAGAGGGCTGCTCTAGCTAGAGATCTGGCTGTCAATCTCGATGCTGTCGAAGAGTACGTCAGAGCAAAAGAGGAGCGTGCAAGGATTGCCGTAGCTGGTGTGTGGTCTTTGTACTGTGTTTTTCATTCAACTCAGGTGCGCTGACAGCCGTCTATCTTTGTACACAGAACCCGACACTGCGCCGCCACCTTATCAAAGCGGTCCAACTTCCGCAAGCAGACACGGCCGCTTCCAACCCTACACGACCCTGCTGTCGCGCGAAGCCAGAATGCTTCTCGACTTGGCACTTCAATCCTCTGGTAGCATACTAGCGTATACATTGATTGTCTTCCTGTCCGGTATACTTACTGGATCGACGCTAGTGCCTGTTAGACATCACCATCATATCGCCTCTGTCGAATCGTATGCAAATTGGGCTGCATACAATACCCTCGATTCGGGTCAGGTGGGTAACAGTGCTGGATGGAAGGAGAATGCATGGTTTGTCATTGAAAGGTAGCTACATCCTGACTCGAATCGTATCACGATCGCGTAAAGTTCAATCTAACATCCTGTCTTATTCGATGTCATCGGTCTAGGATTATTTGGAAGGGAGTCGCAATCAGTCGAAGAGTACCTACGTAAAATTACCAAAGATGGACTCAGGGAGTCTACCAACTCATAAATATCAGTGGAGAAGTTTAAGTATTCTGCATCAGGGAAGTGCCGAAGTTAACGAAATATCATGTCGATGTACAAAGACTCTGCTCAATCACCTTACACTCTTTCACTTCGTTCCCCAGAGAAATGTACAATGTTTGAAGAGCTGTCACAGCTTCAGCTCGTTCCTTACTTCTCGGGCAACGCTACTCAGCGAGAGTGACCGCAACTAGTACACTGAATTGGACAAGCAACGATGATCTGCATGCTTTGGTTACCGACGGCCCAGCAGCCACTGTCGACTTCGTCGTGCAAAGCGCTGTAGCCGAGCAGTGAAAGGCTGTTGTCCGCCGCTGTGCCCGGAAAGCTGCAGCACTGACGCAGGAGGTGATTCGTGCATCTAGTCCACTTGTCAGCGTTATGGTTTGATGGGTAGAAAAGAAGCCAAAGGATATGGATGTGGCAAGCTGCGATCCTGACAGCGTCAGCCATCCTCACTGCAAACGGGAAGCGAATGTCTATAAAATGTTCATCTCGTAACGTTCCCTTCTTTCTTTTCCTACTCATCACAGCTTGCTCCGGCCCTCGAGAACTGACTCTAATCTCTGGTAACAGTCGCTCGCGCCCCCGTCAACTAAACTACGCTTCGCGAGCATGTCGTGGATGTTTGGCCTTCAGGGGTATCCCGGTATGTCATCACGTTCTATGGACATGGAGCGTGGCCCAATCGCCAGTACGCCTTTCTGCTTACATCTTGCTCACAGGCACCGAGGAAGCGAGCGCAGCGCAAGAGCAGCCAACGCCCACGTCCCCGCCAGGGACCTGGGCATACGGCAGAGGTTTCTATACAGGTTAGTTTCCATGGTGTGTTAGGACAGGATTGCATCTTTAACATTTATCACTTGCCTTTCGCTACTCTCAGGCAATCTGTCAAGCAGGCGCTCTTCAGTAGGCGCTTCAGCAACTTCGCATGGAGGCACGACGTCCTGGGGTACAGGGACATACACAGGTACGCTAGCATCTGCAAGCTCCTGTCAGCCCATTGCTTGCTGAATCTACAGTCTGTCACCTCGGCACCTGTATTGCCATTGAGAACAGGCAGATTAGGTTCAGCCTCCACCCAAACAGACTTATTTCGGACCCCCTCAAGCCGGTCTCCTCCTTCCGGTGTGCAAGAAAGGCCTCCCAGCCCTGCACTTGGAGCCTCCACCATGGCCTACAGTCCGCGAACTGCCGAGTTGGAGAGGGGTGCAAGCAGATCCACTCCTCTCACCTCAAGGCCGTCGGCTCCACCTCTCAGTCTAACACCTTCTGACCTCCACAGTCGACCTTTTGATTCCTTGACCCTCCATCGCAGACCACCTTCTCCGTCTGCAAATTTTGGTCCTTTGGTGCCACTGCACCCGGGCTCAGCTCTCTCTACTGGGTTTTTGTCATCATTCGAAGAAGGCACGGCAAACTACAATGCAGGTTCGCGCTCACGACGCCTCACAGAGGTCGGAGGAAGTCTATTGAGTCCTTCTTCGCGTCCTTCGAGTGCGCTCCCACCATCTATCGGATTGTTGCCGATGCCCATCAGTCCACCAGGTCATCCCTTTGCAGGTCAGCACACCCACCCAGATCGACCCAGAACCAATTTTGGATCACGCCAATCCAAAGCCCCTTCGTATTGTGCCGAGAACACCTTACCGCTTCTGTCAATTGATTTCCTTCCGCCACCGCGACCCCGCGTTCGTAAGAATTCTGTCTCACTAGGCACATCTGGTTTTGCCTCGACCTCTGAGTCAGGCGCTGCTCTCCTATTCCCGCCCATTGGGCAAACCCAGCAATCACCCCGTAGAGTTTCATCTTCCGGCAGCGTGAGTGTCTCATATCTGGCACCTGTTCACTTCAGCTGAAGCGAGCGTTGTTGGCAGGGTAACGAAGTCACCTGTGCTCAGTGTGGTCGTTCAGGCTTCCTGGCCATGGGTTCAAAGATACTTCAACTTCAACCCCCGGTGCTGTCGGAGAATTGGTGAGGTCTGCACTGCATCCGCCGAAATGGCTGAGCCAGTTCAGCTGACACCGAGTATCGATGTACTCATTAGGGCTTGCAAAAACTGCCGTGCTGACCCCTCAAGCCAACGCTCGGGCCCCACAGGGCTACTCGGCCAATCTGGTCTACCAGACTTTGGTTCTGCTCCCATTGGAACTGGGACTACCAGGCAGGCTCAAGCAGAGGCTCCACAGGCATCATTCTCATCTGTGCTGGGCGCTGACTTAGGCGGTTTGACCATTGACATGCGCCTTGGTGGAGCTGATCCGCGGTCCTCAGCGCGCAGGCGTACTCACTCTGCGATGTTAGGACG
The DNA here is from genome assembly GCA_023628255.1 of Cystobasidium sp. 2NF920. NCBI lineage: Eukaryota > Fungi > Basidiomycota > Cystobasidiomycetes > Cystobasidiales > Cystobasidiaceae > Cystobasidium > Cystobasidium sp. 2NF920. Next base: position 215,840 of record JAMALA010000020.1, read on the forward strand.
GTCACTTGATTCTCCACCTCAGCATTCAACCACGACAAGGACAAACGATCAAGCCATAAGTAGCTTAGGTAGCCTTGAGCCTCAGAGACGCTCATCGATTCGAAGGCGCTCCCAGCTGGGAGCGAGTGGCCGCGGTCAACAATCTCCAAGCCGCGTCAATTTCACATCATCTCACGAAGTCGATGAACCGCTATTCGTCCCGTTTCCCGACGGCCATCATAACTTCACCCGATATGGAAGCACATCGTTCGAAGAGCAAAGGCGACGAGCTGTCGAAAGGGCAGCTGCGGCCAGGCTGTCCAACGGCCGCCCGTGAGGCGTGGGTAGGAATGTCTTGAGCCCGAAGGGTTTCTAGCGGCGCGGCGTTATTCCGGAATTCCAAGCGTAGAGATACATTGCTTTCAATTTGAACAGGGAGGGACTTTCAGGCTTTACCGGGTGTGGGGTACTTATACTCTGGACATGAAAAATGTCAGAATCATACATCGCTTTTCTTATGTCCATGTCTCGTGCAAGTCGTTCGACATCTACGATTATGTCGTACCGTCTGGTTATCCCCCGAGGAGCGTCTTCTCGCCCTGTTTCGATACCGGACAGCCTGCTGTTCAACAAATCATAGTCCGACAACCCTGACTTCTTACGGCATCCCGTTTTATGTTTGACAAGGTCATGTCGAGGTAGAATCGATGGAAATGTGGTATCCTTCTGCTCTTTCAGCAGCTAATATTTGACATTTCCTTCTCGGGCAAGGATCTGGATCCTGCAAGCACCACCATGTCTTTCGACTACGCAAGCGGAGCAGGTGAGAGACCTGGGCGTTGTGAGTCATCTGTCCAACAGCGCCAGCCGAGTAGCTCAGGCTGCCTGCTTCACAGTCGACTTATCGTCAAGCCAAATCCAACCTGCCCGCTTTCCTCCTCAGAGAAAAACTGCTCAAAGCACACGCAAGATTCAGGCGAATCCGCTCAATCACTTTCCTGATAGACCTCCTCAAAGTCTTACGCAGGGAGATTCTGCCAACCTCTATGCCTCGGGAGACTATTCTCGTTTGCCTTATCCATCTTGTATGATGGTTGTCCCACCCCCGTTACAAGGCACGCGTCTGGGTCTTAAGTCCGGCACTTCTCCCGGCTCCTACGACCTCGATGATCCTCTAGGATCTCCTCCGTTTTCCCAACCCCCTTGCATTTCGGAAAATGCACAACATGGCGGTCCAGGAACAACACTCGATGATCTGGGGAGTCTTGCACCTCTCAGGATATCCTTTTTTCATAAGGGGCGCAAGAGCCGCGATCATCGTCTGGATCAGACGGGTACAGATAAAGCTCGTATATCCAGCATATAGCAGCCAGGCTGACGCCCAGTGTGCATTTGTAGCAGCTCCGCTTCCAATTGGCGAAATGAGCGGTAGCTTCGTAAGTCTCGATCTCGCGCGCCACTTCTGCGGGCTGATTGCGAATTCAAGGCGAGCTTGGACGAGTCGAATGATTACGTCACATGTATTAATTGCGAACGAATCGTCAAGAAGACCCTGGACATGGTGATGGCACATCCGTTCGGGACTCCGAATGATCGACTGTAAGCGGATTGTCGAAAGAGGCATCGGTAGGCGACTCTTGATGACACCCAAAACCAGGTTATGCGGGACTTGCTTGTTCGCCAATAGTCCTAGCCTCCAGCACCGTTCCACCATTAGTGGCGGCCTGCCCAAGTATGGACCCAGGGAGAGTCAGACGACGCAATCTGGTCTCGCCGAGGAACTGGACATACCCGTTCCTCGCTTCGAAGACATATCATTGTTTGATGACAGCGAGTCAACAGGATCATTGAGCCCCGAAATAAGCATCACCAGCCGCCGTCGTGCCACCTCTGCCGTAGGCATGTTTTCTGCAGACTCACCATCCACCCTTCCACACACCAAGCGGCCCAGAGAAGTTTCGATGGATCGGTCGCAGCCTCTCCGCGCGCATGCTACGAAGAGAAACAGGAGGTTTTCGGCTGGCTTATTGGATGACGAGGACCAGGTAGCTGACGATAGTGTATTTGCGGATTCTATTCTGTCGGCTTCCACCAACTTCTCGGGTTTCGGATCCGGATATCCGCTATAAGGTCGGTGCAATAGGAAGTCATAAAAGTTTATCAGTTGGGCGGGAACTTCCAAGGCGGAGGCTGGCTGGATTATATGCGGTTTCGTCATATTATCGATGTAGTACTTGAGCTGGAATGAACAGATGCGATGAAATAATGACTATCATTGATATCGAACTACACCATATTAGCTTATGCGGAGATGCGAGGAGGCGCAGAAGTAGTCTTTCTTCTGCAAGAGTCTAGGCACTTGTAGTCTTGTCGAATAGGTCTTGCGTATTATCGTCCCGTCCGTTGTCTGTACTCTGCAAGTTGTTCTATCGAGATCATCTTAAGCTTCCATTGTTTCGCAAAGGCGAAGCAGTCGTCGCGGCGAGCCATCGAGCCACTTGGATCATCTGGCTTGAGTAACTCGCAAATAACGCCGACAGATGGACCTTCTACGCCAGCGAGGCGTACAAGATCTGTTGTAGCACGCTTACGATGTCAGTCATGGTCATGTCAGTCTCCACGTTCGATCCGGCTTACCAACGGCAGCTTCGGTGTGTCCACGTCTTTCAAGAACGCCATTCGCACGAGCTCTCAGCGGAACGACGTGACCAGGCCTATTGAATTGATGTGGCTTTGCTGAAGGGTCCGCCAGCTTTCTTGAAGTCAGCGCCCGATCATGTGCTGAAATGCCAGTCGTGACGCCTGCAAAGACAAGATGGATAAGCGAGGTGGACACTGATACCGGGGTCTAGACTGGCATTTTACCCTCTAAGAAGTCTACGGTATGCGTATATGCTGTTCTGTGCTTCTCGGTATTATTTTCGATCATCAACGGAATCTCCAGCTCGTCTAAGCGTGCAGGTGGTACTGCAACGCAAATGTAACCGCTAAGGAGTAGAAAGGACAGTTGATTGGATAATGAGTCAGTTGGATTACGTCTTAAACTTCCACTATTGCCCTGCTTCTGCACTGCGAGGCAAGCTTTCCAGCAATGTTGCTTTTTTGGAGGAAACTCACCTAGACCACCGGACAATCCAAGCCATTTTCTCTGTTGTGCAATGCGCCGCTGCCATGATGAGATCTCCCTCATTCTCCCTGTCCATGTCATCTACCACTACTACGATTTCTCCAGCTGCAATAGCTCCAAGAGCTTCTTCTATGCTATCCAGCTCCACAGAGACCTTTTGGCCATTGATCTTTGCACTGGCCGACGTGCTAGCAGAGACAGGTTCTTGTGGATTGGCATCAAGTGTTACGGCTGATGTCGAAGCCATTTTTGTGGAGGTAATCTTGTGAATGCTAGGGGAACTCAGAAGTAAGCGAAGCTTTCCTGCGTTGCGGCCATGCTCCTTGACATGCGCAATCGGAGCATCCTCCGCCCGGCGGCCGCATCAGCCGGAAGCGGCGTGACTTTGTCGCGGGCCAGACAATAAGAGCGACCCTTCAGCTTTAAGTAAGCCATGTCATAGATCACTGTTGCCATGTATTCAGACGAGAATCGCAGAGCGTTGCAGATCTGGTGTACAGATGGAGCTCGGATCCTTGCACTGGCACGTGATACACAGATTTGTCTACATCTCGATAAACGGAAACTACTGAATCAAATACAGGCACTACCGCCTAGATAGCACTCAGTCATCAGCTCATAAGATCCTCGCCAGACGTGTTGGCAATCTGCTTGTGTAATTCTGCAGGCCATTGCAAGTCAGCTTGTACTAGATTTGAGCTTACAGGAACTATTCTCCCAGCTTACCTTTAGCATTTGTAGCATCGGCTCCTTCTACAGCAGAATCGTCCATCGAAGAGAGGAAAGCATCCACATCTGATACCGCTTTCGAGTCAGCCAGCATTGGCAAAGGAGAACAGTACCGCAGCTTACCGTTCATCAGGCCACTATCATCGTCACCAAGGACACCCCCATCCTCTTCACCTTCGTCATCTTCATCACCTGCGTCGTCGATTGCAAAGCGAGGTCTCTCGTCCATAATGCCCAGGCCCAGAATTTGGTCTTTCGGCGCATTCGGTAAAACCTTTTCGATGACATGTCTCTCCGCAGCCGCTTCGATGGAAGCTGGTGTAGCGTGAGAAGCTGATAGCTCCTCCATTGGAGAGATCGCTGGTGCGCCGATACTTGAGCCAAGCGTTGGCGTCGTGCCCGGAGAAACGACGGGCTGGCGCATACTTGCAGCAGAATACGGGGATGAGGATGGAAGAAGTGGAGACGTGCGACTTGCTTTGCTTGTCGAGAGTAGTGTCGCTCTTTCGAGAGGCTCCTGCATAGCCGCGGCACCGGTAAGCCGTCCTAGAGCTGGCTTTTGTTCGATTTGTTGTATATCCAGTCGCTTGCCGATGTCGTCCGCAAGCTTGCCAAGATACTCCTTGTTCTCATCCGATACGAGCGAGCTAACAAAGTTCGTGAGGCGTCCCGTTATGAGACCAGGATGTCGAGGTGCTGGTATATCCTCAGTCAATGGCTCAAGATGCCAGGAATCGGTCAAGTCTTCCGAGAAGAAGGACTCCAGTAGTTCGTCTGCCAGGACTACCATGCGGAATGAAGCCAGTGACAAGAAGGGCATTGAGGTCGGCCTATCCGTCAAGGTACTTCTTCTTGATGATGCTTTTGAGTCTGCGTCGTCAATTAGCAGATCTCCGGACTGGCTGCTGGCTTCTGAAGAGGCTTCGACCGGCGCAGGCTGTTCGTCAGCGTATTCGAAAGCATTCTGCATAAGCCTCGAGACAGCTGCCAGGTACTGGTCTCCAGGCTCATTGCGGAATATGTACTGTACCAAGTATTGTCAGTTGACTATAGGAGGGCGAGATATTTGGTCTGAAAGGACTTACTAGTAAGGATTCAGATACTTTCAGCACTTCATCCTTTGTCAGGTAGCCATCTTTATTGTTATCATGCAGCTTGAAGAACCAAGCAATGTTTGCCATCAAGTCATTGAACATCGCTTCGTCAAGACCTCGAACCACATCTTGGAAAGACAATGCGCCCTTATGACTGACATCCCAAGCTAGGAATATCCGATCTGTAGTAGCAAGAATTTATCAGCATGGCAAGTCTCGGGCACGTCACGGTAAGGAGTGCACTCACCGACAAAGTCGTGATCCACGACCTTAATCTGCTTTGACTCGTGGAATCCAGTCTTAACAATGAACGTATCTCCAGCCCAAGTAGCTACTTCCGCCAAGAATACTCCAAAAACCTCTCTATCGATCCGAATCTCAGGCCTATCATCTTCATCGACATGCTGGACGGGTAAAGGACTAGTGATGCTATTGCTCGGACTTCTAGCTTTCCCAAGCAAAGGTGAGCCCATCTTTTCTTTCAGACTAGCAGCTTCTCTCTCTTTACTCTCGCGATGCTTCATGATTGCAAGTTGGAAATTATCGAATATGCGACTGAGCTGCGTCTTATCGAACTGTCCGGAGAATCGTAGGTTCCGTAGATGAGCTCTCTTGGCGAAGTTCTCGATTGATTCCACTACGTCTGCCTTGAATCTTTTCCGTTCATTTGTGATGAGTTCGTCTGTAACGATTCCAAATTCACGGAATGCAACGACCAACAACTCTTGGAACTTGGTCACTTGACGTAGCTGAGGATCGTTCGAATGTGGATGTGCGGAATCACCTAATGAGGCAAAGTAGTTGCGCATGCAGGATATGAATTGCCCATCGTCTGTACATTCTAGAAGCTCGTCGCCGTTAACTTTCAGTATTGCCAGTCCAATCTGGAAGAGCACTTTCGGTCCCACTGAAAGCACACGACAACATCAGCTGCTTTCAATCAGCTTTTAAGAGTGCATGGACATACTTAAGAAGAAACAGTCCACCAGCCTGAAAGCGAAGACTAGAGGCATCGAGTTGATATATAACGATAGGAACCAAGGCAAAGAAGCCATCGAAAGCTGAATGTCGTTTGTGGAAAAGTGATTCTGGATGACAGGAAGCATACGATGCACCAGAGCTTCGAACACTTTCTGGTCTAGAACTGTACCGAACATGGAAGGTCTGAAGACATATCGCATCGTCAGCCTCAAAGGCTCAGGAGAGCAGAGCAGTGAACGCACGTGTAGTAGCCTGGTACCATACGGTCGCACAGTACTGACAGAAGCCAGAAGCACTGCTCTTCGCTCAAGTAGCTGTAAATGTAGAGGTGTGAGTGCCTCGGTACAAGAGGGTTTCATAAATGATTGCCAATAGGCGACCTACATGAGCAAAGCAGCCACCACTATATTCATAGCTTGGCAATAGCCGACCTCCTGCGAGGAAATCGATTGTGTCAGGCTCTTACGCAAGAGACCTAGCCAAACGAAGGTAAGTGTAGGCTTACCGGATGGCTCCAAGCATAAGCAGTCAATACCCTTCTTAACGTTTCAATACCTTCTTTATCCTGATAAGCGGGATATTCAGGTAACGATCTATTCAAATCTTTCTGAATCTCATCAGTAGCCAAAGATCTTTTACCTTCAAATTCTCTATTTAATCTCCTATATTCTTTTGGATTTTGTAATCTCAAAAAAACACTTCCAGAAGTAATTTCCCAAATTTCACCTCTTAATCTAGAAGGTAAACCAACTTGAACTAATCTATTAAATGAAGGATATCTAATAATTGTTAAATTCCGCCCATTTTGTTTGAAATAATCTCTCCACAATTTCATTTTACTTTTTTCTCTTAATTTACGTGGATCTCCTGGAAATTTATATATTAATCCTAATCCACCTTGATATCCATTATCTATTCCATCTCTTGTTGTGAATGGGTTTCCTAGATGATCTCGACGTTGTTTTATACTTGTGAACCCGTCGACTGTGGGTTCAGCACTATCGGTGTTCTTGTTGGTCTCGTCCCCGCTGTCGTCTATGAGCTTCTCATCTTCTTCACGACTTGATTCTAAAGTGAATGGATTGCTTTCTTTCTCTACGGCGGGCGTCATGGCTGCTCCATCTGGACCGGCGTTATCTTCTATGATGCGCTCACTATAGAATGTGGCGACGAACGGTTTGATGGACTTGATGAGTGGCATTGAAGCTTTGAGATGGACGCGCAATAAGTTACAGAACTGGAAAAGTGGGTGAAGTAGAACAGTATCAGCTGAGAGGCGCGTATGGATGGGGACTTTACGGCAATAGAGCTAGATAGCTGCAATGTGCTAACACGCACCTGATCGCACGAGCCTTTCAACCCATTCAAGCCCAGTATGATCTTTCCGCCGTCGCATAGTCCAATACTCAATGCCATAGCACCTCCACCTACTCCAGCAGGCAGTTTCTCCACCCTTCTTATCGTGCATAATGCGAGTGTAGTCCTACATGATCGGCGGTCTAGCGAGGTGAAGCATATGAATGAAGTCGTAAGATAGACTTTGCCTGACTGTTGTTATGGTGTTATAATTCATGCAGGCACAGATAGAGCATTGTTCAGTGCATTGCTCCTGCTTCGTGGTACTGCACTTGTGGAATGCTCTCCACTCACGTAAACTTCGGCTTTGCCTACCAAGCTCAGGACAGCGTGTAACTCGCTAACAGCTACTTCATCGTCAGGAAGCGAGAAGAAAGTCCTAAAGGACGACTGTGATGATACCAACACAAGTTAGCCGATGCTTCCAGTGTAGAAATACCGTAGCAGAGCGAATAGCCTTTGCTTGGCCGACTCGCGCGCGCCTGCAGGCATCCATCACTCTGTACTTGCCTCTTTAGTGGGCTGCTTGAAGTAGGTAGCAGCTTGCGAGCGACGCAGAGCCATGTTGCGTGTGTTCCTTCAATGTATACCCAATGCGCTAGTGAAGGACATCCGGCCAGCGCGTTGCTGCTATGCCATTGAAGCTGCTTAGTGATTGGGGACTGTGGAAGGGGCGTTGGTAGGTGTCAAGAGCTACACGGTGCGGCAAGGCTAGCCAGCATGAAACAACGGAGGTCATCGACATGGCTCTTCTAACAGGGAAGTACGTACAAGCTAGCATGAGGCTGAGAACACCAAGAGACCGATGCGTACTATCGCATCACCATAGCCCAGAGAATCGGCCTCATATGACATACGTCCGTATTGTCACGTTCTGTGTACATGTGGTTCTACGAGACCGTAAGTGGAGCAGCAGTATCATAGCAGCATGAGCTGGTACAAGCTCGGTAGGCCAGCACCACAGATCAGATCTCTAACCAGAACAGCGCAACTGCTGCCTTACAACAGTTTCATATAGCTGTCTGTCGTGATGCACCCGTATTTCTAAGTGCAAATGGTGGCAATGACCCTAACCAGTTCTCACCTTCCGTTACGTCGTACAGCCTCAATGCAGCATGACCGGTGCTTAAGCACGACTGAGTCGGCAGCCATACGGTTGCATTGTTGTACCCTTCTTGTGCCCCCTCATATCGACTCTGACTATATTGCCTTGCATTTGGAAGGCGGCGTCTATCGCACTGAATGAGACACCCGCGACCGACCACGGGATGGCTTGGATAGCAGATACTGTTTGGAATCCAACGGTCATACTGCGAGCGGAGTGAAATGGAGTTGATTTTTGCGGTAGATGTCGGTCAAGAGAAAGAAAGTTACGGTGTGGAATGCCTGCCTGTTGCTGACATTATTAACCATAGTAGTGGCGAGTATGCAGTAATCGGAGTGAGGAAGCGGGAGGAGAGAAGGAGGGAATTTCAGATTATTACCATAGAAGAAGATCTCTTTCTCTCGCTTCGTCTACTTTGTCTCGTGTCTCACTTTCTCAAGATAACACGCAGCCATGCTGCAGCGGTGACACCCATACACCCGAATCTCCTTCTTCAAAGCCTCTACGGCCTCAGTGACAGTGACAGCTGTCAATCTAGCTGAAGGAAGTAAATCGACCCAAGTTTACGTAGCAAAGAATAAGATCTTCCGGGTGAAGGCACAGCAAGTCTCAGTGAAGAAGCTTCCAGTCAGCAGTCTGCCTGGACATTACCACTGGCAATGGCAGCATGTCAGTTCATGCTATCCCCAAAGGCCTCGTCGCGCGGTGCTAGCGAGCCACTCGAATGGCAGCACCACCCGCATCAACATCCGCATCCACATCTTCAGCCGCAAGATTTGACAGCAGGAGCAGTAGCAGCATTAGAAGGCATCAGTGAAGACGACGCTACTCCACCTGCAGGAGGAGCTTCTTCTCTTCCTCGTCCTGGCTCATCATCCTCCACTTTCTACTCTTCTCTGCCTGTCGATATCAAGGACCCCCTCAGCAGTACAAGACCTCTACGTCCTTTTGACCGTTCAGCTTTTGAAGCTGCTTTCCCGCCTTCTCCTACTACTAGTACTTCAGCTGGTCATAATAGTAGCATCCCACCTTCAACCTCTTCCTCATCTACTGCCGCTTCTTCTGCCTCAACTTCTTCTTCCTCTTCTCATCCAGCTACATCACCTCGATCGGAGCTTGAAGATCCATTCTTATACCCATTCTTACCTCAAAATGAACGCAAGAGACTGCATGAGTTTTGGTATCTAACTTCTGGACTGCACGGAGATACAACCCTTGCGACTCATCTATCAAGCTTGCTAGCTGTAGTTAGGGATCTCTACGGATTCGATATCGCTCTCTTCCAATTCATCGACAATGATAGATCTTCCTCTCTTACCCCGGATGGATGGCAGAGTACTTGCTATCCTAGAAGAGAGACTGGATGTGCTCATACTATGCTACTGCAGCCGGGGGTAAGTCAAAGCACTGGTAACACCTGCTGACCGTTCCATCTTTGATTGGTAGCGTGAACAAGCGAGGCCAAGCTAATTTTCTTGCTTTTATCTTCCTGCAGACCGTCCTGAACATACCAGACTTCTTCGCCGATCCTCGCTTTGCGAAGAATCCACAAATAGTAGCTGCCGATATGAGGAGTTATGCTGGTGTTCCGCTCGCTTATACGATACAAGGATCAGGGTGAGCAGGGAGACGCTAGCCGAGTGACTTTTTTTCCGGAGTAGCCGTTTACTTACATTCTCTGTTTTCGATATGACAGTGAATCAGTCTCGCTTGGATCACTATGCGTCATGTCTGTGCAACAGACAAGACCGCCTCTCTCGGTAGTACAACAAAAGTCATTGGCGCGCTTTGCCGATATTGCAATGCATGCGATGTAAGTTTCGTTGAAAGCGCTAGTACCTCTTAGTGCCGGCCAGCTACTAGCAATGCATTGCTTACCTTCCGTGTTGACAGTAAGGACCGCACTCGTCTTCGTCGCGAAGCCGCACAAACGAGACGGCATGAATTGCTCTCTATTCTCTCCAGGATAGTAGGTGCTCCATCAGCAGTTGTAGAAGCTACACTAGCGACTTTAGTCTCCACATTCGGGGGCGCAAAAGCATCCTTCGTAGAATCAAAAGAGAAGAAAATCCCATTGCAAGGAGTTGGATCGGTTTCAATTACAGAATTTCAAGGTGGAATATGGGAGAATGCAAGTGTCATTGAAGATTTCATTAAATATCATAATCATGAATCTTCAACAGATTATGATCCTCAATGTACAGTCGGAGCAATAGCTGTTCCCCTTACGAATGTTAGCGATCATTTCTTGGTTGTTGAAACTGGACATCTGAGGGACATTTTTGATGGATCAGATGTACTTTTCGTACAATCGTGTGCTATGGTTATCGCTGGAAGTATACAAGATGGACTTTTACGTCAAGCATTAGAAGCGAAAACTACATTCTTACGCAACGTTCAACATGCTTTCAGAACGAGCCTGAATGGAATCCTGTCAGCTACGGATATGCTACTCGGAGAAGGCTCTTCATTCATCAATGGATCAAATAGTCAATCGCGTACTCTAGCAAATGGGCAACTAGCAACGACAACACCTTTGGAGCTATTACGAATTATTGAGACTTCAGGCAGAGGTTTACTTACAGTTATCAATCACCTCATAGACCTCGATGCTCAAAATGCAACTGCGAACATGGAACTTTGCGATCTTCACGATCTAGAAGAAGAAGTATTAGATTCGATTGTTCAATATTCATCAAAGGAGAAAATGAAGGATATCTTGCTTATTTCGGATAGTCACTTGAGTGGCGCAACGGGAGATTGTATAGTCACAGACAGGTTATTGCTTAGACAGGCTATTTCTGCTCTTGTACAGAATGCAGTCGAAGCGACGAGTGCGGGTGGGATGATTATGGTCAAGATTAGTCTTGCTGGACAACATGGTGCTGATCAAAGCCTGGATATTGAAGTCCGCGATACGGGTGTCGGTATTGACATGGTGAGTGGTTCTGTTTGAGATCTACTCTGCTTCATAAGTAGATACAAATGTTCCTTACTGACATCCTTTTCTTGTGTGACGCTTCGTAGTCTGAACAAGATCGTATCTTCCAACCTTTTGAGAAGATCAATAACTTCACTCCAAATGCCGGACTCGGCCTCACTTTTGCGTGTCAATATGCAGCGACATTAGGGGGATCAGTAGCGTTGGTGAAGAGTGATCTGAATAAAGGGTCGCTCTTCAGATTACGCCTGCCTAACCCCATCATTGCTTCGAGTTTGGCGACGCACAAGGCGAGAAAGCAATTACCGAAAGAATGGACCTACTGGATGAACAAGACATTTGATCAACATGGCTGCGAGCATATCTATGGCAATACTCTACAAAGCATGGGTATTACACTAGCTCCATCACCTGCCAGAGCTTCCATTATCGTACAGCCTATGACGCAACTACCTACACCTTCATCTGGTCAATCTTCTTCAGAGTCGCTGGGATCGCATCAGATTCTGCTCATGCTGGGATGGGAAGAAGATTATCACCTTAAAAATGGGAAAGCAGAAGATGCACATAGGACTGTATTTGGTCGCTTACCATGGACGCGGAGTCGCCTCATTGCGACGATCATGCAGGCGCAAAAGCTGGCGAAGAAAGCTTCGGACGCCACGACCGTACATACGCCAGTTGAAGACTTGAAGAGCTTGAATTTCCCATCTGTGGTACAGACTACCGTAAGTGTAGAAAGCCTCTTCTGCCACTTTTCATGACATTCGGCCCGCATTGCATCGTTTTCAGTTTAGCTGACCTGGCTCTGTTTTTGCACCATCCTCAAGATCCATGCATTGCTCGTCGACGACAATGCTATGAATCTAAACATACTACAAGCCTACTGCAAAAAGCGGAAATATGACTATTCGTCGGCGCGAGATGGAAAAGAAGCTTTTGCAGCTTATAAAGCAGCATGTGAAGCTGGTCGACCACCTAGTATATGCTTGCTAGATCTACAGATGCCAGTGATGGATGGAATCACATGCGCTAAGATGATACGAGCTTATGAATTGCAAGAAAACTGGACACGTTGTCCCATCATCATGGGTGAGAATTATCCACTGTCTCTAAATGCGAAGTTTCGCGAGAAGCAAGGGAAACTGACGGATATGTTTTCGTTGCGCTGCGATCCAGTCACTGCGCAAAGTGGTGATGCAGATAGAAAATCGTCCATTGATGCTGGAACGGATGCGTACTACGTCAAGCCTCTGCGCATATCAACATTGGACGATGTTATAGCTCGCTATGCAAGAGTATGAAGAAAGCTATCACCGGTCACTTTAGAAGAGGGATTGATTTACACGCATGCTGGATATCAAGAACAAGACTTGTATAGAATACATAGACGGAACAAGGGATGCGTCAGAGAGGCAGAATTACCATTCCTCGTGGGCCCAACAAGGAGAGCATTACGCATCAATCAATTAACAGATGTACAGTAAGATTACAAGACGATAAGTAGGGCATAGCAAAGAATGCAGGGTTTTACATTTGGGGGAAGGTTTTCAAGGTAGTACATCGTAGTACATCAACAGTACAGTATTGTAAACGGATCCTTCCATACACATGGGGCAGTAGGTCACTTTCTCAGTCATTCAGTATCATCACGAAGTCATCATTATCATCAATCACTGCAGTGGGTGTGTAGACTATACCTTGTACCATTCGCATATTTTTCATTTACACAACATTAGAACAGAGGGGAGGGGTCAGTACCGTCACATCATTCGTTTCTGTAATACACATACATACTCAGGAGCAAAGATTCCATTCCCTGGCGGGCGCCGCCGAGGACTATCGTCATGGTAGTACGCGCAAAGAGGTACGATAGGCGATCGTATGTACACCGTAGATTAAGTTACCGGCGGAAAAAACTTGCAACGAGCGGACACATCATAAGATATGCGCGCGTCTTGTGTAAGCCGATCATACTGTATTAATGGGTCTGGCCTGTTCCGTTCCCATAACTCCGAGAACGGCCGTAGTGAAGTTTACATTTCGAAATCCCATCCCTGGCGGGAGAGACAGTGACAGGGCGCGATGGTACATACCTGTCACTGTGTCACTACTGCTGTCAATAAAAGTCGCGCTGTAGAGATCTACACAATATTAACTGGCTTGAGATATAAGGTACTTGTTACGTAACTCTTGTCGCCACCATCATTTAAAGCACTCACATATTAGACTTCCAGAATACAGTACTGTGAAACCTGCGTTGGAAGAGCAAGAGCAGCAAAGCTGGGAAGACCACCCACGTAGATCTTCGCAATACAGCAAGCAAGCAAGCAAGGACTGGATGAGCAGGTAGACGACGAGACATTCCACTAAACCTCCTTCGAAAGCTAGCAGGAAGGGGAAAGGAGCAGCAGGGGTGGTTGGGAGAATTGCAGGAAAGAATTGTCCGTAGACGGAGGTACCATATTCAGAGCAAGAAGATACAGCCTAGGGCAGCACAAGGGACGCCCGCTCGAAGGGCATGCTCGCACTCGCCAATGATGCAGTCGGTGTCTCTTCTTCTTCTTCCTCCCCCTCCCTCAAGCAGGAGCAGCAGCATGACTTTCGGAGCAGCCGGCAGCAAACTTGGCCTTCGTCTTCAACTATGGGCATAAGCAGCAGCAAGAGCAGCAGTGGCATTGGCAGCAATAGCAGCAAGGCCACTATCGCTGGGTACAATGATACTTCCTCACCACTCGCATCGACTTCAGCACTCTCATCAGCCTCTTCCGACGGTCACAATGGCTCCAGTACTACGACAGGCAAATCCATCTCTCCGTCTCTTCGCGTCATTGAGGGAAAGGATCCTCTTTCCATGACGCGACCTCTTCAATTATACGACAGGTCCACATTCGAAGCTGCCTTTCCAGCACAAGCAACACATTGGTCTACTTCTTCTTCCCCATCAAGTTATCATCCATCATCATCATCAACATCCCAGAGCTCCTCACGGCGGCGTCCACCTCTCTCTTCCGCGTCAACTTCGTCATCTTCCGTGACGCAGACAACGACAACGACAACCACTACTAGTACAGGTAATACTTCAAATGAAGACCCTTTTTTCTACCCATTACTATGCGGGAATGAAAGACAAAGACTTCGTGAATTCTGGTATCTCACTTCTGGGATACATGATGATCCAGACCTCGCTTTGCACCTTCAAAACCTCCTTACAATCGTGAAAGATCTATATGATTTCGATATCGCAGTCATGCAATTTATAGATAATGATAGATCTACTTCTATTGATCCAAATGGCTGGCAAGAAGCTTGTTGTCCTAGACGGGAGACTGCTTGTGCTCATACCATGCTTCTTCAACCGGGTGTAGGTTCAAGCTTCGCTTCTGGTCTAGTATGCATCCCTATGTTCACGCACTGAATTTTACAAATCCCTCAGACCCTCTTGACTGTGTCAGACTTTCTCAGTGATCCGCGTTTCGCCAAGAATACACGTCTAGTCGAAGGGCAAGTGCGAAGTTATGCAGGTGCACCTCTGGCGTACACTGTACAGGATACAGGGTAAGCACGCTACGAGTGTAATCAGATCTCTGCAATCGACCCCTGATACTTTTTACTGTCTCACCCCGCTCTTTCTTTGTTGCAGGGAAAGCATATCATTAGGCTCCCTATGCGTGTTTTCCTTCGTGAACGAGAAGCCACCTTTAACGCAAGCGCAACGGACGTCCCTGAGTCGCTTTGCGGATCTCGCTATGCAAGCAATGTAAGTCAAGGTCATCTTGCGTCGCTCACCCGACATGGGTCCTTGCCGGGAGCTAACGATTGCATTATTGCAATACAACAGACAAGATAGGAGCCGTCTGCGTCGCGAATCGATCCAGACGACACGCCATGAAGTACTGTCGCAGCTTGCAAAGACACCCGGCCTACCTTCTCAGACTGTCGAAGCTACTCTGGCCGCCTTAAGTTCCTCTTTAGGCGGTTGTGCATCTTACATTGAAGCTGTGGATGGCTGTCTCGCGCTCAAGAATGTAGGAAAGATACCTCTCTCCGACTTTGAGGATAGTATTTGGGAGAATGTTGAAGTGATTGAAGATTTCATCAAATACCATAATCATGAATCTTCAATGGACTTCAACCCTGGATGCACAGTGCGCGCTTTAGCTGTACCTCTATCGGATGGTAGCAAGCAATATTTGTTAGTTGAGACTGAGAATATGCGCGATATATACGATGGTATAGATACGCTTTTCGTACAATCCTGTGCTATGGTTATCGCTAGGAGCATACAGGATAGCCTACTTTTTCAAGCATTGGAAGCGAAAACTTCTTTCCTGCGGAATATCCAGCACGCTTTTCGAACTAGCTTGAATGGCGTTCTGTCAGCGACGGACATGCTGCTTGGGACACATACCCTTTTACAATCACAAAAAGGCCAGGCGCACAAGGCAAATTCTCTACCTAGTCTGGCTCCGGAAGGCACAGCTCCGCTCGATCTTTTACGCATCATCGAAACATCAGGTCGAGGTCTACTTACTGTGGTCAATCATTTGATTGATTTGGACGCTCAAGAGGTAGCCTTGAATTTTGAGATTTGCAACATGCATGATATAGAAGAAGAAGTCTTGGAAGCGATCATTCAGAATTCATCAAAGGAGAAGATCAAGGAGATCCTCCTGATTTCGGATAATCGACTTGATGGTACAACAGGCGATTGCATCATAAGTGATAGACTTTTACTGCGTCAGACGGTTGCTGCGCTCGTCCAGAACGCCGTAGAAGCTACCAGTGCTGGTGGCATGGTCAAAATCAAGATTGCTCTTTCGGGAGGATGCGATACACTTCAAACCCTCGATGTTGATGTACAAGACACCGGTATTGGCATAACGGAGGTAGGTGATGCCATTCGGTTGGCCGGAGCACAGTATCTGATTTGACATTGCATGAAATCCGCCCTTACCGACAGGAAAATCAAGCACGCATTTTGCAGCCATTTGAGAAGGTCAACACTTTTACGCCTAACGCGGGGCTAGGTCTATCATTTGCATGTCAATATGCTATCAGTTTAGGAGGATCCATCTCCTTGCTGGAAAGTGCCCCCAATGCCGGGTCACGATTCAGGCTGCGTCTTCCCAATCCTATACTCGCTTCCAGCTTACGAGCGCACAAGACGCAAAAAAGTCTACCTCGAAATTGGACATTTTGGATGAACCAGAGCAAGGACGAACACGGCTCTGAAGCTTTGTACGGGGCAGCCTTGCAGAATATGGATATTCCTCTCGCTTCGTCGCCTTCAAATGCAACGATCCTCGTACAGCCGGTAGCATCGACATCACCATCACTCGAATCACTCTCTCTAGGTGCAGATCAGGTATTACTCATGCTTGGATGGGAAGAAGACTATCACTCGGGAATCCAGAGTCCTAGCGATGAAGAGAGAACAGTATATGGTCGTCTGCCTTGGACTCGAAATCGGCTCATTGCAACACTGCTGCAGGTTCAGCAAGTGTTAGCGAGCACGAGCACGGTGAGGTGTCATGTATGCCCAGATGCGCTTGCGAGGAAGCAGCTCTCTCGGAGGTCAACAAATGCTGTAAGTTTTATTCTTGCAAGACGAAATGATAGTGGCCTGTAGTATTGGGAACGGCAGCTTACCTTGAGCAAATCTGCCCTTTCCACCTACGACCTATTTTCGCAGGTTCGAGCTCTTTTAGTTGACGACAACATTATGAACTTGAAGATATTGCAAGCGTATTGCAAGAAGCGGACTTATGAATATGAATCAGCTTGTGATGGGAAAGAGGCTCTTGCGACCTATATCGCCGCATGTGAAGCAGGCTTACCACCCACCATTTGTCTTCTTGACCTTCAAATGCCAATTTGTGACGGTATTACATGTGCGAAAAAGATGCGCGCATATGAACTTGAAATGGGAATCCCACGGTGTCCTATCATAATGGGTGAGTTCACTATTTGCTGCTGTCTGATGCGCTGTGTATAAGCACTTTCAGTCAAATACTTTTTCGACCTGTACTGACCTTTACCTTCACCCTTGTAGTTACGGCGCAAAGCGGAGATATGGATAGGCGGTCTTCGGTCGAAGCTGGAACGGACGCATACTACGTCAAGCCTTTGCGCATCTCAACCTTGGACGATATCGTAGCTCGATATGCTCGAGTGTAGGAGAGAGACAAGAAAAACAAAAAACAACTTAATGCCACTCAAGGACACGCACATACACATACGATTCTTGCATACAATCTACCGGTCATGAAAGCGAGAAAAATGTCAAATAGATCAAATCTGTAAATGCGAAAAGAGTGGGGCATGTATCATAAGCATCATTAGATTCGGCAGTCTATTTATTCGTTAGATTCATCATTCAAGGGGTTGGGCAGGGAGAAGACGTTCACTTTTTAAGTACCTTGTTTTCGTTCATTCATTTGTCATGGTTCTCAGTCAATAGTCACTATCGGAGTTATATTCTACTGCACTAGATTACATATATGTCACTAGTCTAGCAGAACACCACAATACACGCGGAAGGCGTCCACAGTCAAATTCACACCATGACTACAATACCGTACTATCCTATCCTACTGCTGCTAAGCTTTGCGCACACAAGGCAAAAAGTGACGGATGTGAACGCTGTCCATTATTCCGCTGCAAGGGCTAGTGTTGACCAACAAGCAGAGTTTGCAGTCTTCTACTGGCAGCTCAGAGCAGAAGGACTGCCACTACTGTACCGTAATATTTACCCAGAGGTGAGAGGTGAGTGAGTGACCATGCAAACGGTAGCGTAACTTATTATATATGTATACGGTGATGTTGTATATATTGCGCTTCTTGTAGAATTGACTTACCGTACGTAGGGAGAATTTCTGAGGGAGAGGTAATTCCGTCCTGACACGAGGTGGTGCTTAGCTAGAACTTACCGCGGGAAGTCGCGCAAGGTGTGGTGTTCACGGGAATGGAGGACGCGTTGACCGTCACCGTCTACCTACAGTAACATTACCGTGCTGTGCTGTACAGAAGCTCAAAAGCAGACAATCACTGCAGCAAGCAGTCACCAGGGATCATTACGGTTTATGACGAATCTTCCAGAGGACATGACAGGAGGATCGCCAAATTAGCCCATCATTATTGACAGCTCAGATGCAGTAAACGTGGGTTCGCAAGCCAAACAGCTTTGTAAGCATAGTGATCGGCCGAGGATCTGTCTCATAGGAAAGGCTAGACTTCTTTCGTGAGGCCTCCGATATCGTACAAAGATGCTTCATCTCGTCAGCTCGTGAAGTATGTACATATGTATTTTGCGCGATCGAGTCGAGATCCACATATGTACGGTATCGTATCATACCTCCGACCGACGATTCCAGCGTTTCTCAAGAGAGCTTCGGGACAGTAGCTTCGGGACAGTAGTGTTCAGTCTGGGTGGAATTGTATTAGGCACCGCACGGTACGTGGTGAAAGGGTGGCAAACGGCCGCACGCAGGCAAAGATCTCACTCATCCGCCACCGCCCATCACTGCAGTAATGTACTCGGACGGGAAAGATCTCCCAACCTATTCATATATTATAACTTCCTTCGAAGCAGCTTGGGGTGGGTGTGCGGAAGCAGCGAAGGGACTGGGATCTGGGAGTTACCCTCGCCATTGCGGGTTGGATGCAGTCGCGCATTGTGCTGCCGGCAGAGCGCTCGACGTGATACAGCACCTGCGGGAAGCCCGTTATTGCAGCAACAGAGGTACAGCCGTCGAGAGAGCGTGGAAGGCATAGCAACGGGAGAAGGAAGAACAGGCAACTGGCAATTACATAAGACGCTTTTACAATAGCGCTATAAGTCGGTCATCTCGGGGCACAGAGCATAGCGGGAAGCAAAGGTCTTTCATCGAGACAATCTGCCCTGGGGGGGCCGTATCACAGAAGCGGGCAACAAAACGATGGGAGACGCTGGCGAAGGACAAAAGCCACCATCGACCTCTGGGTCTGAGGACATCACTCCACCTGCTCAAAACAGTCCTGCCACTCCTGCTGCTTTTATCCCTCCTCTAGCTTCCGGGCATTTCTTGCCTCCACGCTCGCAAGGACGCGACCCCAGAAGCAGCAGCCAGCCTCTACCGGCCTATGACCATTCAATCTTTCAAGCTGCGTTTCCAACAATTACCTCACCAAGCATGGTTTGGAGCGATTCAAGTACTAATGCTGCTGCTGCTGCTGCTACTGCTGCTGGTCCAAATCGGGGCAATCCTGGTGGCTCGGGTATTCGCCTACCCAACAGCCTTACAGGCAGCATATCAATCACATCACCTCCTCCATCTTCCTTCTCCGCCGCCTCCGCATCTCGTCGAGATTCTTATAGCGCCGTTTCCGTTTCAGCCACCTCTCCTACTTCCAATGTCGTCTATACACCCAAGTCCGAACAACAGGAAGACCCATTCTTCTATCCATCTCTATGCGCGAACGAGAGAAAGCGTCTCCGAGCTTTCTGGTCCCTTACGGCTGGCATGCACGATGATAAAGGTCTCGCGGATTATCTTCAAAATCTACTCACAATCGTTAAACAGCTATATGGTTTCGATACGGCAGCTATACAATTCATTGACAACGATAGAGCTTCTTCCTTGGACTCGTTGGGATGGGGAGATTCAGCATGTCCCCGTCGTGAGACTGCCTGTGCGCATACCATGCTTTTACAGCCCGGAGTAGGTTTCACCTCAATTTGAAGACTTTGCTAACCCCTATACTACTGGGGGTTATCCAGTGTGCCGTCTTAGTTTCGCAACCTTGAATGCTAAATCTTACCCACTTGCATTCTCCTCGTTCTCCTTAAAACGTCGGAATCTTTCATCGCCATTCTCTCGTTCTGTTCTCCATCTCTTAGGCTGTCTTGAGCGTATCGGATTTCTTGAGCGATCCACGTTTCGCAAATAACCAGCGAATGATCGAAGCGCAGATGCGAACCTATGCTGGAGTGCCTTTGGCATACACTGCCGAAGGATCAGGGTAAGTCCACAATCACAACTTGCTGTCACCTTGTTGCTTCAAATCAGAAGAGCTCACTCATTCAATATCCCACACAACATTTGTTTCAATCACTTACCTCCAATAGCGAAACTATCTCTTTAGGGTCCCTTTGTGTCTTTTCTTTCATTAGCGAGAAACCACCTCTGACAGAAGGTCAAAAAGAATGCCTGAGCCGCTTCGCCGATCTTGCAACGCATGCAATGTTAGTAACAGCAGTTTCCTCAGCTTTCAAAAAAAAATACAGCATCGCGCTGATCCCACCTTTTCATTTCATGCGGACAGCAAAGATCGCAGTCGACTAAGAAGGGAGACAGTACAAACCAAACGACACGAAACACTCTCCATGCTGGCCACAGTCACCGATCCTCCCTCCCAAGTCGTAGAAGCTACCATTGCTGCCCTCAAATCAACTCTCGGCGGCGAGTGCACCGTTGTCGAAACTAGCGATCAATGCATTTATCTTCGCGAAGTAGGGCGTGTGTCAATAACCGATTTCGAGAGCGGAGTGTGGGATAATATACCCGCCATAGATGACTTCATCAAGTATCACAATCACGAATCATCATATGACTACGACCCAGGATGCACAGTGCGCGCAATGGCAGTGCCCATAACTGGAGTTCGCGGTCATTATCTCGTCATTGAGTCAGGCAATCTCCGCGATATATTCGATGGCACAGACATACTCTTCGTGCAGTCATGCGCAATGGTCATTGCTAGCAGTATACAACATGGTCTTCTATCACAAGCACTCGAATCGAAAACAACCTTTCTGAGAAACGCTCAACATACCTTCAGAACGAGTCTTAACGGTATCTTGTCAGCGACAGACATGCTTTTAAGTGAAGGAACGTCCCATATCGATGGAGTCACTGGACAGAAGCGTTTAATACTCGAACCAGACCCGAATGGAACGACACCCCTGGAATTGTTACGCGTGATTGAGACTTCGGGTCGGGGACTTCTCACAGTCATAAACCATCTTATTGACCTGGACGCACATAACATGGCCAGTGCTAGTGATCTCTGCGACATTCATGAAATAGAAGAGGACGTGCTAGATAGTATTATGCAAAATTCAAGCAAGGAAAGGATCAAGGATATCCTTATCATCTCGGATAGTCGCCTTGATGCTGGAAAAGGCGATTGCATCATCAGTGATCGTCTGCTTCTCCGCCAGACAATTGCATCACTCGTACAGAATGCAGTAGAGGCAACATCTGGAGGCGGAATGGTCAAGCTGAAGATGAGCTTGGTCGGTCAGCCCGGAGTCGATCAGAGTCTCGATGTCGAGGTTGAAGACACCGGTGTCGGTATAGCCCAAGTGAGTCTAATTACTCTTGCGTCTCAATATGCGCTGACATGCCCTCGGTCCTTTCACCTGTCCCAGAGTGACCAAGAACGTATCTTTCAAGCTTTCGAGAAAGTCGACCCATACAGTGCCAATGTTGGTCTGGGCCTGACTTTCGCCTATCAATACGCTGCCACTTTAGGCGGATCTGTGTCTCTCATTCGAAGTGCTCCAGGTGAAGGCTCCCTTTTTCGTTTGCGGCTGCCGAACCCAGTTCTTGCTTGTAGCTTGGCGATGCACATGAAGCGGAAGCAGCTACCAGAACATTGGTCGTATTGGATGAACGAACTATTCGACGGCTACGACTGTGACAAGGTCTACGGCCAGAGCCTTCAGGGCATCGGGATTCCTGCGGCGAAGTCGCTGTACGATGCAGATATCGTGATCCAGTCAATGACACAACTACCGCCAAATTCTGACAGGCCAGAGGCACTGTCGAGAAATCAAGTATTGCTCATGTTGGGCTGGGAAGAGGACTATCATTCCAGACCTATCAACCTTGGTGATGCGCATCGGACAGTCTACGGCCGCCTGCCTTGGACAAGAAAGCGACTCATTGCAACACTTTTCAAAGCCAAGGGCATCGCCGTGAGTGAGCAAGCGGCGAAAGTCGGACAAACTCCAGCCCAGGAGATTGCCAGACTAGATCTAGGTTCTCAGAACCCTCGTCTCGTAAGCAGTTCATCTCCCTTGCTGAGAATTGTCCTGAAATGCCGTCACTAATGTACCAAATCAAAGCAGGTCCGCGCGCTGTTGGTGGACGACAATGCCATGAATTTGCACATTCTGCAGGCTTATTGCAAAAAGCGTGGATATTTTTACGACTCCGCTCGAGACGGCGAGAAGGCTTTCGAGGCTTACAAGACGGCATGTGAAAAGGGTCAACAGCCAAACATCTGTCTGCTTGATATGCAGATGCCAATATGCGATGGTATTGCCTGCGCTCGTCTCATACGAGAATATGAGAAGGAGCGGAATTGTATTACTTGTCCCATCGTCATGGGTATGTCTCGTAGCCATTGTTTCGAGCTTAAAGCTTGCAAGACTGACCCAGTGAATTTGTTTATTTTGCTTGGAAATTCAGTCACTGCCCAAAGTGGAGATGCGGACCGACAAGCAGCGCTCGGAGCGGGCACGGATGCATATTACGTCAAGCCTCTTCGAATAGCAACTTTAGACGACATCATGGCAAGGTATGCGCGTCTTTAGATCACGGAGACTGAGACAGCCATCGTCAAAACGATACCCGTCAACCCCTGAATCAATATTTTACATCACTTTCATGGGTGGCGTTGTTCATTATCAACATCGAGTTCGCATACTTCGTCAAACTTGGACCTGCATTGAGCCACGCATTCCAATATCCCTCCGCCGGCTCAGGGTCCAGACCTACGCAACATTCATTACATCATAACTTCAGCATCTCAGCATCTCCATCATTCTGTTCACAGGCAGCATTGTGGTAGTCGAAGGGAGGTGCTTTTCGAGTGCTTCACCGGTCAGTAACTTAGTAATTCAGTAACATTTACGCGTACACGTGGTTATCATTCTGTATTTTAGTCATTACATTCATATTGATCATTTAGAGGTACATTCGGCACCATATTGAAGCAATCACGGCCCAAGCGCGGTTGGGTTTGATTTTAGTTGCTTGGCGGCGCCAGATAACAGTCTTGCGACAGAATTCGACCGTGTAGCCTTCGACGCCGGAGCACAGTCTCACATCCACTTCATACCTCTTGAACAATGGAATCTTCGTCTACAACTTCGCTATTCACCACTGCGGTGTTCTCTGCTGAAATCGTTGCAGCTGAGCTGGTAGGTTCAGATACTGGGATTTCCTCGATCTTGGTTTCTTCTGATTCATCCCTCATTAGCAGATTGACTAACCGTTCCATTTCTTGACTGATCTGGTCTTCCTGCTCTGCCATATGGGCAGCTTTTACGACTGGATATGCTCCTCTTTCTCTCAGCGTATCTCTTCCTGCCCTTGTCCTACACAACAGAATCAGAGTCTCGACAAGCATCAAGCGGGTTGAAGGGTCTGCATCGCGCTTCTTGTCGGGCGGCAAGAATTGCACTTCTTCAGGTAGTTTTTCCATGTCGTCCAAATCGAATTCTTCGGGCCCACATAGCGGGAGTAGAATGTATGGAAGGAAGTTGACGCGCTTTCCCGAACTGAGAAGCAATTGATGCGCTTCATGTACAAATGCGCAATTCTTGAGGGTACTGCTCACCCCTGATCTACGGACCGGGCTCGAATGCTCCGTGAACATGACCAGGTCTGACAGCGGCACCGGCGATGTACTTCCTTCTTCAAGTGAATCTGGCATGCCGAGTAGCGCTTCTCTTCCGCCGGTATCCTAAGATTTGAACCAGCATGAGATTAGCTTGTAATACAGGCAGGCATAGTAGAAGATGGCCAAGCTCACATTGGACGCTGATATATTAGCAAAGACGTGTGCCAGGTAGTCATAATTGGCCTGCTTATTGACGTTCTCCTTAGCGAAAAGATCTACCAGCGTCTGCAATGATCTAACAGCTTGCTTTGCTTTGCTTTCCGAAGTGTCTGACGAAGTAGACTGGTCTATCCGCAGGCAGGCAGAGCAGACTGCATCTATCTGTGTGAGATTAGACAGGAGCATGCATGCTTCATCTGCTAAAGGTGAGGTTGTGTCCTGTAGGAATAAGTATGCAAGCGGTGGCGAGAATACAGTCATGACGGCGTGAGAAGAGCATGATCCTGAGCGGGTGAGGACACGCGTCCACTCACTGTAATAGTCTTGAAGAGCCATTGTACGAAGCCAGGCAATGAGGCTACCCTCGTAGCTACTACTACCGAGTCCGTGAGGTTAACGAGTGCATTGAGTGCAGCTTTTCCGATTGACTTTTCAAATTCACAGGAGAGCAACGGCACGGCAGCATCAGCGCAGCTATAGCTAGGACGAAGCAGGCCCACTTGTGTACTGGGTAGTTGGCGAAGACTCACTGGATCAGGCGATGAACGTGCTACTGCTGCTAGAACCCTTAGCCAGCCTTTGCTATCCGGTCCTGCTGTTTCGTCCAGGAAGAGCGGTCGCTGAGGTGACGATGGTACCGTGAAGGGCAGAAGGTTCGCTATAGCCAGACTGACCACCTGCGGAGATGGATGTAGCAAGAATGGCAGGAGCTCTTTCACTTGAGTATCTGTGCTCATACTGAAACTGGCGAAAACGTGGTGCGAGCGAAACAGTCGTTGACGTATTTGAAGGCCGCCTAATAACACGCGGCGCTCACATGCACTTAGGAAATCGCGAGTCACCATTTATGCAGGGACAGCAAGTCCAGCATCAGGCGCACGTCAAGAATCTGAACAGCCTCTTACCGCTAAACAGGCTGGGCGTGTCGAGCGTGCTTTTGTGCCTCTATCGAGGAGACGTTCTCGGCCTTATCGGCCTCATAGGCAAGCGAATAAGCTTACAGCAGTTCTCTCGGATCGTTATCACTGTGGTACTGACGATCCAGCATTCCCCGGCGTTAGGATGCTGCGGCAAAGCGATCCAGCATTCCCCGGCGTTAGGATGCTGCGGCAAAGGCTTCAATATATGTGCACTGGTGAAAAATTCCAGGTTGTGAAAAGGATGAGAAAATGGACAAGCTGGCGAAACACGATGAGAGAGGAAACAACGGGACCGATTTTTAGACTGAGAATAGCTGAAGAGGCTTATCAGACGTATGGATGAATGCTTCCAGGCTTTATTTGGACCATCTGAAATGGCTAATGATGACCTCGGTTTCATGTGCCTTGAACGTTATCTCGAGTAGAAGCTTTCCTTGCTTGCGTTTCTCACCAAGCTCATTTAGCAATGCTTTACTCTCTACGAGTGCTTTTACCGGCGTATGTGGGCGGGAGCTCCCGCTTTGCTTGGTGAAAATGACATACTGGCCCTTTGAGGTCAGATCACCAGACTTGTAATTATAGTGGACAGTCTATAGCGAAGGTGTTAGACAATTAGAGGCTGCGGTCAACTGAAAGGCAGCAGTACATGTCTGCGACTGTCCCGAATTGTCGTAAATGCTCACCATCTCTCGAAGGAATCAGCCGGGTTCTTTACCTGGCTGGGAAAATTGGCTTGCTTGAAGCAACACTCTGCCACGAGAGGAGTGCACGCAAAGAGCAGGCAAGATACGCTCAGCCGATAGCTTGCGGCGCCGTTGATGGTTCGCTGGCATTATACACGCTTCAATGGCGATGCATACGCATTTGACTTCGCCTCTTTGGGCTATGCTAGGCTATAACTCAGCTCAGTGTGAAAATTGCGAGCAGACATCGCCCAGTAAGTTGATGTGATGATCCTGTATAGCAACCCTTGTAGATTAGATGCATTGCATAAAACGTAAATATCAGTGCTGTGTCTAGTGTTAATGAGGACTGTTGCTTTTGTGTGATGATGAGCCGGAGAGGCGGAAAGAACAAATGGCGGTAGGATCAAATTGCATTTGGCCTAATTGGACAAAAGATGTGGAAGCGTATTAGGTTGGTTGACGGTAGATTGGGATTGCTGCAGCGCCATACCTGCGTGACAATCTGCTTTTTGCAGTGCGCGGTACCCATTCATCGATTAGGAAGATCTGCTGCCATGTGTAGATTGCACGCTAATTTGCAATTGACAAGCGGGGGACCATGAATTCGGTAAGCATACGCGCACGCACTGGCACTGTTGGCGAGAGCCTTTGCCCGCGCCCTGACAGTAGAAGCTGTCTCCGTCTTCGGCTTGAAGGAGTCGTGGAGCTCGTTTGCGGCTTCGTACACCGCGAGGACGTGCGCTGGTTCTCGAAGAAGGGCCAGCCCTTCCATATCAACGCAGACTGCACGAAAACGACTCAATGGAGTAGCGTGCGCAAGCTATGCGTAGTTCATGGCTTCGAGTGCGACTTCCGCCGGGTTCTGCTCGAGTGTGTTGATGAGGCGCTCAATGGTCTCTTCGTGCGGACCGTCCTTTGTCAAAGGTGGAATAGGACTGGGAGGCAACGTAGCAGCCGGTCTAAGCTTGACGGCAGGTTGAACTGCATTGAGATGGGATCTAGACAGTTTGATATCGCAGAGGGGAAACGGGGCCACCGAAGTCCATCCGGACGTTAGTGGAAATGGCTGACATCAGATTGACGGCATGGAGAAAGCCCCTCGCGAAGTAAGCTGTACACTGTATCGAACTTGGATACTTGGCCGTTCTCTTGCGAGCTGTCTTGCTGCTCGACGTGCCGTTGTCGTCCACAGCAGGTACACCTCCGACCCTTGCCAGTGGGCATTGCTGACACCGTTCCGGGGTCCGCACAATGTCATATTGCATGGTGTAATATGATATGCTGTCTGTTGCACATTTATAGCTGCTGTGTTGCTCAGCAATTGTATCCTAATAATGGCCGCTTGATTGGAGTCGAATCAAAGTGTGAATCTCCAGACAAGGTGCGTTTCTTCTTTTTTTCAAGCATTCTTCCACTATAAACCAAAATATGGCTGCAAACGGAAGAGAACAACAGCCAATTGGTGCGCATGATCCTGATTAGCACATATACATGACGCGACTAACGAGCCTCCTTACTCTGCCTTATTTATTGCTACATCTCCCGCTCCGTCCACTGGCCCGCACGAAACCGACACGCTGGGCAAATTTACCGCGACTTGTAACGGTCACGCTTTTTTACAATGAAACCGTCTCACGAATAGCGCTACTGTCTGTATCGGACAAAAATGGCCTCATTGATCTTGCAAAGGGCCTCACTGAAGCTGGCGTTCGTCTCGTCGGCTCCGGCGGTACTGCGAAAGCCGTTCGTGAAGCTGGCATGGTGATCGAGTAAGGGCTTGAAGCTTTTCAGCGATATGTATGCAATGCAAAGCTGACCTCCTCCTGCCATGGCTCCGTCTGCTTTATTGATCTTTCTACAGCGATGTGTCATCTGTTACTGGCGCACCGGAGATGCTCGGAGGAAGAGTCAAGACACTCCATCCTGCAGTTCACGGAGGTATTTTGGCTCGCATGACAGACTCTGACCTTGCGGATCTAGCTGCTCAGTCTATTGCACCTATCTCAATCGTCGTATGCAATCTATATCCATTCGAGAAATGCGTTGCTCGAGACCCTGCACCAACTATCGCCGAAGCTGTTGAAGAAGTCGATATTGGTGGAGTTACCTTGTTGCGAGCTGCAGCAAAAAACCACGAGCGGTAGGTTCACATACCATCTCATCCTGTGGTTACGAAGCTGATGCTTGTAAGTTGTCAGCGTATCCATCCTATGCGATCCTTCCGACTACTCTGCCTTCCTCGAGAGCTACAAAGCCAGCAAGACTGTTCCCAAGTCACTACGGGACAGCTTAGCCTTGAAGGCATTCACCATGACAGCAGCCTACGACACTGCCATCTCCAACTACTTCCGCAAGCAGTACGCTTCAGCAGACGGCGTCGAGGCTGCCGCTCCAGAAGACAAAGCCGCCGTCCGAGACAACGCCAAGCATCTCACCCTTCGATACGGATTGAACCCTCATCAGAAGCCAGCTCAGGCTTACGTGCAAACTGGAAGACTTCCTTTCACTGTCTTGTCAGGATCGCCAGGCTACATCAACCTTCTAGACGCTTTGAACTCCTTCGCACTGGTCAAAGAGCTCTCACAAGCTTTCAGCCCTGCTCTACCTGCCGCTGCTTCATTCAAGCACGTATCGCCAGCTGGTGCTGCCGTAGGCACAAGTGAGCCTTTAACACCCGAAGAAGTCCAAGTTTTCGGCATGGATGGACTCGGAGTTGAGCTTTCTGGCCTCGCAAAGGCCTACGCCAGAGCAAGAGGAGCAGACCGTATGTCTTCCTTCGGTGACTTCTTGGCTCTTTCGCACACTTGCGACGTAGCTACCGCCAAGATTATCGGTCGAGAGGTATCAGATGGTGTTATTGCACCAGGATACGAGCCTGAAGCTCTTGAGATCCTACGAAAGAAGAAGGCTGGTAAATACTGCGTATTGCAGATGGACCCTACATATGAGCCTACACCTCAGGAACTACGCACCGTCTACGGTATCACACTCGAGCAGGGAAGGAATGACCTGAAGATCACCCCTGAACTGTTCAGCAACATCGTCTCGAAGAATAAGGACCTGCCTCAAGAAGCCATCTCCGATCTCTTGATTGCTACCATCACACTCAAGTACACACAATCCAACTCCGTCTGCTACGCATACAGAGGAGGTGTCATTGGATGCGGAGCTGGCCAGCAGTCACGTATCCACTGCACTCGTCTTGCCGGAGACAAGGCGGACGCGTGGAGACTAAGACATCACCCAAAGGTACTTGGTTTCAAGTTCAAGAAGGGATCAAAGAGAGCAGATAAGGCAAACGCTATCGATGTATACGTTACCGGCGAGATCTGGGAGACAGAGCCTAATGACGCAGAACGCCGCGCATGGGAAGCCAACTTCGAGGAAGGCGCCGTGCCCGAGCCGCTATCTCATGAAGAGCGCAAGCAATGGCTACGAAGTGCAAAGGGAGTAGCATTCGCTTCTGATGGTGAGTTTGACGCAGGTCCGTTGCACATGAGTATCGCATAGCTGACTCCATTTCATACTCAGCGTTCCTGCCATTTGAAGACAATGTTTACCGCACTGCTCGCTCTGGCGTTTCTTACATTGCTGGTGAGTAGGGCTGGCGTAGCAGGGCATACAGAGACATATAGAGCACTGATTGCTATTCTTTAGCTCCGAGCGGAAGTGTCATGGATCAAGCCGTTTTCAAAGCTGCTGATGACGCGGGAATGGTCTATTGTGCCACCAATGTACGACTCTTCACCCATTAATTGCGTATAGAAGGAGCAGAAACGTAAGCGAGCAGAGTATGATCGCAAATGAAGAACGTAGCCTGCTCGCTGAGTTGAGCAGGTAAGCGCAAAGGGCTGCGTTAAGCTTGCCTTTACCAATCGAACAATCTATGAAAGCGCTCTATGTGAGATTCTATGATTGCAATGGAGCAGGAACAACCTGGCTTCAAGTCTTGAGTCAGCTCGGACCTTGTGGCAACCAGGTCCGAGCTGACTCAAGACTTGAAGCAAATCACTAAACTGCAAGACTGACTTTCCTCGTCGCTTCGGTGCTCCGAGACTTGTCGACAGACTCCTCGTCAAGCCAGTCTCCACACACAGGGGTCTGTGTCCAACACTCTACTTATTTATTGGCACACGAACGACTTGTCCCGAGCTTCTATCACAGTGCTGACCAGCCAGTTGCAATTGAACGAATATGGTCGACGAGACTCAGCGATTTAGCATGGAATGAAGCATGTTGCAGCAAATGACCTGACAGCCAAATGACCAATTCTACTATCTACAACACGAACAAGGTGATTGCGTCTGCAATGGAGTTGCGCTTGTGCACTGTCTGCTTGTTGGGTTCTGCACTCGCATTTTCGGGCGTTGATGAGGTTCGTACCCTCAATGAAGTGGAAGCAAACGATTTCACAGATAACCTGATCGTCAACCATCGCGTACGCCTGCGTAGGCTCGAAGAGAAGTCGGGTCGAGGTCATCAGGCTCTACATCCTGGCTTCGGCATATCTTGAGTAGGTGAATCATCTGATATGGGACAAAGATCAAATCAGAGGTTTGCAAGGCATGCGTATCAGAAACGTTGACTCACGAATTCCTTCAAGTTCCGCCTCCTGACACCGTCACGATCATACCGCTGCCTCGGGAGCTTGGCGGCACATTGAGGATCTTCGCAAGTCTCTGGACTGCACGAAAAGAGCCAAGCCTTGCTGTGACAAGCTTCAGCTTGCGCATGAGTATTCCAGGCGGTGAAATTCTGATATCGCCATTCGTTGCCACCCGTCACCTCCGCTACTATGGTAGTCAGAAGCTGGAAAATAGCAGGCAATTCAGGGGGTGCCATGAAGCGATCCCTCTGAAAGCCCATTGGTTTGCAAAGCGTCTTTTCACCCTTCTTGTAGTAGGTTTCATAGTTTGGATATGCGAGATCGTAAACGGCGCATGCATGGCTTGCGGCTGCTTTCCAGTCGCACATGGAACCACAGCATTTGCATTCGA
The DNA here is from genome assembly GCA_023628255.1 of Cystobasidium sp. 2NF920. Lineage (NCBI taxonomy): Eukaryota > Fungi > Basidiomycota > Cystobasidiomycetes > Cystobasidiales > Cystobasidiaceae > Cystobasidium > Cystobasidium sp. 2NF920. The sequence goes on from JAMALA010000020.1 coordinate 246,589, forward strand.
AGAGGGATGTCGGATGCTCTAACTTGGCAATAGCTCGGTTCTCGTACTTAGCTTCGTCGTTCTCTTCATCCTCGAATGGTGCGTCTTCAATGTCCATGGCGGAACCTCGTTCAGTCAAAAGGTCTAGTAGCTGTTCTCGAATGACAAGCGATCGGAAGCGCGCAGCTTCCAGGAAAGCCGTTTCCTTCTGATTGAATTGGTGTTGAAGCACATAGCTTCGAGGTAAGCCATCATAATCTACCTCGATAGCTTGAAACTTTTGGGTCGTGTATGTACACCACAATTCGGCATTAGAAAGCTCAGGAAGCAGATGTCGAAATGCAGCCGCAGCCCACTTGTCGTGATAGCAAACTGTCACTGAGGCAGATCAGCAACCATGCTCAATGCAACCTTCGCAAATGATGCTCACCACGAAGAGTGTGCGATGCTAGACTTTGTAGCCAATGTGGGTTTTGGGCTGCCCACTCCTTGACATCTGCCGCGTGTCGGACCAGCTGTGCCCTAACCACACGACCCGCCTCCGGATCTGATGCATTCTTGTTGTTGACCTGCGGTCCCATGAGAAAGATGAGATACAGACTGTTTTCCGGCTTATGGACTGCAGACTCACCAACCGCTTGAAGCCGGGATTCCATCTCTGAGCGAAATAGAGATCCTTGCGCGAGAGGCCGTGTTCTGCAAGCAGAAGGTCATATAGTCTGCCAGTTTGTCAGTAATCGTGATGAAGTGCTCCGTTCGATGAACTGATGCAGGCACCATTACTTACTGTTCACGAAGCTGCAGCTTTCGAGCCTCGATTGCACTGTTTTCTTTCGCCAGCAGATACTTGTCATCTATAACCCATACACAGAACAAAGCACGGTCAGTGTGACAAACATAGATATTGTTCGTAGGTGCTCACAAGCTGCTCGCAAGCAGACAAACTCCTGTAAGTGCCGTCCAACACGTAGGCGGTCTTCATTCTCCCTTTCTATGGTAGCCTTCCAATCTAGGAATTGCCCTGGCGTCATGTTCTTTTTCTTGTCAGCGAAAGCCTGCAGCTTTGCCTCTACTTCTTCAGCGGGATCTCCCTCGAAGAACAGCTCGCGCTCTCTCAGCATTGGAGCATGCCCGTTGGCTTTGGCTGAAGCCGAATGATCAGCGAAGAAATTAGTGAGAGAAGGTCAAGTATACAAACGTGACTTACCTGACATGTAAGGTTGATAACATAGAGATTCGGTGAAATCGAGCAAGTCTTCTACTTCGTGTGCTTCCGTGCTGTTCTGATGTGTCACAAGCAGTGTTGATAGGGAGCGGGTACTGTAAAAGCTTAGACGCTCAAATGGCTGTACTTTCCGGCGATGACTGTCGTGCGCCACCTACTGTTTCCCAATGCAGGAATAGCATGCACGCTTTTGGAAGCTCCATAGAACGGTCTGATGAGGTTTGTATCTGTTGTCACACCACTATGTCCGTCGTGAATACGTCAGAATCTTGTGCACGAGCCGACGGCGTGTGAGAGAACCGCTTACATTGCATTTCTGGGAGAACAGGAATCTGATGTACACATTAGCGGACACCCTGAACAGCAGCTCAATGAATACAGACTGACTTGGCATAGTCATATTCGGAAAGATTCTTCGGACATGGAGGAACAGCTAAAGGAAGCTTGTAAGAAGTCTCGTAATACTGCAAGTCCTCATCGCTCAGATGCGCCGTCTCGGGAAAGGGCATGTTATAAGCCCAATCTCCATCACTGTCATACGCATCGATGTCTTCGTACAGAAAGGCATAATGACGAATAGGTCCGCATAGTCTCTCTACCCCATGTTGATAGCTGACATAGGCCGGAAATGAGCGCGGCGCTGCGAGTAAAAGGTCATCTAGAGTCCTCGACTTGGGAATCCTCGCCCCGGACGTACCATAAGCAGTGTAGTTCTTGAAGCATTTCTGCCAAACGCCACGGCAATCAATTGAGCTTAATAAGCTTTCTAAGTCGCTGGAAGCGGTGGAAATAGCGAAGACTATCGAATTAGACCGTCAACCAAGGTTCTCGCGAGACAACCAGAAGCTGGCCACGATGGAGTACGTACGCTTAGGAGGCTCCAGCTGTTCGAAAATGAGAAGGAGCACGTCCGTGGGAAGGTTTAAGATTCTCGAAAAGTCGAAGGCAGAGGTGGGGCGCTTGGACCCTTTTGCTGATCGATTGCGAGAACCAGATTTTTTGGTACGCAACTCGGCGTCTTCAGTGTCTGCGGTGCCTCCAGCTTTAGTATTAGATCTGGTAGACTTCTTTTTAGGTAGATGGGCTTTTGTAGGGATGACAAGAAGCGTTGTCGAGGGCGAGTGTGTCAGCTCCAAGTCCACGAAACCCTGCAAGGCACAGAGGCTCACCTGTTTCTTCGTCATCGTCGGAGGACTGCTCAGTATAGCTCACACGCTCTCTCTTGCGCGTGTTCATGTTTGCAGATCTAATCTCACACTTTTCCACTCGAGTGCATGCGATATGAAGAGAGAAGACAGAGAGGTGTGAGAAAAAGGAGGAGAACCACCTTGTGTTGATCGCTGTGGCGGAGTGACGCGTGAAAGAAGAAGGCTCAGTATTGACTGCAGCATTTTCGTTGAAGCACACAATCTTCCATCTCATCGAAGACTCTCCATCTTCATCATCCTGGTACTCCATGGCTTGCCCTGCTGCGAACACATGGTCGCTTTGAGTTGCTCCGCCTATACTCGTCGCGTCCAGGGTCATGATCACGTGCATGTTTCTAACTCTATCAACTACTTCATAATCGATACTGTACTTGTGGTGACAGGGGGAAGGTGTGAGCATTTTCGAACTACTTAACAACTAATCGATGCCCAGCAGAGCTGTTCTAGAAACACTTCTTTCCCAAGTGCATAATAGGTATTCTTCCGCCTCTGTCTCAACACGAAGTGCCTCCCCACAGGTGGAACCCACTTTTTCCTCCGGTACTGAACGTTCAGTAGCGTTGTACGCCATAATATTCGCTAAGCGAGGAGTAGAAGTCTCACCCCGGTCGGGTCTGATGAGAAGGACGCAGAGGCATGCATCATCCGAGCATGCCTCTGCATCCTTCTTATCAGACCCTACCCTGGGCTCTGTCGATTTAGTTTGCGCATGTACATTTCTTACACATATTCTGCAGCCTGCGTCTCAGCCATCGCGTGTTCCGGCATACGCTCGAATGAAGGCTCCGATTAAGGTTTCCAGGTTCGACATCCTTGTTTCGACATTTCTCGAGCAGGTGTATCATCTTGTTTACAAGTGAGTTGCAGGATGCACTGGTCAGATGTATAGTAAGAAGCTCGTGCCAAGGTGGTGCTCACAAAGCCTTTAAGACTGTGTCTTCTGACAGTCGGCCGACCATAGCGGTTGGTTGGCAGCTTTCTGGCACACTTGATACCTGCACAGGTCCCGGGCTGACACGAGAGGAGCCGATTATTGTACTGTGATAACTCCGCCCACGCATGACTTATGGGAATCTTGTAATCTTCGCAACGCCATGCATTTCCAAAAGTGACTTCCGCGACGGAAAAGGTCAGAAATCGAAAGAGAGCCGGGAACTCTGGAGCAGCAGATACGAGGTCCATAATAAAATCCAACCGTTTTACAAGGGATGTTTCGATTCTTCTTGCAATAGTCTTGGTACGAGAAATACGCGCTGTCGTAGACGAAGCAGGGATGGCTTGCGGCAATTCTCCATGTCAGAACTGATTTGCAATCGGAGCATTCAAAACCGATGCAGGATGGTTCAACCTCGCCAGTGCGGCATCTTCAACTTTCTTGTCCGCTTCATCTTCGTTTATCAGTTCTGCGCCTTGGTCTAGATGAGGGCCTCTCTCGTTCAGCAAAACCAGAAGTTGCTCGCAGTTTACCAGGGAGCGGAATCGCGCGGCCTCCATGAATTAGACGCAAAAGCGGCGCGTGGAACGAGAAAAGGATTTGGAGGGGAGACAGCTTCTTCCGCTCAAGTACTTTCGTCCTACAATCATCATCTTCTTGAAAAGTAATGGGTCACTCAAAGCACCTGCTTCGATGCTATCATCACACCTACAGGGCGTCTGCAGCGTCAGACTACTCTAGTCACGTACACGCCTTGACGTTTCCATGATAGGTTCCTTCACAAGAAGCAGATCAACCTACAAGTGGCTTGCAGTGAGAGTGGTTCAGCGAGCATTATCACACTACTGTACATATAGTTAGGGTCCCGTCGGTGTTGATATCCCCGGCGTGACCGCTTCTTAAAGGGACCTCCTGCTACACCTGTACTTCCGTAACTGCTACTGTTCCAGTACACATACACTCGTCAAGCAATGGATGTGTCGTCCATTGCCGTCGCATGGCTCTTGCTTCCCACGTCAGACTGCTTCAAAAAGAAAAATCATCGTACGCTCCATAGTCACTGCCGTGCATGTCTTCGTCGGATATCGCATCGTACAGATAGGCGGGGATACTGCCATAGGTGTTGTAAGAGGGAGCCTTGGCCACAGGCTTGAACTCTTCCGTTAGTTGCTGAAGGGTGGCCTTGCCTTCTCGAACGTGTTTGGCGAGATGGAGCATCTAGAATGGGACAACAAATGAAAGAGAAGGTGCGGTGCAGTCACATCAGTAAGGGTCGACGAGTATGGGTTTGCATAAGCATGTCGTCAACGTACGATAACGTTCAACCTCTGATGGCCCGTGGCACAGCCTTCAACCTTGCACTCAAAGTACCATCTAGCGTCACTGGCGATTGCCGAGTGGGAAGATGGAAATCTGAAAGGGTTCCGAGAGATCGAATCGACTGTTTCCGTATGCTTTGCACGTGCTGAAGACTCCAATAGATCGTAAAGACCTTTGAAGCCTTCTGCCAGCTCGACTCGCTCAGACTGCCAGCCCGAAGGAATGCAGGCCGAATCCTTGATGCCCCACTCCCGATTGCGGTAACTTTTTTCTCCCAAATCATTTGCGGTGCATGGGTGCGCAGCGATGTTTGCTCCATTGGTAATGTGCTTAGCATCACATGCCGTGCAAGTGAAATAGACTTCGGGTTTGCTGAGCATTTCTTGCAGTTTGGCATCCGACCAATCCTCGAGCGTAGCGACACTCCTGCCTTCCGCCAAAAGCCACTTGCGAACGAGATCCTTCATGATCTTGCTGCGTAGGGAACCTACATCTTGTACGATTGGTGCACGCTCTTCTGTCAGTCTCGTACGTAACCAGGTCCTCCTTGCGAACGAGTCGAGATTATGCGGCGCGCTAAGGATAATTTGTTTCACCGTTGGTAGCGTGAGGAATAGGGACTCGTGATATCGAAGGACCACGGCAGATATCAATGCCGCGTCATGCACAAGACTGTCCATGTGGCCTGAAATCATGCGTCGTGTCAATCATTGACTACTGCGGCCGTAATGGGGACGTTGACCTACTAGAGACGACGTGCCCTAGTTCGGGATAGCGACACAATGGATTAGACTCCACCCAGGAAGTGTAAGCCTCGAGGTATTTGTCGAGGTCGGGCTTGAGTCTCTCCCAATCGTTTTCTTCGAGGTGACGGGATGTCCTTGGAAGCTGCAATTTACAGTGTATTATTACCAGTAAAGGCATAGAATGGTTGAAAGTTGGCTGAGGTTGACTTACAGATCTAAGGAGGTTGTCGTGAGTACTAAGCACGGTTTCGACATTCTTTCGTACTTTGTCATCTTCGATTCCGAGCCGTTCAATGACGCTGGAGTGAAGAATCAATTTTTGAAGGGGAATGTCGACGAATCCGCTCAGCGCCAAGAAAGGACTCTTTGCCCAGAGAGAACCCAAACTCACGCTTCCTTCAGAGCCTTTTCGTTTCTAGCATAAATAGCATACTTCATACGAGAGGCATATGTAGCATCTGTAGAATAGTTGTTTCACAAGGAGCACATATCAGCAACGAGGAAAAGAAAGCAACAGTAGCGAGACACCCTTCGAATTAAGCTTACGAGTAGTCTTAAGCCAAAGGTATTCACTCAAGCTTCCAGCTTGTTTACGAGCCTCATCATGATCTTGAAGTGTCTTAGCGAACCAAGCTTCGAATTCTTCACGTGTCATGGCTTGTTTCTTAGCTTTGAAATCCTCGTACTTTCCTTGCAGATTCGATAGGTAGATTCTTCGCTCTTTAGGTGGCAGAGCTGCCTCTCTATCGTAACTTGTTTCGTCTGCAGACGTGGGAGATATTCCAAGCATAAAGTTCAAAAGAGTCCTGGTAGTGAGAATCAAGAGGTGCTCACGGTGGACTGGCTTCCACGCAGGCTGAGTGAGGAGGAATTGCATATATTGAGGTATTTCAGTGTAAGCCTCGCGCCCGAGATTCTCTTCGAAGTCGGCTAAGACTGTCTTGAATGTTCCGGTACTGTTTGGCCAGAGTCAGCTTTTAGGACCGTGCATGTGCAGACTTCATTCATATGGGAGGTGACGTACGAGTTTTGCCAACATGCTTTGCAGAAGTGAGCCATCAGCTCGGGCACCTTGATCATTGATGCTCTACCATCTTTTCCGCAGTGCTATATCGTATTGGCATACATATGACATCTCGTCAGTCTTCAAGCTAAGGCGACGAGAAAGAGAAAAAGGCCAAAAGATAATAAATTCTCACATAGCAAATATGGCAGAATAAGTATCGAGCCACGCTGAATTCAGATTTACCAGGAGGGGGAGCAGGTACAGCAATAGGAAATTGTTCATCTTCTTTTTCGAATGCTGTCATCTCATCTTCTAGAATTGAATCATAGCTAGTTCCGGGTGGTCTATTGACCTCTTGAAAGTCGAAATGACGAAGTGGATTTTGAGGTGGACTTGTACTGTAGTCTCTTCCATTCAGAAATTGTTTAGGGGCTATTAGCATTTTCGGAAAGTGTCAAAAGGGTGCCCTTCAAAGTTCAGGGGTTTTCAAGCACAAAGGCTTACCGTAAATATTAAGGCGTTTTCTTGCATCTATCCAGATACTTGCGCATGTTTTAGAATGTAGGAAAGTGGAGAATTTGCGAGAGGAGATGGAAAGTGTGAATACTGTTTGTAAGGGAGGGTGAATAGAGAAAGTTAGTACTGATCTCCTAAGTAAGTGGGGTCGCACCGAGTGGCGCAAGCATACGATTGTCAAGTGGAAGGTGCGATAGGATATTGCATAAGACATCCGCAGGCAATTCCAGTATCCTAGCATGGTCAAAGACAGGTTTCTTCGGGCCGACACTAGCAGCCTTTTTTCTCTTTCTGCCTTTCTTGCGGTAGTTGCGACCAGTCAACTGAAAATCACGATCATCGCTGTCTTCGTATCTGTCTTGTTCGTCGTCACCGTCGACGGCAGCAGCAGCACCAGAGCCATTAGCTGACGTTGAGCCTGTTGCAGTGGTCGATAGTGGCTTTGCAGTGGTAGTGCAGGCTTTGGGAGGCTCAGCTGTTGATGCTGGATGTAGTATGATAGGTTTATCAACAAGGTCAGGTAAGCGTGTCTACTAGCACCAAGTGGAAGGCTCGGTGGGCCTCACTGCTGGCTACTGGGGCCTCCTCTTCCTCATCGTCAGACTTGGTTATCTCCTGGTATGATATTCGTGGTTTCTTGCGCGTTGTGACCATGATTGCGATGATAGTAACACAACCTGTTCGTGGGGAGAGATACAGTCAAGGCAATCAACGCGTCTAGTAGTAGCAACAATGGCGCACGCTGCCAGTGCGCGGGCTGTTCACTTGCGCGTATGCGATGAAGGAACGACTGTAGTAAGCAGGAGCGTAAAGCTGCAGGTTCCCATAGATAGTGTCTATATATTCAGTCCTGTCCACTTGCCCCGTCTTCCGCTTGCACCTCCGCCACACTCCATCCATGCTGCAATTCCACATGAATAGGGCAGTGCGGTGTCACGCACTCCTACTACCCAGTCTATCATACACCAGAGACTCACACTCACTGGCGCAGTGTGTATACCATATCAGAGTGACCACTCCAGTATCCACCTGCACAGCGCCAGTCTGCAGCCATGGCCTTGCCGCCGTCCTTCCAGAATAGCTTCTGGACACCGGATTTCAAGCTGGATGCTCTGTGGCCCAAGATACGGGCGGGCGTAGTCGAGAACCAGGAGATATTGAAGCTGGTGACTGTGTGTGGTCATGCTGCACTGCATCAACGATGTACGAGCTCTCACTGATCTCAGTCACTCCATCCTCATTTCTGCGTTCAACCTACTCCGGCATGCCTATGATGCATGCATGCTTCCCAAAACCGCACTGCATGCTGTCGAACAGGAACGAGCCAACACCTCAAGCGACACTGCGAAAGCACTATACGACATAGCAGAGACAAGACTCAAGAACAACGGCTTTGGCTACGGCGAGGGTGCCTCTCTCCGTCGTACTTTTGAAGGTGCGTCCCAACAAGGCAGCATCATACATACATTGCCCGGCTCGATCACCCTTCATATTATACTCGCAACTATTTCTACCGAGAGAAGGGTGAACGTTCAAGTATAAAAGGCTTATACCGTTGTTTCATACCTCGCAGGTCTCAAGGAAGAAACTGCTCAGGTAGCGAAAGCACACGACCATGTCGCGGACAGTCTGGATCATATGGTACTGCGACCCTTCACTTCTTGGTCACTGGCACATGAAGGCCGTGTCACCGACTTGAAAGAGCAGCTCGACAGTGCAGTGAAAGATTGGGAGGGTCTGAGTAGCGAAGTCAGTCCCATATTCTGCACGATAAGGTTAAAACGCCTGCCTTTTCTGACATGTTCAATCGCAGGTACGCAAACTTCGCGAAACTCGCAATCTTAAATGCAGCCTTTTAGACGAAGCAGAGGATGATCTCCGCTTTGCACCTACATCACCCTCTGCAGCCGCTGGCGCATCTACATCCACTACGACACGCAACAGAAGTGATTCTGCCAATTCGAATGGATCATACAGTGCACTTCGGTGGGATCCACAACAAGCAGCTCAAGCAGCCCAGCACGCCTCAAATGCAGCTACAAATCTAGCTCGTTCATTCACTCAACGCGTAAAGATTTCACCTACTGCACATGCTGTCAAGACTCGTTTCGAACGCATGAGATTAGAAGCTAAAGAAAGAGAATTAGCGAGTAGAGGTCAAGATCCCTCTTCTATTCTTGCTAAGGAAGAATTACTAGATGAAGAAGGAAATAAAGTGGACAAAAGCGAGAAAGAAGCTATCTCTCATGCTACAACATTATCGTTACAACCTGCTGCTGAAGTCAAAGAACCTGTCAAGCTACAAATTGATCAGCTGGAGATCGCTGGTCTTGTCAAACATCCTAAAGATTGGAGTATCATCTTCGCCAAAGCCAAGACACAGGTTCCAACGACTGCGTGAGTACACATGTCGCCGCATTCTTCCTCCGCTTCATACAATGTTGACCTCCTTATCATGTGTGTACAGCGTCAAAGTCCCTCTACTTGGCACCACACCGGATGCCCATTCCGGCGAAGATCTCGTACTGTGGTTTAGAGATAATCTCGACGAACTAGGCGGATCCCTCTCTCGCGCACATGAGCTTTGCCGTCAACTCAGTGAAGAACTAGCAGTCCTAAGACTCGCAGGCGAGATAGGCAACAAATTCTTCGATTCATCGGATGCCTTCTACGCTTGGCGACCTGAAGCTTTCCACCTAGACGATGTACAGAACCAGATCAACGATTCGACCAGTCGGAAAGCTGCAAATGGCGAGGAGCAAGAAGGACATCTTACTGAGATACCTCCGCCTTTAAAAGAGAGAAGATCGCCTAATAGTCCTCTACTTACGAGTCCAAGACTTAATGCTCAAGGCTCGCCAAGTATGCCGGAAAAGAATGAAACGAACGGGAACACCAGGAATACGACTAGTCCAGGTGGATCTGTCTACGCCAAGCACGCGACTGGTTTATCAAGGAGCAATACTCTGTCTTCGTATCTGACGAATGCGTACGAAAAGGCGGCTAGCAATGTCTCATCTCTGAATGCAGTTGTAGCCAAGGTTACTGCCGGATCGGGAAGTGAGAGGTTCGAGAAGCTCAAGCAGGATGCTATCGAAGCGGAAGAGGAGTATAGAGCAGCTGTCCAGAATCTGGACGACACACGGTGAGTAGGCTCACATTGCGGTATCCATCCGGAAAGGATGCAAGACTGACCTTTTTCTTCTCTTTATTCAGTCTTCGCCTCGAAGAACTCTATAGCTCTACTCTTGCTCGAGCGCAAAAGCTAGAATTCGACCGATTGAAAGCGGTCAAATCAGTTCTTACAACGTATAACGCCTCCCTCGCTTCTCTCAACACGCCACTTCAACTGTCCTCAGAGCGGAGTGCTCTGCTAAGCGAGGCTTTCCAGCCTCTCTCGGATGTCAATACCATCATTGAACAATATAGAACTGGTCCTTTCAGACCCAGACCTGCTGTATGGACGGATTTCTATCATGAAAGCACAGATGTCCGCTTTGGAGTTGATTTGAGGCATTGGGCTGACATGGAGAATGAGAAGAAGGACGTCGCATCGAGGCGCAATATTCCGGATGTTTTCAGCGAATTATTGCTGGCACTCAAGGAGGGTTATCCCTCCCTGAAAGACTCAGAAGGTAGGAGCTCACGGAGCTGGTCTAACTCTACGTCTTACTGATAATTTGCCTCATAGAACGCCGACGCACTTGGATATACGAAGTGCCACTCGTTTATACCCATCGTCTACGAAATATCCTGAATGTCTCAGCGGCGCCTCTACCAGTGCATGAACTGCGCAACTTCGACTTGCCCGTTATTGCAGGCTGTCTGAAGGTAAGCTGACTTCCTTTTGAACGAGCGACGGTGTATCGTCACTGACAATGCATGGTCTACAGCTGTATCTGCTCGAGCTAGCGACCTCTTTGATACCCTCGACGCTTTATGCAGATGTGAAGTCTGTGTATCCCAGCGGTAAGTGAACATATTATCACCTGGTTTCGGTATGCCTTCTTAGCTGACAGTCGATGTCCTTCAGTCGGGGCTGATACAGTCAACCACGAAGCTCGTCTTCAAGGCTTATTAAGTCTACTGGAGCGTGTCCCCAAAGTACACCTCCTAGTGCTTGACTCCCTCCTCTCGCACCTGAAGGACCTCATCGCGTCGACAGAAGACGCTAGTAAAGCGCCCGAAGGAGAAGACGCTTCAAAACCAGTAGAGAGTGACGCCGAGTATATCTGCAAGCTCGGTGCTACGCTAGGACCATGCATCCTCAGACCAGCTGTCGAAAATAGCAAGACATTGAACGATCGCTTCCCAGCGCAGCTGTTCGTCGATCTCCTTAAAGACTACTCTTCCCTGCTGCCATCTACACTAGAGAAAAAGGCAAAAGTGGAAGAAGAACGATATGCACCTAAGAGACAGCGCACGAAACTGGTAGATCAACGCGTGACGAGATCTACTACTGCAACGAAGGATAACAAGCGAAATTCCGATTGGCTGAAGGAGGAACTGGAGAAGAAAATGGGACACAGGATCATGGAAGAGCCAGAGGAAGTCAACGTGCCTGCTAAGCCTAAGATGGAGGATCTTGCCGAGGTGGAACCACCCTCCGTACCCGAGAAGGCTGAGGCCAGTCCAAAAGAAGAAGAGGCGAATGTCAAGGAAGAGGTGAAGGAAGAGAAGGAAGAATTACAGATTCCGCCTGTACCGGAGATTGTCCGTCCTTCGACCTCAAGTAGCGAAGGAGAAGGAGGAGGAATAAGAGGCAAATCCTCAGGATTCGTAACACCCGCTGAAGAATTGCCAGAGAGCACAAGTCTAGCTGCAAGCTCCTCTCCGAAGGTGGAGACTTCGACGCTCGGTGAAGAAACGCCAAATTCTGCCGCAACAGGGACTCCCGCCGATGGTACCCTTTCACCAACTTCGGAAACTTCGACAGGATCGACAACCGTGGACGACGACAAACCTCTAGCTGGTTCAGCCTCCCTGCTACGCAGCTCGACTGGTTCATCATCTGCTCGTCGTACGGCAGCACTCTCTAGAAGCGGAGCTACAAGAGGACCGAGACCTATGAGTATGCACGCGCAGCCCTCTTCAGCTGGAGGATCGACGGGATCTGCATCTTCTGCTGCTGGAGTCAGAGCTAGAGCTGCAATGTTTGAGCAGAAGGGTGCGCCTTCGCCTAAGTAAGATTGAGTAAAGGACGATGTGTCTGTTAAAGGCATCGTGATCTCTCGTTTCGATGCAGAGCAGTTTAGCAGTTTTAGAAGCCGTTGCAATGTAGTTTCGAGCTCTGAGGGCTTTCCGCTTTATGATACAAGGACACTGAATGCAGTAGTATCAGAACGGCAACAAAGTCCTACATGCACAGGAATGCTCTATGCGAAGGTCGGAAGTAAACTTTCCGAAAGAAAAGCTTGTTCAGGTAGCAACACCAATTGACACAGTTCAGTTACGGTACAGTGGCCCCTGGGTGTGGCGAAAAAAGCTTGACATGGCTCTGACGATACTTTCCTGGGAGCTTCTGTGCAGTATGGAGGGCCTGAAGACACGAATCAGCCTGATGCCACATGCACTACGATATCCTGTGTGATGTTCAATAGCTTCTTTCCACCCATGCTTGTCACCGTATTCGGGGTGTCCGGCAAAAGCGTGATCGGTCTGACAACCTCCCAGAAGAAGCTGGAGCCGGCAACAGGTTCTGCAGCTGACGAACACGCCCGACAGGGTTCGAGCGAGCGACAACATACCGACACAGTCTTAGTTGGGATATGCGATGGGACAGATGAACCTGAGCTGAGCTTGAGGTGGACGCAGCAAGAGAGAGTGAGTGAGAGAGATCGCCTATTGAGCCAGCTTTTTGAAGGAAGTAAAGTAGGACGAGACAGAGGCCAGGCAGGATATCATAACCGAGGAGAGAGTCCACTGGGGACAAGCAACGAAGCAAGCCGGTCATGGCGCGCAGAGAGGCAGACAGGTCGCAGGTGTGTCTGCTCCAGCCGCCGTGTGCTTCACACATGTCAGCTTGCTGATGCACCACCTTTTCACAGGCCTTCAATGACATCTTTGGCCGGCCGACTGGGACCGCAAGACCCGCATACAACCACCTTCAAGGTGTGCGACCCTCACCTAGCATGCGAATGCAATCTCCGTCGCCCTATGCACCAGGTGGTCCACGGCCTCAGTCGAACTATGCCCCACTAGGCCTGCCGTATCCGCCTGTTGCACCGCAGCAACAGCAACAACCCTCTGCGGCAGGATATCCAGCTGGTTACTATCAGCAGCCGCAACAGCCGCATGTACTTTTACCTCAAAAGCAGCCTATGGGTAGTCAGGTCTACGAATCTAGTGAGAATGGTCATGTCCTCCCGTCACCCCCACCACCACCGCAGGGTCCAGCTTTCAGAGCGCTCGACAGCACAGACAGCACTGGCAGCGGAGGAAGCGGTAGCAGTGCAGGACCAGCTGTCATGGCTGCACCTCGTACTACATCAGCTACATATTCTGCAAGCTATATGAGTCAGCAGCAACAGCAGCCTCCACTACGCGATACAAGCTCAGCTGTCTATGCTGGAGGGCATCAGCCACCGCGCTTGCCAAGCTTTGATGCTGGCGACGATTTTGACTGGTTCGACGGCAACAAGCCTGTACCGAGTTCGAGCAACCTTGATAGTGGTACAAATACAACCTCAAGCAGTCGAAGTACCTCTGCTGGTGTTGTGCCGTCGGTCAATGGCCCCTCGTCGCGCACGAGCAGCAAAGCACCGATAGACGGCAGTATTTCGGATCTACATATATCGACACCCACACCACCTCTTTCTAGCGGTAGTGGTGTCAGTCGTCCTCCGTATAGTGGGAACTCGCAGACGAGCTCTAGGAGAAGCTTTACCGCATCCTCGACCATGTCGTCCAGTACACAAGACTACGCTTCAGATCACTACAACTACCCTCCGAGGGACAGCCCGAGTAGTGGAATGAGCGGTTCATCGGGCCCGAATACTGCTCAACAATATGACGGGCAACCTCAGCAGTATGCCGGTAAGTCGTCACCTCTTCCCATCACGTATCCGTAGCTGACCTGTTCCCCGCCCACCCGGCTATTCTTTCCAAATTGCAGCTTATCCAGATCATCTTCGATTTTCCAGCATCAACCCTTCTAGCGCATCTACTACGCAAGGCTACGACAGCCGCACGTCTGTCGACAGCGAACACACTTCTTGCTATCTTCCTTCGACCTCTTCCGATGCCCGAGCAGGATACGGCTTTCCCTCTGGAGGATCCTCTACTACGTCGCATTCCACATATTACCAACCGCCTCCTTCTGGAGCACATTATCAATCTGGCTACTCTGGATCTCCATATCTTGGCAATTCGCAGTCCAGCTTTGCACCCGGTCAGGGAGGAATACCTTACAATGGCCCATATCCACCTGCAGGACAACCTGGCTACGCAGCTTCCTCCTCGGGTCATGGATCATACACCCAAGCGCCTGTCAGACATGCGTCACGCAAGTCTGCAGAGTCCGTACGAGTATACCCAACTCAACCGAAAGCCTCTTCAGCATATGGTGATCGAGCTTTCTCCTTCTCTGGCATGGAAAGACCGGCAATATCGAATGACCTGCGACCTCCTAGTCACTCGCCGCGTCCTGCGTCTACAATATCAGAACACATGCCTTCCCCCTCACCTTCTTCCGGCAACAACATACCGCTTTATCATAACCCTTCTTATCCGAATGCACCTTATCACCCACATCATCAACATCGCGAAAGCAATCATTCCATCACGGTGCCGCGAAAGGCGCCAGTCGTGTATCCAGCACTACTATCAAGAGTAGCAGAAGCCTTCAAGATGCGCATCACAGTTTCCGAGCGCGTCAAAGATGGCCTCAGCTACAAAGATGCCTTCGATGGCAGAGAAGCAGTCGACAAGATCGCATATATCATTCGGACGACCGATCGCAATCTCGCTCTACTCCTGGGTCGAGCTCTGGACGCGCAGAAGTTCTTCCATGATGTGACGTACGACCATCGGTTGCGAGACTCTCTTAACGAATTGTACCAGTTCAGAGAACGTTTGCATACCCCATTCGGTTCGTCTGGGGGAGCAGATCCTTCGAACGGTGCTCTGGTCCGACAAGGGCAAGGAGGTTACAACCCATATGTTGCTCAGCAGATGCAACATAATCAATATATGCGGCCGCCATCGCCGACAGATACGATGCTCTCGGAAGACTCGGCAGGACCCGTCGGTGTTTTTACGCTTCTGACAGACTGTTATTCGCCGACATGTACGAGAGATAGACTGTGTTACTCTATTGCATGCCCAAGAAGACTCGAACAGCAGGCGAGGCTGAATCTGAAACCAAGACCAGGTCTCAAGAAGAGCAATTCCGAAGAAGGCTTGTTGGGTGATGATGATCGCTTAGGGTCGGTGAGTACTGTCCTGTGAGATTACTACTGATACGCACGCTAACGAGGTTCGTTGTGGCAGGAACCTGGAATGCTGTGGATACACACTGTATCTAAAGATATATCAGACTCTGTGGATGACACTGAGAAGAAGCGGCAAGAAGTCATCAATGAGCTTATCTATACGGAGCGTGACTTTGTCCGCGACTTGGAATATTTGCGTGATGTGAGTACCGTATCAAAGGCTGCATGACACCAGGCTGATTTGGCGATTTCTCGCAGAAATGGATGGCTCCACTGAGGACCGGCAGCGTCATAGCCGAGTCGAGGCGCGAAAACTTTGTCCAACAAGTCTTCTGGAACGTCACGGACATTCACGCTGTGAATATAAAGCTTGCAGAAAGTCTCACGCGGCGGCAAAAACAGCAGCCGATTGTGCAGTCGATAGGAGACATTCTGCTCAAGTACATACCAGACTTTGCCCCATTCGTCAAATATGGCGCCCATCAACTGTATGGTAAATACGAATTCGAAAAGGAGAAGCAGAGCAATCCTGCCTTTACCAAGTTTGTAGAGGTGAGTTGGGCGCGACCGTTCAAGGCTAGCGGAGACTGATGACGTGTCCTCCAGACCACCGAAAGACTACCTGAGTCGAGGAAACTCGAACTGAACGGCTACCTTACCAAGCCAACGACCAGGCTAGCACGGTATCCTTTGCTATTGGAAACCATACTGAAATACACGCCAGAAGGAAATCCAGACAAGGAAGCAATACCGAAAGCCGTCAAGCTAATCAGAGAGTTGTTAGTCAAGGTCAATCATGAGTCCGGCCGAAGCGAAGCCCGCTTCAATCTCGCTCAGCTGGATCAACAGCTCATCTTCAAGCCCGGGGAAGCTGTTGATCTGAAACTACGCGACGAGTCCCGAGATCTGATCTTTAAGAGCCCTCTCAAGAAGCGAGGCGGTACCAACAGCGACAGTGCAGACTTGCAAGTCTACCTGTTCGATCATGCCATCCTCATGGTGAAGACCAAAGCTCAGGGGAAGGCCAATGAACAACTCCGCGTGTACCGCAAGCCGATTCCACTGGAGTTACTTGTCGTATCTGCCACCGACGATCCAAATGCGCTGCGAACCTCGACAGTGCGGCCAAAGTCGTTAATGTCGCGGAGTTCGAACGCTTCCAAGTTGACCCTAACCAACGGTTCTGCCTTGAAGAGCAGCACTTCGAACACATCAACGCCGGATCCGACTAGCAAGCAAGGTTTCCCTTTGACGTTCACGCATCTGGGGCGCAAGGGATACACTCTTACCCTATGGTCCCCATCATGGGCTGGACGCAAGAAGTGGCTTGACAAGATTGAGCAGAGACAAGCAGAGCTACGTGATCGAAGCTTGGTCTTCGACATGAGTGTGCTCAGTGAAGGCTTCTTCGCAGGCACAAATAGAGTTACATGTGCAGCACCATTTGGTAAGTTCGAAATTTAAATTCGAAATTAAACACTATTGCAACCCTTCTGCAACGCTAACGCTTCTTTGGCTTGTTTCAAAGATGGTGGTACGCAGATGGTCTACGGCACCGACAATGGCGTCTACCTTGCTAACCTGCTTGCCAAGGAGAAGTCACCTGTCAAGGTTATTGCTGTGGCCAACGTCACACAAGTAGATGTATTGGAAGAGTATGGGATTCTCATTATTCTTGCCGGTACGTTCGGTGATTCTTTCGCAATGCTCCTTTCATTCATACCTGACATTCGACACCCACACAGACAAAGCCGTTCAGACATTCCTCGTGGATAGTCTGGATCCACATGAGGCGGTTGTCGCCGCCAAGCGTGCACGCAAGATCTCCACCAATGCAAGCTTCTTCAAGACGGGCGTTTGCCTCAACAGAACCCTCGTCTGCATAGTCAAGTCAGGCACCGTATCCAGCACTATAAAAACGCTGGAGCCTATTGACCATCAGGGGCGCGGTGGAAAGAAACCTCCTGCAATCCGCAAGTTCCTGCAAGGAGGCAATGATTTGCTGCGAATATACAAAGAGTTCTATATACCTACCGAGTCAAGTTCCGTGCATTTCCTCAAGAGCAAACTTTGCGTTGGCTGTACGAAAGGCTTCGAGATCGTTGATCTGGACACTCTGGACACACAGGGGCTGCTCGACCCCGCAGATTCTTCGCTTGACTTTGTGCAAAAGCGGCTTGATGTCCGGCCTCTCGCGATATACAGAGTCGATGGCGATTTCCTTCTCTGCTATGACGAGTTTGCTTTCTACGTCAACAAGAACGGCTGGCGGGCACGATCCAACTGGCTGGTCCAGTGGGAAGGGCACCCTACAGCTTTTGGTGAGTGGCACACGTAGGATTAATGTTTCACTCCGTTGCTTGACTGATGTGATCCCTCATTCAGCTCTGCATTACCCCTATGTGCTGGCCTTCGAGCCGAATTTCATCGAAGTCCGACATGTTGATAGCGGAGCGCTCATGCAAATCATCAGTGGATCCACTTTGCGCCTCCTCTTCGCCGATACGCCGCCTTCGACGTCCTCTAGCGCACATATGGCTGCCCAGTACAATCCACAATTCGGTGGGGCAAACTTCGGCGGCCACCGACAACCTTCTTACGGCGCACCACATCCGACTTTCAATCCTCCTGTCCGACTACCTGGCTTGCGCAAGCAAATCATTTTCGCCACTGGTGGGTGTCAATTCGCTATGGCCGCACGGCTCGAGCTTTGTTCTCAGGCACTGACGCGAATATCTTGTCGTTCGCAGATGCTGGTGTCTTGACTCTTCGCGAAACTTCAGCCTGATACCATCAACTAAAACGATACCTTTACGCATGCAATAGCCTTAGATGTAGTGCAGGCAGTGCACTCAGTTACAGTGGTCCAGCATTAGCTAATACGATTTGTCCAAAGTGTATCCATAGGCAATTTACAGTGACGTAATTTTCAATGGCAAAAGGTCAAACGCATGAGAAGTCCATGACAAGGCTGGTTGCAGAAAGTGCTGCATGAGAAACATATGATGCACCTTCATTGCCTTCACGCAAGTGGCCGGGTCTGTACAGCGGGCTTTTCTGGGCTACATCTTACTGAGTAGGACCATCTGTGGTAGTCCATGCTTGGCTTTCGCCAGATGAAGCATCGGAGGAGGTCCAGTCGCTCGAGGCGGCTGGGGTAGCCTGAGCAGATTCGGCATCCATTGTCGAGGTGACAACGACCGTTGTAGTTACGACTCCAGAGTCGTCGCTGACGTTAGACCAGTCCTGATTGCCATCGGATGGAGTAACAATCTTGGCTTGGGCTGGTAAGGCGCTGAAGAGTGGGGAATCAGAGGTTGTGGATGTCGAAGATGATGAGGTGGATGATTGTTCTGGGGTGGAGCTGGACGAATCCTTGCCAGAAGCGTACGTAGAAGCGGGAATAAAGAAGAGCGAGACCTTCGGGGCATCTGCGGGAGCGGTTCCATCACTAGGAGTGGCGGAGCTCGAAGACTGTGGAGCCGCTGCACTAGACGACGAAGAGTCTGTAGCTGAGGCGTCACTCGAGGACGCACTGGCATCTGCAGTGGACATTGCAGAGTCAGTAGACCAAGTGCTCGAGCCTGCTGATGAGGATGGCATGCCAGTTGCTGCAGACAAGTCTCCTGGAGCAGCAGCTGGTACTTGATTATCCGTGACGGGGAACTTGGCGGCCATAATTTGAGGTTCGCTATAGCGCACAGCAGCGTTCATGGGCTTAGGATTGGAATCGGTCGGCGGGTAGACTGGGGTGAGCTCGCCTGTTGTTGCGTTATATTTGAAGATCTGAGAGAAACCTTCCTTGTACTTGCATGGTGCCATTGTCATGGGTGACGGCGGTAGTACATCGAATGTCGCGCAGTAGTCGTTGCTTTCGAAGGTTTTGTTGTCTAGGACTGGAATTCGGAGTTGGTATGTCTTGGCATTGTCTTCAGGAGTATCCATTGTTGCGTTGACGGACTGTGATGTCTCGATACTCGATGAGTCTTGATTTGGGACGAGGTAGAATTGCGTTGACTGAGTGTCTGAAGTACCCAGAAGGAATCCGGAAGCATTGGGATCGGGGCCTTTACTGAATACGAGTCCAGCAACACTCTTGGCAAGTGTAGTGCCAGCGAGCGTGTTGGCCACTTCAACAAAGCCTGGAATGCCATTCTGAGTAGTTTGACGCTTGTCGTGGTGGTGGTGGTGGTGACCATGGTAATGATCATGGTCGTGGTCGTGTTCGTGAAGGTGAATGTGAGCGTGACCATCGCGCCACTCACGGTGATAAGTCATCTCATCAAGCCAAGCATCGTCATCATGATCACGGTGACGACGTTTGTCGTTGTGGTGATGTTCGTGATGATCGTGGTGATGATGATCATAGTGCTCATCCTCGTGAATATGCATATGGACATGCTCGTCTTCGTGATCGTGCTCGTGTCTTCTTGCTGAGAGGTTGCGCTTGTGCTCGTGGGAGTGAACATGCTCGTGGACGTGTTCGTCTTCGTGATCATGGTAATGGACATGCTCATGCTCGTGCTCCCACTTGTGATCATCGTGGTGGTCGTGATGGTCGTGGTGTCGAGCTGAGAGGCCTGGATTCATCTTGCCAGGCAAGACGCCAGTTCGCTTGAAGCCTCCAGTGGAAATTTCAGTATTAGCCTTGATGGTCTTGTCACCTCCACCTTGTTTGCTCTTCCATCCGTTGTTGTTGTTCTTGTGGTATCCATTATTCTTGTATCTGTGTCCGTTTGAATTTTTGCGGCGTCTAACAAGACGAGTATTATCCATCGCACCCTCCATCATTGTGTTATCCTCCCCATCGGCGTCATTTCCAGTAGAGGTTTCATCACGTTTATGTTGATTGCAATGGAAGTGTGATCCTTTGCATTTGTTGATCTTGCCTATCTTCTTGGATGATTTATGAATCTTGTTGATCTTCTTGACTTTATTGTTTGAAGGACTGTTGTTGTTGAGTGCTGCGATATTGACGAGATCGCGTTCGTGGTGATGGTGGTGATCGTCGTGGTCGGTCAAGCCGTGGTGGTAGTTGTAGTGTTCCGAGTGGTGATGCTGAGCGATGAAAGCCGAGACATGTCAGTCATCGTAAATCCCTACAGTATTGACAATGTGGAAAAGCGAACACTCACATCGTAGTCGTCATCATGGTGGTGGTGATGATCATCGTGGTCATGATGATGATGGTCGTCTTCATGATCATGCTCATGAATGTGTTCGTGGATATGCTCGTCGCGGCTGAGAGGTACAAGAAGGTCAGCCTTTCAGGGTTTTCGTTCAACAAGGAGAGTAAGAATGCACTCACGCCTCGACGACATCTCTCTTTGAACGGAAAAGCTTAGCAGCCTTCATCAAAGGAGCTTGCTTTAGCTTCTTAGCACCACCAGCACCACCACCGACATAACCTCTCTTTGTAGCTTGAAGTGATTTAGCTTGAACTACCATTGGGCCATCTCTCTTCGAAGGGTAGCTGTCAGGTGGGGGATTCGAATTGTCACTTGATGGTGCAGCATCGTCTCGCGCTACATTTCGATGTGCTGGAAGAGCGGCAACACTTGAAACGAGGGTGAAAGCGACTGCGCTAGCTAGGACTGGCTTGATATAAACCATTGTGAGGGAAAGTTTGTAGGAAGTGGTATGTCAAATGAATGTATCTAGGTCAGGTTGACTAGCGGAAAGAGAACATGTATATTTGCGTCAGTATAGGTGGCTTAGACGAGTGAAAGAGGTGAAGGCACTCACTGTACAGATCAGAACCAGCTGAGGAATAAAATGACTGTTTGAACGGAAGCGGGTGAAGAGTTGAGTAGCGCAGCAGAGGAAAGGATCAACCAGGATCCTATATGCGTGTGTGTAATATGAGAGTATTCGAGCTTTGAAGAAGGAAGTCACCAGGACTTATAAAGGCAGGGGAACGTTAAAACAGTCAAGGGGGGAATGGTACAAAGAAAATTGGACGGAAAAGAAAGAAGAGAAGAGAAGAGAGAGAGATGGGCGCGCATATGTGTTGTATTAGTACTTGCACTAGATATTGACTTTGAGAGGGGCAGGCACAATCTTGTTATTATTCACTTTCGTTTGCATAGCCGGCCTGGATTGGAATGATGTACCCATTGCATCACAATCACTGGGCGAAACTGCCAGGACAGGCCCGCCTCTTTGTACATGAAGGGAGAGATGGCCTGACAACAAAGCTTAGTACTGGTTTTAGTGCAGTGTGAGCATAGCCCTCTCTGACACGGAGGCCATATCTGTCACACCGATAGTAGGCCACTCCAGTGCGCCGGCCGAGCACTGCGGGCTGAGAGTCTGCGCCGCACAAGGTCAGTTCACATAGGAATATCACAGAGTCTTCATCAACCCATAGCTAGCTCGACGCAGAGCGGTCATGGCTTGTTGTCCGCAAATGAATCGCAATAGGCGGATGTGCTTGATCGGATTCTACCGACTTTTACGCGAGATCCGAAGGTTCGGGAGCGCGAAGTGAGCTGCACATCTCAGCAATACTATAGTATGCGTGGATCTTCGCGAGAACAGCTTTCTCTTTGACAGTTCAGGTTTCCGATAGTTGCCGTTCATGTGACTACTATTGAACGAGAATTTGGCGGAGTTTGATGATTCAATAGCCGGCTACCGTATGTGGGACCCAGAATCCACTGCTTGCTCCGGCGACTAACGAAGGGGAGCAGACCGGAGCTTGTACGTGAGAATGCGCGAGTCTTTGTCGTGGGCTGATACTAGGCAGCGTCCAGTACCGTAGGCTTGACTGTAGCAAGCATTGCCTTTCTCCGGATGCCTGCTAGGACAGCAGACTATAGCCGCGGTCAGACGGGCGAGCTTTTGAAAGGCTGCGGGTAAAACGTGGGTCATGCGTATGTGAAGCTTGGTGTTTTGCGAGCAGGTATGCGAGACAAAGGCAAGCATGGATGTAGAATGTAGATGATCCAACGTGTATGTGAGCAGTAGTGGTATACGATACAGTGCAGATCAAAGCGCTATCGCCATATCAGCGAGATGTCATGAACAGAAATCGATCACGTATATTGCTTTGCTCAGCTTGAGGACTTCTTATCAGGACGGTGCTTGAAAGGCAATTCTCTTCCCTTTCCCTCCGTACTATCGAGCATAGCATCGTCGCACTTGCACACTTCCTGTGCTTGATTGCACTCCCTCTACTCAAAGCACACACTCACTCTCGTTAAAGTCAGCGCAATGTCCGGGTAAGTTCATTTGTACTGTTGTGCTTGGGAGAAAGAATGAGAGGGTGGGAGAGTTACGATGGCTGCTTCGAAGGGAGACACGTACACCATCGACATCTACACCTTTATAACCGCCCCTTCGCTGCAGGGAGGATAGTCAGCTAATCAATGCTGTACCCTCATCCCTATGGTCTGTTCACAGCGACAGTCTCCCAGGTACACCGGGAGGTGGACTCGGTTCAAGCTCTGGCTTTCAGACTCCTCATCCTGCTGGAACAGTAGGTGGCATCAGAAGAACAGTAGCCAACAACACCCGTGGTCCTCTCAAGAAGGTCCTCGTTGCCAATCGCGGTGAAATCGCTATCCGAGTCTTCAGAACGGCTCATGAGTTGGCTATGAAGACCGTTGCTATCTTCTCGCATGAGGATAGATTGAATGCTCATAGATACAAGGTGCGACTCGCAGCTTTTCCTTACTACACCCTGGCTATGTACTCGTGCTCACTCTTCGTTCATCCGCTGCTCTCCCTCACATGTCCCTCTGCTCTGTGTTCCTCCCTTTTGGCGACTTCCCACCTTTCATTACCCGTCCGATCATGCCTCAACTCAAAATCCCCGCCGAAACACCGGGACATTTGAAATTGCTTGACGGCTATGGCCTGGTTATGATACGGGTGGCTATCATACCTTGCTGCTATATGATGGACTTGTTCGATAAACGCAGGCCGACGAATCTTACCAAGTTGGCAAAGGCCTCACTCCTGTTGGTGCCTACCTCGCTCAAGATGACATTATCAGAATTGCCTTGGAGCATGGCGTTGATATGATTCACCCAGGGTAGGTGTAGTCTCGTCGGAACCTCCTCGATTGTAGCCATCAAGCTAAATGCCTTCTCTTGTACAATGCAGCTACGGCTTCCTATCCGAGAACGCAGAGTTCGCAAAGAAGGTGTGTTTAAACCTACGACAACCATTGAAGGGTCGAAAAAATTGGCTAACAATTGTACGAATGACAGGTCGAAGATGCTGGAATTGCCTTCATCGGACCTCAGCCCGAAGTCATCGATGGTCTGGGTGACAAGGTCAAAGCACGAGCCGTTGCCATGAAGGCTCAAGTCCCCGTTGTCCCCGGTACAGAGGGTGCTATCGAGTCTTACGATCTCGCCAATTCCTTCATCAAAGAGTATGGTTTCCCAGTAATCATCAAAGCCGCTATGGGAGGAGGAGGACGAGGAATGAGAGTAGTACGAGATCAAGAATCATTCAAAGATTCATTCGAAAGAGCAGTTTCAGAAGCCAAATCTGCTTTTGGTGATGGAACTGTCTTCATTGAAAGATTTTTGGATAAACCTAGACATATTGAAGTTCAATTGCTAGGTGACTCTCATGGTAATGTCGTTCATTTATTCGAACGTGATTGCTCGGTTCAGAGAAGACATCAAAAGGTCGTAGAACAGGCTCCTGCTGTTCTTGACGATGATGTTAGATTTAGAATCTTGGAGGATGCTAAGAAGATTGCTAAGGCTGTCAATTATCGAAATGCTGGTACTGTAAGCGAACTTCCTCATCCGACATCCGAGGGAAGGCTCTTAGTGCGGATCTAATACTATTTCTCAATTTCTTCAGGCCGAGTTCTTGGTTGACCAGCAGAACAGACACTACTTCATCGAGATCAATCGTAAGCTGAGGAGAAGCTCTTACATCATAGCAGAGGAACACTGCTGATTACCTTCTTTATCTCACAGCCCGTATTCAAGTCGAGCACACCATCACTGAAGAGATCACAGGCATCGACATTGTCGCTGCCCAAATCCAGATTGCAGCTGGTGCATCACTCCCTGAGCTGGGTCTCACTCAAGACTCCATCAGCAAGCGAGGATACGCCATCCAGTGCCGAATCACAACCGAAGACGCGCAAGAAGGTTTCCGTCCCGATACCGGTAAAATCGAAGTATACCGATCCGCAGGTGGTAATGGTGTTCGATTGGATGCAGCATCAGGTTTCGCAGGTGCTCAAATCACCCCTCATTATGATTCTTTACTTGTCAAAGTATCCGTTAGAGGTGCTACTTTTGAAGTTGCTAGAAGAAAAATGCTAAGAGCTCTGGTCGAATTCAGAATTAGAGGCGTTAAGACCAATATTCCATTCTTGTTTAGATTGTTGAGTCACGAAGTATTCTGCAAGAACCAGACTTGGACAACAGTAAGCCAACTGATACTCCTTTGTATTAAATCGATCTGGGGTTCGGACTAACGACAACTTCTCCTACAGTTCATTGACGACACACCTGAACTCTTCCATTTGGTCGTCTCTCTTAACAGAGCTCAACGCTTGCTAGCCTATATTGGTGATCTCGTAGTCAACGGTTCCTCAATCGCCGGACAGCAAGGCGAGCCCGGTCTCTCCGAGGAGATTCCGATCCCAACGCTGCCAGATCCAGACCGCCAAGGGGAGATGCTAGACACAAGCTTACCATGCCAAAAGGGATGGAGAAACATTCTAGTCGAACAAGGTCCAGAGGCTTTCGCTAAAGCTGTTAGAGACTACAAAGGATGCCTCATCATGGATACGACCTGGCGTGATGCTCATCAGTCTCTCCTCGCTACGAGATTGAGAACTGTTGATATCCTCAATATCGCAAAGGAGACTTCCCATGCTTTGCAGAACGCTTTCGCTTTGGAATGCTGGGGTGGTGCTACATTCGATGTAGCTATGCGATGTAGGCGTCCCTCGTTCTCGATGACACACTGCAAACAACTAACGTTAGACGCATCTAGTCCTTCACGAAGATCCTTGGGAGCGTCTCCGCAAGATGAGAAAGCTAGTACCCAACATCCCCTTCTCAGCTCTCGTTCGAGGTGCCAACGCTGTCGGTTACACAAGCTACCCCGACAATGTCATCTACGAATTCTCGAAGAAAGCAGTCCAGAACGGTCTCGATATCTTCAGAGTCTTCGACTCCCTCAACTACATTGACAACATGCGAATCGGTATCGATGCTGCCAAAAAGGCAGGAGGTGTTGTTGAAGCTGCCATGTGGGTGTTTAACGCTCTACTTGCTCTCCATGCCGCACGCACTGACGCCCCGCTTGTTTAGGTGCTACACTGGTGATATCGCCGATCCTAACAAGCAGACCAAGTACACCCTGCAATACTACCTCGACTTCGCAGACCAGCTTGTCGAGTGCGGCATTCACATCTTGGCTATCAAGGACATGGCCGGTCTCCTCAAGCCACAAGCTGCTACCATGCTCGTCGGTGCTCTGCGCAAGAAGTACCCCGACCTACCTATCCATGTCCACTCTCATGACACCGCTGGTATCAGTGTCGCAAGCATGCTCGCGTGCGCAGCTGCAGGTGCCGATATCGTCGATGTTGCCATCGACTCCATGTCAGGCATGACCTCCCAGCCCGCTATGGGAGCTGTCTGTGATGCACTCGAACAGACTGGAATGGGGTCTGGCATCAGACACGAAGCGATCCAAGCATTGAACCAGTACTGGATGAACTGCAGATTGCTATACGCTCCTTTCGACGCGAACGTCAAGAGCTCAGAGTAAGTCACGTGCTCTCTTTCTTCCGCCACCTGTCGGGTAACCTGCAGCGGTGCCCGACATACGACATTTTTTGACACTTGTTTGCGCACAGTTCCTCGGTGTTCGACCATCAAATGCCAGGTGGACAATATACCAATCTCATGTTCCAAGCTCAGTCACTCGGCCTCGGAAGCCAGTGGACCCAAGTCAAAGCTGCCTATATCGTCGCAAATCAACTTTGTGGTGATATCGTCAAAGTCACTCCGTCTTCTAAGGTTGTCGGCGACTTTGCTCAATGGATCGTCGCCGGAAATTATACGAAAGAAGACATCATCAAGAATGCGGAAACACTGGACTTCCCGGGGTCCGTAATAGAGTATTTCCAGGGTTATCTAGGAACGCCGACAGGTGGTTTCCCTGAACCGCTTCGCTCACAGATCATACGAGACAAGCCACGTATCGATGAGAGACCAGGAAAGCACATGAAGCCTTTCGATTTTGCCAAGGCTCGAGAAACCTTGACTGAGAAGTTCGGACGAGGCATTACATCAACCGATGTTTTGTCTTATGCGCTGTATCCCCGCGTGTTCGAAGAATATAGAGAGTTTTTGGAGCAGTATGGCGACTTGAGCACTCTCCCAACCCGTTATTTCCTCCGCAAGCCTGCTGTAGGCGAAGAACTTCAAGTTACCATCGCGGAGGGCAAGACCCTGCTCATCAAGCTACTTGCAAGTGGACCTATCGATCCCGATATGGGCCTTCGTACTGTCTTCATCGAGCTCAACGGTGAAACCCGCGCTGTCTCCGTCAAGGACAAGAGTGTGAAACCTTCCCAGGTCACCAGGGAGAAGGCAACAAAGGAGCCCTCCAGCATTGGCTCGCCGATGACAGGTGTTGTCGTAGAGATTGCAGTCAAACAGGGAGATGCTATCAAGGCAGGTCAGACCATCGCCGTCATGAGCGCCATGAAGATGGAGCAGAGCGTCTCGAGTCCAGTAGGAGGTGTCGTAAAGCGCGTCCTAGTACACACCGGAGACTCTCTCTCCGCCAATGATCTCATTGCAGAAATCAGTGCATAAGGGGTCACTCTGAAAGCCGTCCATCTATAGACATGATATACAGAAATCAACCAAATCGTTGCTAGTTCTTTTTGTAGTATTCCCCTATTTTTGAGAGAAACCCAAAGTATATGTTCCCAGCGGTTTTCGAGTTGCCCATTGAGCGAGCTGACTGACCAGTATGAAGCAGAAAAACAACCTCTCATAAAACAGGCCGTCTGCTTGTGGTCACTTGGACTGTAAAGAATCCTCTGTGTATTTTCAGCTTATGCGTGGCTGCAACTAGGTGCCTCATTGGCACGCGCTGCCCCAATGAGGCACCTAGTTGCAGCCACGCATAAGCTGGAAAAGAAATCTAGACATATTCCCATAGCAGACAATCCTGCATTACACTCGGCTTCCCCTCAGCATTATAAAGGCCTGCTTCGCCGACGTCGACGATAGCGATCGAGAGATGTGGTATCCGCTTGTTGACGGAGCTCCATCACGCTCCAGGCATTGTACAACGCCCAAGGATGGCACGCCCATCGGGAACAGGAGCGAAGAAGGCGAGGGTCAAGAGCAAGGTCATGAGCAGCTCGGATGAAAGCAGCTCAGCTGGGGCATCCGATGGTCAAGTGGAGCGCTCGTCTGAAGAGGAGAGCGACGAGGAACTGGCTACAGCATCAAAGAAGCAGAAGGGAGTACCAAAGAATGGCAAGAAACGCGTTGTGGACAGTGAAGATGAGGATGATAGTGGTGAAGAGTCGGATGAGGACAGCCAGAACCGCAAAGTCGCGCCGTCCAAGTCGAGCAAGGGCAAGGTAAACAACAGTCGGACAGCGAAGTCTTCGACCGAATCAACCAAGAGCCGCACTAGCAGCAACAGTAGCAAGTCGACCCTCAATAATGGTCAAGTCCAACCGTTGCAACCTCATAACGCGCAGCCTCGTTCGCCCTTCCGGACCGTCTCGCTCAATGATGCGAGCCCTGGCGCCAGCCGGAGGCGACTCTCAAACAGCAGAGTCTCGCGCGCAGACGACCTTTGCAGGCAGTCGCTTCCATCTAATCTACGTAAGCAGACCAATGTAGACGATGGAGACGCTTCATTCGCTTCAAACGCCTCGTCTTCGCACGATGTCTCCGTGAGACGCGGTAGCGGTGGTGGCAGCGGCAGCAACAACACACCTTCAAAACAAGGAATGGCTCAAGCTGGACTCCGAAGAACATCAGCTGGATATGCATTGCACGGAGGTGGTATCAGCACTCTCAATGCTGCTGCTGCTCTGAAGAGACACGCTTCTGGTGCTTCGACAGGCACATCGGCCAACGACTTCACAGCGTCACTGCCTACGCTTACCATGGAGGTAATGAACACCAACTACGAAGAGTGGATGAAGATGGCTACTGACAATGTAGGTCAACGACAATCAGAGTCTCTTGGAGCATTTCCCCCTTCCCGCCTTTGCTGATCACCAGGGACGTTGTCTTTTTGCTAGAAAATCAACTCTTCCAACACATGGTCCTTCGCTCTGATTGACTACTTCCACGATATGTCTCTGTTACGTAATGCGGATGATGAAGGATCTATCAACTTTCAAAAAGCTTCTTGTACGCTTGACGGATGCGTCAAGATCTGGACGTCACGTGTTGATTCCGTTGCCACCGAGACTGGCAAGCTCTTGAACGGTTTGTCTGGCGATGCAGGTAAGCCAGCCGATTTCCCGCTCTATTGAGCTTGCCATGAAGCTGAATCTTGGGTGCTCTTCCAGCCGCTCGAGCCGAAGAAGAGAGTGACGATGATGAGAACGGAGATGGTGAAGGTGAAGCAGATGAGAACGGTGAACGGCGACCCAAGAAGAAGAAAGCTAGAACGCATGTCGCCACGCTCGCAGACAGCTTCAGCAAGATTCAAGTCAAGGAGCTCGAGCTTGAATTCACTGTCGATCCGCTATTTAAGAAGACAAGCGCAGATTTCGATGAAGGTGGTGCTGCTGGATTGTTGATGAATCATCTCGGAAGTGACTCTACCATGCGAGTCGTCTTTGATGCTGGGGATGCCAAAGTAGATGATGGTGAAGAGGACGATGAAGAAGAAGAGGCGGATGACCTGGATGAGGACGAGAAGTTGCCTTTGGTGGACATCTCAAAGCTTAAGAGTAAGCCCTTGAAGTTCAAGCTTGATCTGGTCTCACACGATTGACCATCCTATCTCCCCTGCAGGTGCCTTCCTTCCCGATCTCAATGTACTCGATGGCATGACTATTTGCCCTTCCTTCGCGAACTTCAAATTCAATGCCGACCCTACTTTGCTGGACATGTCTCTCTTCCAGCCAGAGCAGCTTGAAGCATCCACATCGGGCTCGCGCAACACACCTGGACAGGAAGAGAATGGTGATGGATACAATGATGGACAAGCTCAGGGAGATGTAGGACCGCCTGTCGATTTCTTCGAAGATACAGTAGCTGGATTTGGAGGCGACAATGATGGTTACGCCGATGAAGATGGTGGAGCTCATTTCGAGCCAGCATACGGTGATGCCGACGGGTCAGACGGCGAAATGATTGTTGATGCAGCGGAAGCTGCTCACGGTGCCCAGTATGGCGCTGTTCAGCGATTCGACCCACGTATGGCCCCTGACGACCGAGAGGTAGTTATCGGTATGGGCGGCGAGGAGGGTGATAAGAAGGTGTTCAGCTACTTCGATACGAACATGTCGAAGAATTGGGCTGGACCGGAGCACTGGAAGATGCGTAGGACGATTCGTCGCTTTGAAAAGGAGAAGGAGGAAGAAGATGCAGCAACTGCTGCTGCTGACAAGAAGACGAAGACAAGGAAAGGCAAAGAACCATTTTCGATACATTTCGGAATTGCAGAAGATAATGAAGCACCGAGCAGCAAGACGATCTTCGCAACATCGAAAGCCACGCTCAACTTGCCATCAACAAGCTCGTCTAAGCGGAAACGCGGCACTCTTGTCAATAAGAAGGAAGATTACTTGCTTCCCGATGATAAACACTTTGCATCGCAGCAACTGCTTACCCTGTTCCTGAAACCGAAAGCGGCAGTCAACATGAAACGGCGGTTGCAGAGAGTCGCCCCGCAACCCGCTGGCGAAGTCGATGAACACTATTGGGCTGCGGCTGCAGCAGCGCAAGCGAATGGCAATGCAGCAGGTAAGTTTGACACACTCCGGTAAAGCTTTTTTGTTTACACCTTGCCTCTACAGATGAAGACGATGATGACTACGGTCCAATACTGCCGTTTGATACCCAATTCTTCCACGATGACGGCGACACCCCTGACTTTGACGATGATCTGCCAATGGGCGGCGACGATTTCGAAGCGCTGGTTGGCGGCCCCATAGGCAGCGAAGATCCAGCAGCTGCCGGCAGAGCAGTTGGAGATGAGGAGGATGACTTGCTGAAGGCCACTCAAGGGCAAGTGAAACGCGCCAGGCCAGTCTTTGTCAATTATGCGAGAAAGGCCAAGCGCGTGGATGTTAGGATGCTTAAGGAGAACATCTGGAAAGAACTTGCGCTGGAGGCTGCGACCCATGACGTCGAAGAGGATGAGGTAGGTTTCTCCATCCCAGTAACACGTCTGCGGGTAGCTGACTGAGTATATCGTGATTTCAGCCTGATGCCCCAGCACCCGCGAAGGAGTTCACCAAGGTTATCACCGGCCTCCGCAAAGCTTATCCGGAAGACAAGATGGAGGAGATCAGCACATCATTCTGCTTCATTTGCTTGCTGCATCTAGCCAACGAGCAAGGTCTTCGCATTCAATCAGGTGACGCGGTGCAGGAAGCTGTTCGGGCCACCCGAGCCGACAGAGCTGAAAGGCCGTCTACGTCACGTCAACCCATGGAGGAAGAGGACGATGTCGTACTGCAGGAGCTCCGGTCCGTCGGTGGACTGGAGAAGCTGAAGATTCGTAAACTTTTGCTGAGCTAAATATGGGCATGGAAGGCCATCATGACGTTGTAGTTTGACAATCTTCGCACTTCTCCTTGTGTTCATTAGTCTGCCGAGGTAATCGATGCTAATTATCAGAGCATTGGCTGAGCCAGCTTATAGTCTGGGAGAGAGGATCGTCTATATTGCCTACATCACATGACACAAGCTACGGATACATTCTGACAACCGTGACTAACAGCAAGGCTACATGAGGCGGTACTATCCAAATGGAAAAGAGACTTATTTCGACCATTTCAAGATTACTTCGTAGACTGTGTACATGACAGCGGCATTCGGGACAACTCGCAACAGATGCGGTGAAAGACCGCCATAGAGAGCAGCCACGCCTTCCTCCTTGAGAACCAGCTTGAATGACTGTAACAAGCCATAGTACTTGGGCTTGCTAGAGCCAGCGGGTGGCGCCTGTCTCAGACGTGTCCTGACGACCTCATGCGGGTAGGTGATGATCGTAGCTATGAGTTTCGCAGAGCCCGCTGCACCTATGCGGTCGAGCCAACCTTCTTCGACGACTTGCGAGCCCGCAGTGCGACGACGCATTGCTTTGAACTTCTCGTAGAGTGTCCACTGAATTGTTCCTTCCGCAACGCCTAGCAGACTTGCTGACAAACCTCGGTAGAAGCCTTTGATGCCTTCATTGCGCCAGATGTGTGCTATGCATTGCAGCGATCCGGTGAAGCGATCTGCGGACGCAGAAGATAGTGTAGCTGCTGAGCGACCAAAGGATGGAGTGAATTGGGAGACCCCAGAGGAGCTTTTGGTATTTTGTTGTACGATGCGAGAATACGAGGAGAAAGCAGCGCCGGTGGTAGGGTTCTTGGCGGCAGATGTTGCGGGAATAGGTTTCTTGCTCGGAGCAGGATCTTGCAACTGTAATCGTGTTTTCACCACCCATATAGGGTTCGTAGCGGCCGCTGTTGCTATACCTGCGGTTGCAGCAGCTATCAGGTGGATCCCCGAGCTTTCCTTGCCGTCGTTCAGAAGGTTTGCATATATTTGCTTTCCATTGCCATATACGAAGAAATTGATGGATCTGTAGCTGAAATTTAGCATGAGGAATCTAGTTTCTGCATAAGAATAGTCTTACCTGGCTGGGATCACTCCTACCAACGTTGGCCCAAGACCTCTGAACAGCGCCGATGGTCCCTCGTTGCGTGCGATGTCCCTGTGGCAACGGTACATCGTGAGCTTAGGTCAGATAGTAGGGAAAGCTCCATTCGGTCCTCACCTTAGGAGAACACCAGTCTCGACAAAGTGGTAAAGTAGCCTTCTCGTCGTATTCAGCACTCCAGTGCTTGAAGGCGAAATCGGAGTTTTGGCAGAGGTTGCGAAAAGATCGCTTTGTAGGCGGGTCTTGACCACATCGAAGGGAGCAGTAACGATGGCACCGCTCATGCCTCCGAGACCACCAGCTACGAAATGAACCCAGCTCTTCGCTGGTATCAGCTTTCCACTGGGCTCTTGCGTGGCTGCAGAATTCTCGATCACGTCGTTTTCATCTGCTCTTTGCTTTCCTCTGCGCTTTGCGCTCATCGACGTTGATGGCACGACAGCTTCGTTGCTTGTTGATGTCGTGAACTGTTCACCTTCACTGCCGCCTGCTAGCGACAGTGCGGAGGTCGGCGTTTCTCTCGGTACAGAGCGGCCACTCATGATTGGAATCGATGACCGTTCGAAGTCGGTACAGAACAGAAACGACACGACTTTCTGAAAGCGCAAGTGACTTGCCGAAAGAACCTGGGAACGTTCAGTCAAGGACCTGTTCTCAACGAGGTATACACAACTGGCAGTCTTTGTTTCGCACACATCCTCTCCGTCTCTTTTGAGCCGTCTCGAGGCGAGGCCTGAGCGTTAAGAACGCCCACTATAGCATTTCTACTTGGAAACGACCAAGCTTTTCCGCTCAGTGCACATAGGCTCCACAATTAGGAAGAGCGTTTCAAGCTAATGACTATAAGCATCGTCAAACATAAATTCCAAGTGATGGAGCTGCTCGTCGACCGCTGGTTCAGTGTTGCTTGCAGAAGTATCGCATGACCCACTGCTCCTTGCTGTGGTGCCACCCTCTCTGTTCCTTGCAAGATGTGTAGCCCGCTCCACTGCTTCTGCTCTCAGCCTCAGGCCTAGGAATGGCAAGGTTGCTCGCCAAGGAGCTATTCCATAACCCGCGGGCGGGAGGTCCTGCAGCAATGTCCCCATGATATCGCTTACCGTGAGCCCGCCTGAATTGTATAGCTTGTCTACTGAAGGGCTGAGACTAATGTTTGTTTCATACGAGCCCAGGCTCATCCTAATTTCCTTCCAATTGCACGAGATTCGGGCTGCCCGAATAGGTTTAGTAGAAATTAAGAGGTTGCTGATGGTTGAATGAGTGAATACAGACATCGAGTCACTATCATGTTCGGCACCTTCTGATGTTTCTGATGTCAGGCCTCCTCGCAAGGTCGCATTACGATGTAGCATGATCCGTTGCAGAGTTAGCGAGAGATTAAAGCGGACATTTCCGAAGTTCTCGACTGCGATAGCAACTAGAGGCAAAGAGGTAATACGGGACCACCCGAGAAACTTGCGTCGATCCAGTCTGTTGAAGCTAATCCCCTCGATTAACTGGACTTCTGCACTAGACTGACCGGGTACCCTGACTAAGATACAAATGTAGGTCAGCAGGGGCATAGGCGTTAGCATTTAAGGCTGTACGTACCTTGCGCACATTGCTTGTCGAAAACGAGTAGGCAGATAAAGCATCTGTTCTTGTGAGCTACGATATGGCAAGCAACCTGCCTCCAAGTCTTCCCATTTTTCTCTTCATCGATGCTACGACCGTAACCCAGCTCTAACAGACTGTGCTTCCAGATGGGCTGTTTGAGTAAGAAAGTATGAATACGTCGACAAATTGTGGATAGGCTGATGAGCGTTTCCAGTTCGAGGGATAGTGAAACGGTCAAAAGCTGGACGACGTTCAGTAGGCGTGAGCAGGTTGCCTTAAAGGCATGAGAAGTCTCTCGCGGCCATGTCAGCGGCTGATTTCGACGTTGATCCGGCCCTAACGAGTGGGATCGCATGCTCGACGATGCTCGACGGTGCTCCCTGTAATGTCTTATGCAACCTTCGACCTACCATAGTGCGGCGAGCTGTCTCCTGCATCGTGCGCACCATTCAGGGTCGTGACGTTGTGAAATTAGTCATGTCGGTCCTGTAGAGAACGCGAGTCCTTTTGCGATTCCTGTCTGCTCGGTTTACACGTGGGTATACATGTATGTGGAAAGGTTCGGCTAGGTATCAGACTTCATCAAGCGTCAGATATCGTCCTGTCTTGTAAACATGACCAAGCCCTGCCAGTCAAGTTGACTACGCGGAAGACACTACTTCAATAGCCAACTTGATAGCAGCGACAGCGAAAGCCACCATGTTATCCGTTCTCTCAGAAGATCCGGTCTCTATCTCTCTTGTATTCGTGTCTTCATGAGCAGTACTGACAGCCAAAGCGCAGTATCCAGGAGTGCGATTGCGTGTTGTACCGCCAGTTGGACCTGCTGTTCCGCTTTCGCAGATGCAGTAGTCCGCCTTCAATGTATCGACTACATTCTTGGCTATGCCGCTGACGACTTCAGGTGTAGGTCCTTTGTAGTCTTTGATATTCTCCTCTGTCCAGCCAGCAAAGGCTATTCGGCTTGGTAGTGTGTACAGGGTTAGACCACCGGCATAGATCTTGCTTGCTCCAGGGCAGGCCAGAAGCGAAGCGGAGATCAGTCCACCAGCTGCCTGCCATGCAGATGGAGCCAGAGCAGAAGCATCATGAGCTATGATATGGCTATACGGCTGAAAGCCAGCGTGGAACTTGGCACACCGTTTCGGCGACGCAGATCGTCTGCCCACGCTGCTTGAGCAATTCTGCAAGCTCCTGAGCAGCTTCCTGCAGTTGAGAAGGTAGGAAAGTCATTACGTATGTGCCTTGTAGCTGCTGTAATTCTCGGCAGGGGTAGCCTTTGCTGCTGAGTTGCGAGAGCGAGGAGCCATCACTCAGGCCTCCGCTCCAGGAAGAAGGCGGCCTCTGGTGGAAGTTGCTTCTTGCCACCGGACCAAATCATATCAATACTGCTTCATTAGACAAGAATTCCGAGGAAACGGCCTCGACGAGAGCCTATGCTCCTCATGGCAAGGCTTCCACACTCTCTCTATAGCCATGCCTCTGCAGCGAGACACCTCGTCTGCAATTTATTGGCAGGATGTCGACCTCGATGATCCCGACTTAGACGAGGCCATCTCGAATGGGCTGAAAGACAGGAAAGACAACAGCACTGATCTGAAGGATCATTCAAGAGCCCCAGACGCTGCCTCGCAACATGAGACCGACCCTGTGCATCCTTCTGCTGCCAGGCCATCCTCGATCACCCATGGTGTAAACAATGTAGATGATGCCGAACGAGCTGGCGCGGATGGATTAATGGAAGACTATGCTCAAGATGCACAAATGCACATGCAGCCTACCGAGGAGGACGATGATGAAGAGTTCACCTTCAACCCGGATGCCGAACTGCAGGATGCTCAAGCTGAACATCACGACTATGAGAATGCCCAATTCTACGAGAAGATCAACTTTGGCGAGTTCTCAAAGTATATGCAGAACAAGAGACGGAAGCTGGGTGTTCAGCAAGGTGCTTTCAAGCTGAATGCAAAGAACGGAGAGACCTCCGAACTGCTGCAAGGTATACGTATCCATGTAAGCAATCTTGCAGGCTACCACACCTATAGTCAGTTGTAGACTGACAAGTATCCTGCCCACCAGATCAATGGAGAAACGGGTAGGGACGACATGCCCTTGCTTGAGTGACTTCAAGCTGATGTGACGGCTTGTCAATCTCAGAACCGCCGGCTCACGTGCTCAGTCACCTTGTCGTTTTGCATGGAGGTGTTTACGTACCTTACCTCGACGGCAAGAAGACCTCTGCTGCCTATATCATTGCCTCCAATCTCACACCTCGCAAGCGGGTCATTTTCAAGGAATACAAAGTTGTCCGGGCAGAATGGCTGATGGATAGTATTCGGGATCAGAAGATAAAGGATTGGCGACTCTACAGAGAGGATCAGGCGCCTGTGCGAGAAGAAGATATCGGAGTTGCACCTGCTGGTACTCAGATAGCCCAACCAAGACTAGCATTCCAGGCTAGGCCGACTCCTTCCGCCGCTGTCACGGCAAGGCCCACGACGCCTGTGAAAAGAACTGACAACAAGATGGCTGTCAGTCCAGCGTCTGTAAAGTCCCCCAGACGACCACCTCCACCGACTAGCGATCCTTTGAAGCAAATTCAGGCGGACAGCCTGGAGGCTGCTGCATTGGCAGAGCAACAAGAAGCCGGACCGTCTAAAGTGGGCTGGTATCAGACCACTTCAAACGCTCGCTCTGCAGCTTTGCTAAAAGATGAAGCATGGCGGTTACAAGAAACAGCGGTCAATGCGACCGAGTTCCTCGATAAGTATTATCGTGAGTCCCGGTTACATTGGCTGAGCACGTGGAAGGCAGAACTCAAGAAGATGGTGGGAGAGTTAAGCGAAGGACGAGAGGTCGATTTGGCCAAACAAAGGCGGAAAGGGACGCTCAAAGGCACTGAGCAGGATGGAAGGGTGGTCATGCATATCGACTTCGACTCCTTCTTCGTTTCAGCATCTCTGCTGGCCAGGCCACATCTGAAAGGCCAACCTGTCGTAGTGTGCCACGCTACTGTTGGTGACACAGCATCCTCGTCCGAAATAGCTAGTGCCAGCTACGAAGCACGGGAATTTGGTATCAAGAATGGCATGTCGTAGGTACAATGTTCCGCGATGCGGAGTTGCCGACACTGACTTTCGAGCTTCACGTTCACCAGATTGGGTTCGGCTCGTACCAAATGCCCTCAACTGCAGACTGTGCCTTACGATTTTGATCTCTACCGAAGTACCTCCGCCAAGTTCTACTCCATACTCTTCTCTCATGCGCAGGAATTGGAAGCCGTGTCTATCGACGAAGCGTACATTTCATTGCCCGATACTACGCCGCCACGGAATCAGAAGCAGCTCCTGACCTTGGCAGAAGAGATCAGGTCTGAAATTCGCGAAGCGACAGGTCTCGAGACTTCTATTGGAGTGTCTCACAACAAGTTATTGGCCAGACTCGCTACGAATCGTGCAAAACCGGCATCGACTTTTCAGATTGGTAACGGTACAGGCACGACTGGCGAAGGAATACAAGACTTCTTAAAGGATATCGACATTGAGACACTGCCAGGCATCGGTTGGAAGCGAGCCAATGACATCGAAGAAAAGCTAACTGAGCTGCAGAAGCGATTGGCTGGCAGTCATTTCTCAAAGAGGGATATGAAAGGCAAAGGTCCAGAAAGAATAGCCGACGAACCCAAGTTTGAGAAAGTCGGCGAGATCCTCGGCTTCACCAAAAATCAGTTGAAGGAGGTTATAGGCGAAAAGACAGGCGAAATGCTGTACAACCATGCTCGCGGGATCGACGGTCGAGAGCTGGAGATGGACGGCGTCCGCAAGAGTGTCAGTGCTGAGGTCAACGTAAGAGGCTTTGCTCGCTTTGGTTCTCTTCTATGTGCTGAAAGATATCCGATCTTCAACAGTATGGCATCCGCTTCAAGACAAAGTCTGAGGTCGATATCTTCTTAGGCGATCAAGGTCTGGCAGCCGAACTCGCTCGACGGCTTCGCGGACTTGGGTACAAAGGACGACAGCTCACGCTGAAAGTCATGCGACGAGCAGAGAGTGCTCCAGTAGGCTTCAGGTCTCTCTATGATGAGAATTATACGACGCTGACTATCCTCTTGTGACAGATCGAGCCTCCCAAGTTTTTGGGACATGGTGTCTGCCACGTCTTCAATGTCTCGAAGCAATTGGATCTGACAAACGATGCTGTTATATTAGGCAAAGCAGCATGCGAGCTGATGCAGAGCCTAGCGTGTCCACCTGGAGAATTACGCGGCATCGGGCTGCAGATGCAAAAGCTTGAAAATTCAGCTGGCGCAAGTGCTGCTGGTGCCCAGGGAGGTGGCCAAGGTCGGCTCACCTTTGAAGTCGTCGGCAAATCAGCAGCTACGAGCAATAGCACTGTGGATCCTCTTGCTACCCACTCGCCTATTGTCGTTAGCGACAGGACATCATCTCCTCACCTCATCAGGCAAACGCCTACGGTTGCAGGACGATCCTCCAGATCTAAAACAGCTGTCAACTACGTTGACCTCTCGTCTGAAGTCTCCGAGGAAGAATATCTATCCGTCTTATCACAAGCACCGGCTAACTTCATCGACAAACCTCGCAGAGCAGGGCAGCAGCAGACTATTCTGGGCGGAGATCTCGTCAAACGGAGCAAATCGGTCTCGGAACAACCAAAACCTATCATAATCCCTGCTACACAACCGCAAGAAGCAATCGTTATTCCGGAGACATCACCTGCCGTACACAATGCCGGGCCTGTCTTGCCTTCGCCTAAGAAGCTTTCGGACAAGCAACTTTCCCTTCTCGGACTTGACGCTACGTACTTCCATTCGTGCAGTAGACCAATGCAAAATGAGATACTACGTGAATGTCTGCTTCAAAAAGGAGAAAGAGATGAAGTACAAAGATTATTGAAAGAGGCTGGTGTAAAGACTAAGAAGGGCAAAAAAGAAAAATCACTCTATGCACCTGTTTTCGAGCAGGCGGCTGCGAACGCCGCCAAGAGACAAGAGCGCATCAAACGGGAAGCGGAAAAGGCTAAGCGGAAGAAGAGAGGACCTGTTTACTTACATTTAGATATGTCTTCGGCTGGCAAAGTGCCAACGTTTGCAGGGAAGAATGAGCTGCAGGATTTACGGAAAGTATTGAAGCAATGGATGGATGGCGTAGGGATGGATGCAGCTCCTGCGCTTGAAGAAGTGGGCGACTTCACAAAATACTGCTTAGATACCGTTAGTAGCTCTCCGACGCGAAACGGAGGCAATGGACCTGATATCGCAAAGATAGCATCTTTGTTGGGTTGGTGGAAATACCTCATCCAGGAAAGACAGCAGAAGGCGAACGAGGTGGGAAGTCAGAGATTGGCTGCTGATGCGTGGAAGGAGACGTATCAGCAAGTTGAACGAAAAGTTAGCAAGGCTATGGAACGAGAATGGGGTGCTGCGCTTTATATACGATAATCAGTAGTATTGCTATCGGTGTAGACATCAGACTGGACCCCTCTTGGCTTATGAACCGCCAGTATTCGGTGTCTTATAACCACAGTGTCGTTGTAATACCATTCGCCGTACTAATATGCATCTACTGTCTCATCTACGATGCTTTCCATCTACGATGCTGAAAATATGGTGTTGCTACTGTACAGGAAGTGGAGCCATAATAATAGCTGAAGACCCAAGTCTTACTCTAATATCTTGATGGTCAACATCGTGAGCTGCAAAAAGGGTAGAGCATCTCATCAGTCCGCAGAGTACCTCACCGAGGCGAGCTTTGCCTGACTCACTGTCTTCTACTTCACCCCATCGCTCTATTTGACTTTGTACCTCGACATGAGCAGCTTGTGCTGCTTCTTCTACTGTCAAGAAACCTTCTGCTAGTCCTAGACCTATAATGTATGATTTACTAGCCATCACACTTCGTTCGAAGCCTGTTTGAAGTCACGTCGGATTGAAACAGAGTCAGTGCGGACTGCCACCAGATCATTCAGCCCAAGAAGGTAGATTCAAGCGAGACACACCTGCCAGACGCCATGGATCGTAGTTTGACACGATCTGCTGCAATTTCTCAACTGTCTCCTTAGGTTGTGTGTTGAACAGTTGTCCTGCAGCAACTTGGATAGGTACATTGAAATGCTTCTCCGCCCATTTAATGAGAGGTGTCCAATGTGCTTCTTGTAATCTAGTCAATGCATTGGATTTGCCTTCTTCCGCGTAGCTATTATGCGACAACAAAATGCAAAGAATCGGTGGCGATCAGCTTACGAATAAACCCAGAATTCGAGAATACTGAGAGCTCACACGACTGTATCGGTATGTAGATATCTTGTTAGTT
This sequence comes from Cystobasidium sp. 2NF920, assembly GCA_023628255.1. Classification (NCBI taxonomy): domain Eukaryota; kingdom Fungi; phylum Basidiomycota; class Cystobasidiomycetes; order Cystobasidiales; family Cystobasidiaceae; genus Cystobasidium; species Cystobasidium sp. 2NF920. The sequence continues at coordinate 286,743 of JAMALA010000020.1, forward strand.
CTTGGACTACTTGAGGAGCTATCGCTGGATCTGAGAGACCATCAAGAGCTCGCGATGCCAGCGAGGTCTGTTAAATTGCGTCGATCAGATACGAACGATGTCTCAGACCAAGGGGGCAGAAGAACGGCACTGACAATAGGCAAGCTATGAGGCTTCAATATCTGATCTTGGGAATCCCATTCCTGTGCTATCAGAGTTGCAGCGAGTACTTTCTCTTTAGGCAGTCTGATCGGCTTGAGTGAAGGCGTTTTGAGAGCTGGAATACAACTTCAGATCAGGTTGCATGTGAATGATAAGCTATTACTCACTCCTCTTGTCAAGCTGAATGGTCCATGATTGATCTTGCGGATCCTGCACCAAGTTCACAGACTTCCAGAAGCGTCTAAGCGTTCTCTCAGCTTGAGCAGTCGCAGGCTCATTGCTGCTTCCAGGAAGGACAGATTTCGAAGATGAAGCTTTCGACAATGGATGGAAGGAGAGAGCTTCTGCTGGTGATGAGATACTACGTCGGCGCGATTGGGATGCAAGTGGTTGAACAGTGCCTGTTGCAAGTAGCTGTCGCTTTGCTAGCCCTGTGAGCATACGCTGTCGTAGTATACTTGATGAAGCCATAGTATTTAAAAGGTGTAGGTGATCGTGGTGGTGTAAAGGCAAGACGTGGAACATCTCGCCATGAATGCATGACTGTGTTTGCTGGAACCGTTTCAGGATGTAGACTGAGCTCAGAGTATTCTCAATACACAGCAATGTTCAAGCTCGTGTCGTCTGAGGCTCGCTGCATTGCTACAGCTGCTCTGGCTGTTGTGGTGTCGCCACCGGCAGGTCGGCTGCTCGAGGACAACATCGTTGGAGTTAGGACCTAGCACTACCATACCACCACCATACCGCCGTGCAGCTGCTAACCCTGTCTCCACGGTTCATTCCTGCTGACTGAGAACACCTGCTTGCTTGTTGGACCAGATAGACCGCGACACCATGGCGGCGATGCATCAGCTCTATGCCGCTGTACTATGCTTCTGCCGGGTAGCAACGGAGCAAGCCATGTCTTTGCCAACAGGGCACACTATGCATCAAGCATGCTATATGGCAGTTGCAAAGGCATAATGTGGCTGTCACTACCTGCTTCAAGCACAGAATGCTATCCCCCGTTTGAACTCCATTGTATGCCGTGTTCATTAGCCGGCTTAGCTTGAGCAAGGTGATCGGCAAGCATATAGAGCGAAATGTCATTGACTTGCCGAAGACTAATCTGACGGTATTCCATCATCTGCTTCTTGCTTCTTGACTTCATTGCTACAGTATCCCACCCACTATGGCCTCATCAACCACTTCTAGCGACACGCAACAAGATGGTAGCAGTACCGTTATCGACCCTGACGTCGCGCCGAAGGACGCAGTCCTCCACGACCCAGCAAAGCTCTTCGAGCAGCATCCGGGTACTAAGCCACACCTCACTTCTCCCGTGTTGATTATAGTGATGGGAGTCAGTGGATGTGGTAAAAGCACAGTTGGACAGCGTATTGCCGATAAATTCAGGATTCAGTTTGTTGATGGAGATGCTCTGCATCCTAAAGCGAATATTGACAAAATGAGTGCTGGAACGCCATTAACTGATGAGGTTGGTCTATCACACATATCACTGTCATTCAGTTGCTTTTACTGAGTCGGCGCTGTGTGTTATCCGTAGGACCGCTTCCCTTGGCTCGGCATCATACGCAAAGAAGCTGCTCGTCGAACAACACGTGAAGCATTACATGACTTTTATCACGGAAACAACTTGAAAGACCCAAATCAACCAAGAGCTGGTATTGTGATAGCCTGTTCGGCATTGAAGAGAAGCTACAGAGATTTACTGAGGGGTACGACGCACGAATCTGTGGAGTTGGATAAGAGTCATGCTGAGCTTGATACGCATTTCTTGTATTGTGAGTACATTGAAAGTATTATGATGAAGGAGCAAAGCAGGGCAGTAGCTGATAAGCGCAATATTCTTATTCAGTGAGAGGATCAAGAGAGGTCCTCATCAAACGGATGGAATCTCGCAAAGGACACTTCTTCTCCCCTAAAATGCTAGATTCGCAACTACAAACATTAGAACCGTAAGCTTTTCTCTCCTTCTGGTTTCGAGCTGCAGAAGACAGCGTTGTAGGCCATCAAGCTAAAGCTGAACCACCTTCCTGCCCAGACCGTCGAATAAGGAAGAGAACACGCAAGGAATTGTAGAAGTTGACATAGATCAACCTATTGAGTCGCTAGTTGACGAAGCTGCGAAACGTCTGTCGGAACTTACTGGTCTGAGAGTACTGAATGAGTAAAGCGGGAAGAGAATGTAACACTAAAATTTCATTCCGAAACGCAATGTGCATAGCCGAAGAATTTCAACGGAGAGTCGTGTAGTTGTTGGGTTCGTGTGGGCTGATGTGAACATAGGAGTATCGGAACTAAGCTTTATTGCAGGTGTAGCTGCTAGCCCCATGACAAGGGCCTCCACTCTATCCTGAGGTCAAAGATCTCGCTAACTGAAACGATTGGAGCTCAAAGGCATCCGCTTGCTCCGTTGCAGGTATACGACCACTACTTACCGGTCCGGTGGCAGAAGGCTGCCAATGTCTCATTTCCTGCAGAGCATCCCACTCACGCCACGTGCAAGGATCCTCAGTCCATGTCACAATCCCAGCCACCTTTCAGGATATACCTCCAGACCATCTGGTTCAGATAATCCCGAGCCATTGTCAATCCTCTCTTGCGTAAGCCAGCAAGTCCAGCATCTATACAGTATCGGTCGCTGATGTCGAAGTTTGTCGGGAAATAATCAGGATGTGGGTGGAGTGTGAATCTTGGAATCTCGCAGAGAGCTGGTAGGTAGGTAAGAGATCTGAAAGCTGCACAGAAGCGACCTATCGCTTCGTTATTTCCAAGCAAGTCGATACCTTCGATTGTAAGCTGCTTAAGGTTTGTGATTTCTTCGAATATCTGACGGAGCTTATCTAGGAAATCTCCCTCGTTTAACTGATAGCCGACTATACTGTCAAGGGCGGCTCAGATATCTCGCAGCTCCAAGTTGGGGCTTTCGAAAATGTCGGAAGTTCCGGATAGTATAGGAAAGGGTGCGGTTGACCAGACGATATATAGACTGCGTACATAGGCTCCGATGTCTCAGATGAGATTAAAAGCCGGAATGCGTACTTGCCAAGCTGTGGTCTGTCGAAGAACCAGCTCTTTTGCTTCAGGCAATAGCCTTGACCATCCTGTGCGATGTTCAAAGTAAACATTGGAGAGGACCAGACTCTCGACGGGAATCGTAAGGTCATCCTGCAAGGTATCTGAAGTCGGCGCGACATAGATGGTCGATAAAGCTAGCTCATGTACTACTGAATCTGAGCGCGTAGTTGGCCAAATGGAAAGCTGCGAGGTGCTGCCAGGAGATGCGGCATTCGTCGAGGACGATTTGATCAATATGCGTTACTGGTGTCTTCTTAGTCGAATAAACATGAGAGCGCTTTAGTTTCCCTAACAAGAACTGGAAACCCGGTAACAGCAATTTTTCATCACGCTGTCTTCGTTGACCCGGCTGTAGGAACTTCAACTAAATCGAGAGAGCTTCGAGCTGATCCTTGCCTCCCAGGAACACCAGGGACAGATTCTTGGATACTTGCAAGTGTGGTCCAACAAGATCCATTCTTTCGATGTGAAGGAGCTGTCCAGCTTGACCAGGGGCCCTGAAGCAGATCCTGCTCTTAGCGAGCTCGTGTATCTCGCGGTCCCATTCTTCCACAGTGACTTGTTTTGGCTTTGGTCTGACGTAGAACAGCCTTCTATACGGTAGAGCGAGATCCCTCCATGCTCTGCAGACTAGTGAGACTGCAGTGAAGAAGGCGCGATACGCGTCCGTGGGTGCCCCCCAGGTGAAGGGATCTGCTTCAGAGTCAGCTAAAGCCTGGAAAATGTGAGTGACCACGGCTAGCGGTAGTGTAGTCATGGTTATACTCTGTAGCTGCTGGTAGCCATCGAAGGCTTGCTTCATAGATTCGGTGGTGCGGATTCACTTTATGTTGGACAAAGAGAAAGGAGGGAGGCACGTCTGACACGCCAAAAACAGTCTGTTGTCAATCGTCAGTACGACTTGCTTTAGGGTGAGTTTTGCGACGTCGCAATATAGCATCCGGCTTTTTGTCGACAACTTGTTGGTGGAATGTCTGCCGGGATCAAGCGACTTCTTTACCGGACAATAACACCATCCCTCCAGCGCCGCAGTGTGAATGTCGCCTCCGATAAGCGACTATGGCGCATCAACGAGCAGCAGACGCCATGAAGCAGTGAGAGGAGCATCATCAGGCAACTCGCGAAGCAGCAGTAAGAGCAAAGGCAAAGGACGAGCAATCGACAACGACAACGTGGATGATGGCCATCATGGCCACCGCGACAGCTCGGATGGCGATAGCAACGATGAGGACAGCTTGCAAGCTATCAAGGGAATGTCCTTCTCTATACGCTTCACGGATGGCACTACAGAAGATCTGCTAGACCTCTACGTCAACAACAGCGAAGCAATACGAGACGTCAAGAGGAGGGTGCGTGTAGTCTATCCGGAGCCGCCTCTTTTCTGATGAGTCTACAAGTTAGCTAATAAGATGATCTTACCCTACAGATACGGATACGTAGGCCTTCACTCGCTTCAAATCGCCTGCGGCTTATATACCTCGGCCGCGTGCTGAGTGACGGCGTCCGGTTGGTACCATATATGACAAGCCTGCTTCAACGGCAGCGTGAACAAGAACAGCGCGATACAAGATCCAACATAGGTGATCTGATAGAAGGAGTCGTCAACAGAGCGGTACATACATTCGAAGATCCGAATACAGACGCAAATGAACAGCATGATGATCGCCACATGGGCAATCAACGGAAAAGTTCCATGAACCCATACGAGGCTTATGGCGATTCGAAGAAGCCATTGTCACCTAAAGACAAGGGCAAAGGAAAGTCTGCGGATACAACAAATGTCAAGGATCCTCTCAATGGACGGAAGATATGGCTGCATTGTTCGGTCGGCGAACCGGGTAGTCTGCAGGAGGAGGAGGAAGCAGCTACTGAGCAGCAGCAGCAGCAGCAAGTACGGCTGCACATCCAATCGAGGCCGAGAGTGCTTTACTAACACAAGATGTATAGACCGGACAGACTGCACCTTTAGCAGGCTTCGACAGGCTTCGCGAAGCTGGTTTCTCGGAAGACGACATTGCCAATATACGCGCGCAATTTCACGTCGACGGTCCAGCTGACACGGTCGTTACTGGAGGTCTGTTGTGTCCAGCGTGGCGTCAAAGTATTTTGGAAGCTGACTTGCTGCGTTTGATACTAGATGAAGACGAGCACGCCCGAGCGCTAGAAGAGCAATGGATGGACAATTTAGGGACGGGTGCGAGTGACGTGAATGGTCGTGAGTTGTTTTTGGCACTTGATGCCCGCTATTCAAGCGTCACGACTGACACAAAAACACATATTGACAGCCGGCGGCGAGATGTATGGCACGCTCTTCAAAGGCGTCATAGTCGGCTTCTTTTTCCCTTTCTTGCCTCTCTTCTTCTTTCGGGCGGCAGAAGGTGAAACGCCTGTCTTCAGCAAGAGAATGCAGATGGCTATAGTAGCAGGATTGAGCATTAATATCCTATACGGAGCTTTGCGAGCTATGAACTAGTGCATGCATTCATGGCAGTCCAGCGTGGCTCACCGGTCAGAGACATGGGAGCTGTGGTGTTGTTGTACCGCATTCAGACTCCTTGCAACCATTACAGGATGAGTGATATTATTGCTTTGCGACTTGCGTATCCAACATGGGCTACACTATTGAATCTGCATAACCTGTTCATCTACCTCATACAATCGTCCTCGAATACCCCAAACACCCCAATTGGCTTTAGCAGCGACTCTAGGGTCAGCTTCTAATATTTCCCATTTATCACTTCTGAAAATATTCTCTCCTGGTGTAAGGATCCAATCGAATTCACCTTGCGAACCTTGGCTTTGTAATGCGTCCAAGGCTAGTACGTCTCGTTCGACGTCGGCGGGTGAGAAACCTGTGCAGAATAAAGGTGCTTTCGTGCTCAGTACTTGTGAGAGGGTCTTGTTCCAGTTTGTTAATGCTTGTGGTTTAGATGGGTCTGCTTCGTCTGGGAAACCGAAGCCTGGGGAGAAAGAGAAGAAGACGTCGCTGAGGATGAGGGCAAACAGGTCAGCAAATAGCCCTGATATAGGCCCCGAGGAATTCGGAAGATGTCGCCTACTTGTAAGGATCAAACCCGCCGAAGGAGTCATGCACCTTATCATACGGAGCCTTGATACTCGTCAACGACAGCTGCTCGCTGACGTAGGTAGTATAAGCAGGCACGCCAAACTTGGTGTTCTCTCGTACATGCATAGCTGCTCCCTGTTCTTTGTGGGTGAACATGACTTCTGGTCCAATGAAGTAGATGTGGAAAGCTACATTAGGTTGGAAGAGGTAAGAAAGTTGCTGCCAGACATGTGGAGGTAGGGACGATTCTGCTCTTGCGCCTAAGATGAACAGTCGAATTGGTTCTTGTGGGCGACCCGTGATGGAAGGCTTAGCTCCAAAAGCGGGATGCAGGGACTGTCGGAGAGCTGAATGGTAGGGATGAAATCATTAGCATGTCTCTGTGTGGGGTGTGCTTCTAGGCCGAGTGCCTACCTGTCAGAGATCTTAGACCCTCTGGCGTTAGCCTTTGATTTCTTGTGTTGTAAGGCGAGCTTTCGTGAAGCACGGTGCCGACGGTGATTGGGAAAGTAAGTAGCTTGGACACATGTCTTCGGCTTCTGTCGCTATCTATGGAAGGGAAGCCTCTGGTATAAAAGAAGACATCCCAGCTTCCCATGCTTATAGCTTCCTCATAGGGTTGTTGACTAGGTAAAGCGTTGAATTCGCCAAGCTCTCGACCAGACCGCAGATCATGTTCATCTTCATTCACTTCGCGAAGACGAGGCCAATATCTTCCATGTTCGGTATCTTGCTCCCACTCTGTCCGCGAATAATGCGTAGGCCATCCACAATTTGGGCATTCGTACTCGACATGCTTCATTTGTCCGCGCGAGAGCGATACTGGGCAGTAAGCTTGCTGCTTGATGCGTTTCGCCTTCTCGCGGATCTCAGGGAAGGGTGATTGCGATAGCTGCATGAGAGGATCTCTGTTAGCTTGTCTTATTGTTTCTCGCACGAGAGAGAAGGATATGTCGACCATGATCGGGGCAGCCTAGAAACTTACAGGATGGAAAAGGTCATCTTGAGACAGGACGGGAGTCGATGTAGTTGATGGAGCAGTAGCAGCAGCCTTCTGCTTATCTTTACCTCCACCAAATCCAAAGAGCGACCGTCTTGCTTCAACTTGCCAGCTTGGACCAATTGCTGATGATCGTTGCTGAGGCTGCTGCTGAATTGAAAACCGGCCAGTGACGGCGGGTCTTCGCATTCCCGCTCTCTTGCATATCGCACTGGCTACTGAGCCTGTTCTAGACGAGTAGAACATGATGGACGCAGTAGGTTGAGCAGGGATGGGTAAAAGCAGAGAAGACTTCGGAGTCCTGAAATCGGCTTCTATAGAAAAGGGAGATCGAGCTGCTGAGTCCTGGCCGGCTCAGAGGAGACTGTGAACATCTTCATACCATACCGACCACCTAGCACTCTCACATCACGACAAGAAGCAGACACAGTATGGACCACAGCGGGATGGATCACGGTGGGATGGATCACGGTGGGATGGATCACGGTGGGATGGATCACGGTGGTTCAGGCGTAATGCAGTGCATGGGATCCATGTCCATGCTGTGGAATGGTAACATACACCCGTCAAGCTATAAAGCACACCAGCTGACACTAGAATACGCACATAGCCGACTATAAAGATACCTGCATCGTTCATCCAGGTACGTGGGATCCATCTGTCAACGCTATTCAGCAAAGACGCCTTGCGTGTTCTTGCACGTGTTGAAATAGCGATCCGGAAGTTGTGTAAGAGGAACTGATTAAGCCAACTATCATATACAACACAGCATTCAGGATACACAGTCTGACAACTCTGGTATTCTACATGCTGCTTATCTTCGGTCTGGCAGTTCTCTATGAGTACTCGCGATTACTCCCTGGCAAGCTCGAGCTGAGCATTCGATCCTCGAGTTCGAATGGTCAAATGCGCAGTCGGAGAAGCAGCAACGATGGAGCAAGAGATCCTCTATTGGGTGACAGGGCATCTACACCCATCATGTGGAGCAATGTGTGAGCTTGTGCTCTACGCTGTGGCTGTCATGGCGCCACTAAGGATAAGGCATTTTGTCGGAATAGACGCGGTCACTACACGACGGGGCAGAAACTACAGCGATCTCTCGTCTACACCTACAACGTGGCTCTGTCGTAAGTCGCCTACCGTAGCGAATGGTAGCATGCGCTTCTAACGTGACTATCGCCTGTCCAGCTTCTACCTGATGCTCGTTATCATGACGTGAGCAATAAACGTAGACTAGATGTCACATACGCGGTCAACTAACCCTAAGCTCTGCCTTAGGTACAACGCCTGGTTGATCCTCTCCGTACTTTGGTTGGTATCTCTCTCTTGCTATGACCGTCCGCTTCAGAAGCTGACTTGGCATGTCGACACTAGTGGCGCTTTCGTCGGACATTTCATCTTCCATAGCTCGCCCCATGTCGAACCCGAAAAGGGCATGGCGTGCCATTGATACGATGCCAGTAAGAGCATGTCGGACTATAGGCTCGAATGAGTGTGCGCGATAGTAGCGCAGGATTGGGGTGTATGCATGTGTATGTTGTTGCTATGATACGGCCAATGTAGCAGAGATATGTGTGAAGGAAACCCGACGTCGTTTCTTGCACTTACTTAAGGTAGTCCGATTGCAGTGACGTCCTTGCCAATCTTGAGATTGATGCAGTCAACCTCTAGTACTGGCTTGCGGAGTTCTGAACCTAGTGTATCGTTTAATGTCGTCAATGTAGCTGGAGGCAATGCCTTCTCATCATCATGCAACCACCATGCAATACTGACATGAAACCGAGGTTCGGCATAGTATTTGGGTAGGTGGTTTTTCTCCAGTACCTTATTGAAGACGGATGTCAGAGATTCGAGCTGATAAGTGCACGGTGTTATCATTCAAATCCGCAGAGATATTTCCACTGCAATGCAGATGAGTAAACATACTTGATCGTGACCATATCCCACTTCGCAGACTAGGAAACTCCGCGTCCGCTCATCGTTTGTCAGAACATCAAAGCTCGCAAAGCTTAAGTCGAAGCTAAACATCGGTATAACTCAGGTAAGAATCTATCATTCCCCGGACATTGAAGTCGTCTCCTACCTATTCACACCCGCCAAAGCAGCTCGACATGCAGAGATGAAGGAAGCACGCTGGCCTGTCCATAGCTGTATAGGCCTCGACAGACTGAGATGCAGAGACAGCGTCCTGTTGTCCTCTTTTGTGATCATGGAATGAATTGCGACGGCGTGTGTAGCTTTCAGAGCATCTGTAGCGGTGTCTATTGCCGACTGAAGTGTTTTCACGAGTGCAGTCGTTGCGGAAGCTTTGGACGACAAGCCTTTTTGTCAGCATACCTTCATTTGTACGCCCTCGGCAGATACAGCTTACGTTCAATATAGATATGTGTAGACCATTGTCCTTCAATGTGCGGCGCAGCACGAGATCTTCCTTGATGCAAAGTAGGGTTATCTGCAGGACCAGCTATTTGCAGAAGGTAAATAAGCTAGGACAGCTTGCACGCAAAAGGTGATAGACTCACGAGTAATCTTGAAAGCGTCTCCTGGTGGTCGAAGCTTCCTGTGAGGTTGTGAGCCTGTCAGCTACGGTTGTGCGACTTCCGAAGGATCTCGTTATAGGCCGTACCGTTTCTTCGCAGGACGGCTTTCGTTCAAATCTGCTTGTGCGGTGGTGGACTTGACGGCATCGTCAGAAGCATTCTTGGTCATTGTGATATCGTCATGTCGCGCTCTTCAGGTCAAAACTAAACTGTGTCGGACGCTGCTCCGTTGAAAGACAGAAAGCAATGTCTGAAACGCGAATAGCTGGTCTTCCAATGCCTGATGTGGCGAAATACTTGAAGATTCAAAAAAGGTGTAATTTCGACTCAAGAAAATGTCCGAAGTGACTATATAGCCTCAGAAATGCTATACAAGTGCAAGTAGATGTGCTTACTCTGCATACAAAGCTAGACAGCCAAAAGCCATTAGGCACTGCTCGATCGCCTTTTCTGTACATCGGCTCACCTCGCTTGAAATAGCAAGACCATAGCTTCCATGAACACCACTTCGATATAGAACATAACGAAGAGCATACAGCCTACCACAGGCATTCAGATACGCTTGAATGCAAGGCCCACGCTTGCCTTCGCATGGTGCGGGGCGCCAGATCACGCTTCATCGTCTAGAGAAGCCATTGCGGAAGGAGGAGGAACGGCAAGGTGAAGATGATACTGCTGGGCAGAATGAAGATAGCAGACGAGCGCGTCGACCGCCGAGTACACGTTCACCTCCCTTGGATGAGGATATAGGCGTAGTGGATACGGGTGGTACAGCGGCAGCTCCTATGCCTGCAAGGCATCTCGAGGATGCATCGTCCGACACGTGCAGCTCTAAGCGGAGTCCATCTCAGTCCAGAACAAGGCTGAACAAGACTGTCGCATGGGGTAGGCGCCATCTACGATTCATTGGACCGGGTTTAAGTGAGTGCAGGACTAGCTTCATCTGCATGTGCTGTCATATTGAAGCCGCTCTTGTGTGATCTTTCAGTTGCGAGTGCCGCGTGAGCTATATTTAAATATCAGGACATTTCGTGCTCTCCTGAAGAGAAGCACATATAGTGCACATACTAAGTATAATTCCTTCACCCTCTTATGACTTGCAGATACCTTGACCCGGGTAACTACGCTACAAACCTCCAGGCAGGTGCTACAAATGGCTACAAGTTGCTCTTCATCGTCCTACTTTCCGGATTGATCGGCATAATGATGCAAATACTAGCTGCTCGACTGGGTATAGTGACTGGGAAGGGTAAGTCTATCTTTTGTTTAGTGTCTGCTGCATCCTCAGAATCCTGATTGCTTGCGCTCTCGTAGATATCGGTCAGCTATGCAGACAGACTTTGCACTCCAGACCCCGTCACACCATGCTATACCGCTGGGGCATGCTGTACCCTCTATACATTATCGCAGAAGGTACGTGCACTTGATAGTATACCTTTGGAGGTTAGAAGCTGATTTCCACTCTGCGCACTACTCCAGCCGGTATCATCTTTACAGATCTAGCAGAACTTCTGGGCACGGCTATCGCCTTCAACCTGTAAGCATTTCACAAAAATTGTCGTTTGCATTGAAATTAGCTGAAGCTCCCTGCCTGTACCAGTTTGATACCCAAGATTCCTCTCTATGCCGGCGTACTTCTCACATCCTTGGACGTCTTCGTCGTTCTCGCAGTCTTCAATTCCTACCCTGGCGAATCTCGCAACAAGAGCATAACAGCTTTCGAAGTTCTCATATCAATCATGGTCCTTACCGTTCTTTCCTCCTTCGTCGTTCTACTCGTTCGTCTTTCACCTGATTGGAGCGATGTCTTTGAAGGCTACCTGCCGTCGTCAACGTTGGTCGCACCCGGTGCTTTATACATCGCAGTCGGTATCATCGGAGCTACAGTTATGCCGCATGCCCTCTTTCTAGGTGCAAAACTTGGTACTATCAGAAGGATTGAAGATGATCACGACGAAAAGGTAGAGGATGTAGAGGAGCTCAAAGCTCTAGACGGAGAATCCAGGGCCGAAATCAGCGAGATGACCGTACTCAGCGGTGGAGTGCTGCGATCACCGAGAGTACCTATGTCACCACGCGGTAGATCAACAACGAGTACGCATCGACATGCACCCTCTCTCCACATGCCGCATCCAACGCCTATGCCTGAATATCCTTTGAAGGAGCTGCCTAAATCCGAAAGATCAGCAAAGTTTATCCGTATACATCTACATCATGCTCAGATCGACATCGCATACAGTCTATTCTGTTTTGCATTAGTTACCAACAGTGCTATTCTTACTGTTGCTGGTGCAGCTTTCTATTACCGTGAAGGTGCAGGAGATGTTGCGGGCGTACAGGAAGGCGATCTGTTCTCCGCGCATGAGCTCATCAAGACCCGCGTAGGCACCGGTGAGTCCGACACGATTGTGACGTGCTTACCTTTTGAGGTGCTAAAGCCTATACTCCCTCGCAGCTTTCGCTTTCCTCTTTGCGCTCGCCCTGATGATGAGCGGGCAAGCTGCATCCATCACTGCTACTCTGGCTGGCCAAGTCGTGTCAGAAGGCTTCATCGAGTGGAGAACGACCCCTTGGAAGCGACGTCTTATCACGCGCTGCATCAGTATGATACCCGCTTTAGTGGTAGCTGTCGCAGTTGGACAGAAGGGAGTAAACACCCTCTTAGTAGCATCACAGGTCACATTGTCTCTGGTTCTGCCTTTCGTGCTCGGACCGTAAGTGTTTCTACTCCTGCTAACGCGAGCTGGGAGATTTAGCTAACGCCATGTGCAAATGCAGACTGGTGGCATTCACATGTCTCCAAAAGTACATGAGCATACCCAAGGTGACGGATGCATCCGCGACAGGCGGCACCCAGTCTGCCCCTGCAAGCCACAATACCCGACAATGGCTTAAGTATCTGCGCATGATCAATCCGTTCGGAGCACGCACTGCTCCCTCCGCGGATACCCTTACTTTCGCAAATAATTTCTTTATAATGGTACTTGGTTGGGCTATTTTTGCAGTCATTTGCATCGCCGATGTGTACGCTTTGGTGAGGCTGCTTCTTGTCACTCCCGAGTCTCGATTTGAGGGCTGATTTATATACTGCTCCAGGTCCAACTGGGTCAAGGTGACGCTTGAACAGTCGTACCCTTTGTACTTTTCGCCATCGGACCTTTGCTGTTCTGCATTGACATAGCATAGAAGGTAGAAGTTGTACTTTCTCTGTATCATAGCAATTTTGGGCATCTTCTGGCTGTTTTCACCTGTACATCCTCACATCATGCAATTTGGAATTTCTGCATATGCGTCAACACGGCGCGCCAGATTCGGTGGTTTGGGAGATCTACTTGGATCTTACTGCCATTACTGACCGTCGTCACTGCCAGAGTCATACAGTGCTACCTCATTCCGCTTGTCATACAGTTCTTCCCAGTCTGAATCGTTGTCTACCCTATAGCGATCGATATCATCCGAGCTGTCGGTCAGCTCCTCTTCCAGCTGACCTACGCCAATGCCACGCGGTCTCACTTCCAGTCCTTCACTACCTTGTCGTAGTCTGACTGAACGTTGTCTGAGCTGCGATAATGGTACATCGTCGTCATCGTCGGCTTCTGCAGGACTTGTATCGTCATAACGATCAGGGATATCGCCAAATCTATTCTCGCCATCGTCGTCTTGGGCATCTAGAGCAGAGTAAGATGGATGATATGGCGGATAACGTGATATTTGTATCGCATTAGCAGCTGCAGCTTCTCTTTGCCAGGACTCCTTGAGAGCGTCGTATGGGTCTCTGGGAGGCCAGCGCAGCGGATCTACTCATGCGCAATCAGCGATCTTGGCTTTCCCAGTAAGAATTCGACGGACGTACCGCTATCTTCGGCGCATGGGTATGACAGTCCATCGCAGGTAGGTTTGCCCGTAAATAGCCATTCGATGGGAGTATGTCCGATAGTAGAAGTAACGTTGGCAAGTATGCCAACGTTGAAGGGGTAGACGACCTGAATACAACATTTAGTCGTCGCTTGGACATGCGAGAGGATGTCACTGACCTCTGTTATCTTCCCTCTACGGACCATCTTTTTGACCTTGTCAATTTCAGAACCTTCGATGGTAGTAGTCTGCACAGACTGCATTGTCAGCTAAGTCTACAAATCACAGTCCGAACGGTTGACTTACATTGCATAGCAGGTTCCAATAATGGAATAGACTGAAGAGACCGACTGTTACCAGTACAGGGATACACAGAACGTAGTTGAGTACGAGTAATGCAATTTCGAGGGGTGTCGGGTCGTCTCGTCTATTTCGATAGTTTTCGGCATTAAAGGCGGAAAAAGTCATCAGATAGAGATGCATAGCGCAACTGAGATCGACAAAAAAGAGGAAGCGTAGGAAACAGACGTAGTTGTGGAATCCGACACAATTGTTGATCCATCTGTTCGAGAGGCGACATGGCATCAGTAAATATAGTCATGCCTGATGACGATATATCTTGCACGCACGGACAATGATGGTCAAAGCGCAAGGTGCATCTCTTGCAGTAACGGCAGTGATGAGATCTGGGTGCTTTGAAGTTCTCGCACTTCTTGCAGTATCGTAGGTCGCCTACGTCGAGAGTAGGCGAGGCGACTGCATTTTGACTAGGAGTGGCCTTATCGGAACTTGCATTGTCGAGTGCAGCCTTGACAGGCTCTGGCTTCCAGTCATTCGGGACAGTTCCTGGGTCTGTATTGACGACGAGGTAGTAGTTGAAGAATATCAGACCGACCAGGACGTTGAAGATGACTCGCTGGGCACGCGTTATGCCGTCAAATAGCCCAGACAGCTGCGGCGAGTAGGCTATGAATGCGATCAGGGAGGTCGTGCCGGTGATCCTGAAGGGATATTATAAGATACTATGACCGGTAACAGCATGTAGTAGCTCACCATATACGACCTGTGTTGACCATTGGCATGCGGTGGTGAAAGGACACGAGCGAGGAGGACACGTGTTGGTAGCCGAAGCTCCGAAGATTTGGGTGATCGGCACAGGCTCCGGCGTGTCTGCATGAGTTATGCTGAGCGATAGGCAACTTTACATACGTATCCATCAAGGTGATCTGATATCAAAACGACAAAACGAATGCTGGATGGAGGGAACTGCAGCCTTCTGACATTGCCGAAGGCCGTCTCTGGCAGCTTCCTGCGTGCGAAGCTGACGACGTGATCGGAGTGAGAAAAAGTGGAAGGGTAGTCCTATGGACCAGTAGGCATAGCTGCGGCTTAGTGAGAAGATCCAACCAGTATATTGAGTGATTGGTAAAAATTTGAAGGGTCAGTCAGAGGCTTGCTGTCGCCCGAGCTCGGGCGTGCGAATTGATTGCATTGCAAGGCGTACTGCACAAAAAAGAGGGAGCGGTCTCCGCGAAGGCACCTGTACACGAGATACAGACTCTTACAAGTGTAATCTCTTACCGAGACAGTGGAAGTGTGATAGACGGGACCTGTATTGGCTGCCATTGCATCCGTCCAAGACTTGCTTGCCGGTCACGTGACTCTTTCTGTCCATCATGCGTGCGTGGGTGCAAGCTAGTTTGGCCTGAGGAACTTAGCTCGGCTACATTGGATGTCCTCGAAGACTCTAGAAGTCCTACGCTCCTCTTCCGAATCGTCGTGTCCCCACCGCCTCTTTTTCCAACGGTTAGCTCGAACGATCGAACGTCCGGACGGACGGTGGCAACTGTTGGATTTGATGCAAAGAGAGAAAGAGCAATGCTCCAACTTCTCCTGGATTCCCTCTTGTCTTCGTTCTTACTCAGGCGACTGACTAGATCCTTCTCCACCGCCCATAGCAAGCTCCTCGGAGCTTGAGTGCTTGACCAGCAGTACTGTAGTCGTCTGGCAGTGCCTGACCGCAGTACTATAAATATAGCAGGCGGAGGGTGTGGACTGGGGCACTTGTGCCAATGTGTTCATACGGAGGGCTATGTACCGTACTGTGAGGGGTTGTGGTCGATGGATTATCTGCAGCAATCAATACCTCTCGTTCAGCTCAAGCTCCCTCCTTCTGCTTGCGTGGTCTAGCATGCCCGACTTGACATTGCAAACTTGCTGCATGCATCTAGCTAGTAACACCGGCAGTGTATATCAGTCAAGGGATTGCCCCACAGTAACAGCAATCTCAAATGATCCAGCATCATAAAAGAAACAATGGCGTCCCCTCTGAACCTTGCAGGCCGTCATGCAATCTACCAATTACGCGAGGGGAGACCATAAGCCCAAGGGCGAGGAAGACAACGAGGACCTGATTCGAGGACGAAGAAGACGACAAGTACCTGCTCCGGTACTCGTTGTCTTCCTGGTCTTCGAATCAAGGCTCCGTGTAAGCAGGGCCGCAGGCCGAGGGACGGCCACTGACGCCGGGCAAATACGGCCATCAATGTGAAAAGAGGTGGACCTCTGACCTTGTGGACAATGTACTGCCATGCCTCATCTAGCATTCTACTAGTCTAAGCTCCTGAGGCGGGTGAGATGAAAGGATGGCAGAAGCGCTACGCGCAACCGGAGTCTGCATGTCCTGTCCAGAGACCATAGCAGAAGGTGTTGTCAAGGGACTTGAGCAGATCTGAAGTAGAATAAGGAGATGTGCTGCATTATGCGTACGTAGAGTCCAGACCCGCTTCTCCACCGAAGGTCACGTGACCTCGGCGTTCGTCGGGGTTTGTCCAGGAAATGCAATGCTCACCTGCAACACGAGATACTCGGTGTCATGTCTACAGTTTGATGACTTACGGACCTCGGCCTGAAGTATGAAGAGGCGAGGGTCTCGCCCTCGGCGGAGTAGGGGTGGTAGGCGGGAGGCAATGAATGTTAGACTTTGATACTGCACCCGCAGATGTAATACAGACCACGCACCTGTACTGGCAATGAATGTTTGCTTTGAGACTGCACCCGAGGAAAGAAGCAAACCACCATAAGCAAGTTCGTCTGCAAGCGAGCTGGGTGTCTGAACGAAGTCACGTGCTTGCATACTAGGCAGTGTCACGTGAGCCCGCATTGAGTGCGTGAATGTGTAGTGAGCGCGCGTTGGATGCGTAGCGAGCCCGTGCGTGGTGATGCGCCGACCGTAGCGGATGCGGGACAGGCAATGTATGCGGCGTTGCGCCAGCTATCATGCTCGTCTGAGCAAGGTGTGAATGAGATTCGGCTTCATGCAACGATGTAGTCGGCTTAAATCAATACAGCGGTATTCGCTCGTCGGGCGCATGCCACGACCAGCGGATGTACTGCTTTATGACCCGGACTCTCCACGCATGTAAAATACAGTATTGTTCTCTAAATCAGATTGTCATGGCGTCCTTTGAAATTTCGGTCACTCCCTCTGCGTTGGCATCAAAATAGCATTTCGGTATTCTAATCCTCCAGAATCGCCACAGGTTCTGCCTCCGAATTTTTTTTGGGATTTAATTGTTCATTGCAAAAGTGACAACGAACAAGAGAGATACAACGATGAGCATTAGCTCTATGCCTATGGGAGAACTGCTAGACTATTTGATGACATTAGAGTCGCTTTGCCTACTATGCAGCGAAAGAGCACGTGTTTTTTTGGATGCTTTTTTTGGATTTAATTGCACGTGATCCTTTTTTTTTTGGATTTAATTGTTCATTGCAAGTTACAAAGAACAAGCGAAATACAACGGAGCTTTAGCTCTAGTACT